>OU342742.1:380025758-380495878 GCA_910589775.1 Avena eriantha | reverse complement strand
GTGTGAGTTCCTCAGTTTGACTTCCTCGTTTGGTCTCGAGGGGGAATACCAGGATGGGTATGTTTGGTGTTAGTATAAGGTTGGTTCCAAATAGGTCTTTCTTATCTCTCTCTAATAACCGACAGTTAATCGAGTCTCTATAGGTTGTTTAGTGCATGCTTCGTTGCCGCTTCAGTCCACCATACCTATGTAGGCGAGAGCCGCCGAATTCTAGCCTCGCCGTGTACTGGCCTCAGTACTGACGCTCCTCTTTTTTCCTTTGCCCTTTGTCGGCACCCCTTTTGTTTTAGCAGGTTTGAGATCGACGTCGTTAGCAGGGTTACCCTTCCGGCTTGATCTGGGCAGGGTTATGGATGCCATTGGTTATTCTTCAGGGCTCTTAGCCCCATTTGCATCTTGTCCGTACTCGGACATTGTACCATTATTCAAGGTGATTTGGATCTTTGTATAGTATATCTGTATTCTTGACTCATGGAGTCGTTGTTGTATATATATGTTCTGTGGGTTCCATCGTGGACTAATGTGTAATGATATTACTTCGTTCTTCACCCGCACGCAAGTGCTTGGTGCGCGTCCTTGAATCGTTTCTATGCGGGTTTGGCGGGAAGCGCTGAAACTTGCATAGGGCCGATTCGAGGGTGTTACATGTGGTTTGGGAAAAGAACATATATCCAATGACTCTAGTGGATCCATATGTGGTTTGTGAAAAGAACAAACATGCAATGACTCTAGCTGTGGTTAATGAAAAGAACACACATGCAATGACTCTGATGGATCCATATGTGGTTTGTGAAAATGACACACATGCAATGACTCTAGTGGATACATATGTGCTATGTGAAAAGAACAGACATACAATGAATCTAGTGGAATCATATGTGGTTTGTGAAAAGAACATACATGCAATGACTCTAGTGGATCCATATGTGGTATGTGAAAAGAACATACATGTAATGAATCTGGTGGATCCATATGTGGTTTGTTAAAAAAACTCTGGTGGATCCATGTGTGGTTTATGAAAAGAACATACATGCAATGACTCTAGTGGATCCATATGTGGTTTATGAAAAGAACACACATGCAATGACACAAGGGGATCCATATGTGGTCTATGAAAAGAACATACATGCAATGACACTGGTGGATCCATATGTGGTTTGTGAAAAGAACACACATGCAATGACTCTGGTGGATCCATATGTTTTTTTGGAAAAGAACACACATGCAATGACACTAGCAGTGGTTTATGAAAAGAACACACATCCAATGACTCTAGTTGTGGATCCATATGTGGTTTATGAAAAGAACACACATGCAATGACTCTGGTGGATCCATATGTGGTTTATGGGAAGAACATACATGCAATGAACTCTAGTGGATCCATATGTGGTTTGTGAAAAGAACACACATCCAATGACTCTAGTGGATCCATATGTGGTTTGTGAAAACAACACACATTTAATGACTCTAGTTGTGGTTTATGAAAAGAACACACATCCAATGACTCTAGGTATGGTTTATGAAAAGAACAGACATGTAATGACTCTAGTTGTGGTTAATGAAAGGAACACAGATGCAATGTCACTAGGGTATCCATATGTGGTCTATGATAAGAAGACACATGCAATGACTCTGGTGGATCCATGTGTGGTTTGTGAAAAGAACACACATGCAATGACTCTGGTTGATCCATTTGTGGTATGTGAAAAGAACAGACATGCAATGAGTCTAGCTGTGGTTTAGGAAAGGAACACACATGCAATGACACTAGTGGATCCATATGTGTTTTCTGAAAAGAACACACATGCAATGACTCTAGCTATGGTTTATGAAAAGAACACACATCCAATGAATCTAGGTTTGGATCCATATGTGGTTTATGAAAAGAACACACATGCAATGACTCTGGTGGATCCATATGTGGTTGATGAGAAAAACACACATGCAATGACTATGGTGGATCCACGTGGTTTATGAAAAGAACACATATTTCAATGACACTAGTGGATCCATGTGGTATATAAAAGAACACACATGCAAATGACTCTAGTGGATCCATGCGGTTTATGAAAAGAACACAATGCAATGACTCTACTGGATCCAAATGTGGTTTGTGAAAAGAACACATATGAAATGACTCTACTGGATCCATATGTGGTTTGTGAAAAGAACAAAGATGCAATGACTCAAGCTGTGGTTAATGAAAAAAACACACATTCAATGACTCTGGTGGATCCATATGTGGTATGTGAAAATAACACACATGCAATGACTCTAGTGGATCCATATGTGGTCTGTGAAAAGAATAGACATGCAATGACTCTGGTGGATACACATGTGGTTTGTGAAAAGAACACACATGCAATAACTTTGGTGGATCCATGTGGGTTATGACAAGAACAAACATGGAATGACTCTGGTGGATCCATATGTGGTTTATGAAAAGAACACACTTGCAATGACACTAGGGGATCCATATGTGGTCTATGAAAAGAACACACATGCAATGACACTGGTGGATCTATATGTGGTTTGTGAAAAGAACACACATCCAATGACTCTAGGGTGTTGATCCATATGTGGTTTATGAAAACAACACACATGCAATGAATCCGGTGAATCCATATGTGGTTTGTGAAAAGAACAAACATGCAATGAATCTGGTGGATCCATATGTGGTTTGTGAAAAGAACACACATGCAATGACTCTAGTGGATCAATATGTGGTATGTGAAAAGAACATACATGCAATGAATCTGGTGGATCCATACGTTGCTTGTGAAAAAACCCTGGTGGATCCATATGTGGTTTATGAAAAGAACAGACATGCAATGACTCTGGTGGATCCATATGTGGTTTATGAAAAGAACACAGATTGAATGACCCAAGGGGATCCATATGTGGTCTATGAAAAGAACACACATGCGATGACACTAGTGGATCCATATGTGGTTTGTGAAAAGAACACACATGCAATGACTCTAGTGGATCCATATGTGTTCTTGGAAAAGAACACACATGCAATGACACTAGCAGTGGTTTATGAAAAGAACACACATCCAATGACTCTAGTTATGGATCCATATGTGGTTTGTGAATAGAACACACATGCAATGACTTTGGAGGATCCATATGTGGTTTATGACACGGACACACATGCAATGACTCTGGTGGATCCATATGTGGTTTATGAGAAGAACACACATGCAATGAATTCTTGTGGATCCATATGTGGTTTGTGAAAAAACACACATCCAATGACTCTAGTGGATCCATATGTGGTTTGTGAAAAGAACACATATTCAATGACTCCAGTTGTGGTTTATGAATAGATCACACATCCAATGACTCCAGCTGTGGTTTATGAAAAGAACACACATGCAATGACTCTAGCTGTGTTTAATGAAAAGAACACACATGCAATGACACTAGGGGAAACATATGTCGTATATGAAAAGAACACACATGCAATGGCACTGGTGGATCCATATGTGGTTTGTGAAAAGAACAAACATGCAATGACTCTGGTGGATCCATATGTGGTATGTGAAAAGAACACACGTTCAATGACACTGGTGGATCCATGTGTGGTTTGTGAAAAGAACACACATGAAATGACACTGGTGGATCCATATGTGGTTTGTGAAAAGAATATACATGCAATGACTCTAGTTGTGGTTAATGAAAAGAACAAACATGCAATCACTCTGGTGGATCCATATGTGGTTTGTGAAAAGAACACACATGCAATGACTCTCGTGGATCCATATGTGTTCTTTGAAAAGAACACACATGCAATGACACTAGTGGATCCACATGTGGTTTGTGAAAAGAACACACATGTAATGACTATGGTGGATCCATATGTGGTCTATCAAAAGAACACACATGCAATGACTTTGGTGGATCCATATGTGTTCTATGAAAAGAACACACATGCAATGACTCTGGTGGATCCGTATGTGGTTTGTGAAAAGAATACACACATGCAATGAAGTCTAGTGGATCCATATGTGGTTTGTGAAAAGAACACACATTCAATGACACTGGTGGATCCGTGTGTGGTTTGTGAAAAGAACACACATGCAATGACTCTGTGGATCCATATGTGGTTTGTGAAAAGAACAGACATGCAATGACTCTAGCTATGGTTTAGGAAAAGAACACACATGCAATGACACTAGTGGATCCATATGTGGTTTGTGAAAAGAACACACACGCAATGACTCTTGCTGTAGTTTATAAAAAGAACACACATCCAATGACTCTAGTTGTGGATCCATATGTGGTTTATGAAAAGAACACACATGCAATGACTCTCGTGGATCCATATGTGGTTTGTGAAAAGAACACACATGCAATGACTGTGGCAGATCCATATGTGGTTTATGAGAATAACACACATGCAATGAACTCTAGTGGATCCATATGTGGTTTGGGAAAAGAACATACATCCAATGGCTCTAGTGGATCCATATGTGGTTTGTGAAAAGAGCAAACATGCAATGACTCTAGCTGTGGTTAATGAAAAGAACACAGATGCAATGACTCTGATGGATCCATATGTGGTTTGTGAAAAGAACACACATGCAATGACTCTAGTGGATCGATACGTGGTATGTGAAAAGAACAGCCATGCAATGAATCTGGTGGGTCCATATGTGGTTTGTGAAAAGAACACACATGCAATGACTATGGTGGATCCATATGCGGTTTATGAGAAGAACACACATGCAATGAACTCTAGCGGATCCATATGTGGTTTTGGAAAAAAACATACATCCAGTGACTCTAGTGGATCCATGTGTGGTTTATGAAAAGAACAAACATGCAATGACTCTAGCTGTGGTTAATAAAAAGAACAGACATGCAATGACTCTGATGGATCCATATGTGGTTTGTGCAAAGAACACACATGAAATGACTCTAGTGGATCCATATGTGGTATGTGAAAAGAACATACATGCAATGAATCTGGTGGATCCATATGTGGTTTGTGAAAAGAACATAGATGCAATGAATCTGGTGGATCCATATGTGGTTTGTGAAAATAACACACATGCAATGATACTGGTGGATCTATATGTGGTTTGTGAAAAGAACACACATCCAATGACTCTAGTTGTTGATCCATATGTGGTTTATGAAAAGAACACACATGCAATGAATCCGGTGGATCCATATATGGTTTGTGAAAAGAACAAACATGCAATGAATCTGGTGGATCCATATGTGGTTTGTGAAAAGAACACACATGCAATTACTCTAGTGGATCCATTTGTGGTATGTGAAAAGAACATACATGCAATGAATCTGGTGGATCCACATGTGGTTTGTGAAAAAAGCTGTGGTGGATTCATGTGGTTTATGACAAGAACAGACATGCAATGACTCTGGTGGATCCATATGTGTTTTATGAGAACAACACACATGCAATGACTATGGTGGATCCATGTGGTTTATGAAATGAACCCACATTTCAATAACACTGGTGGATCCATGTGGTATATAAACGAACACACATGCAAATGACTCTAGTGGATCCATGCGGTTTATGAAAATAACACACATGCAATGACTCTAGTGGATCCATTTGTGGTTTGTGAAAAGAACACACATGAAATGACTCTAGTGGATCCATTTGTGGTTTGTGAAAAGAATAGAGATGCAATGACTCTAGCTGTGGTTAATGAAAAAACACACATTCAATGACTCTGGTGGATCCATATGTGGCATGTGCAAAGAACATACATGCAATGACTCTCGTGGATCCACATGTGGTTTGTGAAAAGAACACACATGCAATGACTCTGGTGGATCCATGTGGTTTATGACAAGAACAGATATGAAATGACTCTGGTGGATCCATATGTGGTTTATGAAAATAACACACTTGCAATGACACTAGGGGATCCATATGTGGTCTATGAAAAGAACACAAATGCAATGACACTGGTGGATCCATATGTGGTTTGTGAAAAGAACACACATGCAATGACGATGGTGGATCCATATGTGTTTTAGGAAAAAAACACACATGCAATGACTTTAGTGGATCCATATGTGGTTTGTGAAAAGAACACAAATGCAATGACTCTAGTGGATCAATATGTGGTTTGTGAAAAGAACAGACATGTAATGACTCTGGTGGATCCATATGTGGTTTGTGAAAAGAACACACATGCAATGACTCTGGTTGTGGTTAATGAAAAGAACACACATGCAATGACACTAGAGGATCCATATGTGGTTTGTGAAAATAACACACATGCAATGACTCTAGTGGATCTATATGTGCTTTGTGAAAAGAACAGACATGCAATGACACTGGTTGATCCATATGTGTTCTAGGAAAAGAACACACATGCAATGACTCTGGTGGATCCATGTGTGGTTTCTGAAAAGAACATACATGCAATGACTCAGGTGGATCCATATGTGGTATGTGAACAGAACACACATGCAATGACTCTGGTGGATCTATATGTGGTTTATGAGAAGAACACACATGCAATGACTATGGTGGATCCATATGTGGTTTATGAGAAGTACACACATGCAATGAATTCTAGTGGATCCAGATGTGGTTTGTGAAAAGAACACACATCCAATGACTCTAGTGGATCCATATGTGGTTTGTGAAAAGAACACACATTTAATGACTCTAGTTGTGGTTTATGAAAAGAACACAGATCCAGTGAATCTAGCTATGGTTTACGAAAAGAACAGACATGCAATGACTCTATCTGTGGTTAATGAAAAGAACACAAATGCAATGACACAAGGGGAAACGTATGTCGTCTATGAAAAGAACACACATGCAATGACACTGGTGGATCCATCTGTGGTTTGTTAAGAGAACACCAATGATTCTATTAGATCCATATGTGTTATGTGAAAAGAACACACATTCAATGACACTAGTGGATCGTTGTGTGGTTTGTGAAAAGAACACACATGAAATGACTCTGGTGGATCCATATGTGGTCTGTGAAAAGAACAGACATGCAATGACTCTAGTTGTTGTTATTGAAAAGAACAAACATGCAATCACTCTGGTGGATCTATATGTGGTTTGTGAAAAGAACACACATGCAATGAATCTGCTGTATCCATATGTGTTCTAGGAAAAGAACGCACATGCAATGACACTAGCTGTAGTTTATGAAAAGAACACACATCCAATGACTCTAGTTGTGGATCCATATGTGGTTTATGAGAAGAACACACATGCAAAGACTATGGTGGATCCATACGTGGTTTATGAGAAAAACACACATTGAATGAACTCTAGTGGATCCGTATGTGGTTTGTGAAAAGAAAACACATCCAATGACTCTAGTGGATAGATATGTGGTTTGTGAAAAGAACACACATTTAATGAATATAGTTGTGGTTTATAAAAATAACACACATCCAATGACTCTAGCTGTGGTTTATGAAAAGAACAGACATGCAATGACTCTAGCCGTGGTTAATGAAAAGAACACACATGCAATGACACTAGGGGATCCACATGTGGTCTATGAAAAGAACACACATGCAATGACTCTGGTGGATCCATATGTGGTTTGTGGAAAGAACACACATCTAATGAGTCTGGTGGATCCATATGTGTTTTGTGAAAAGAACAGACATGCAATGACTCTGGTGGATCCATGTGTGGTTTGTGAAAAGAACACACATGCAATGACTCTCGTGGATCCATATGTGGTTTATGAAAAGAACATACATGCAATGACTCTAGTGGATCCATATGTGGTTTATGAAAAGAAAACACATGCAATGACACTAGGGGATCCATATGTGGTCGATGAAAAGAACACACATGCAATGACACTGGTGGATCCATCTATGGTTTGTGAAAAGAACACACATGAAATGACTCTGGTGGATCCATATGTATTCTGTGAAAAGAACACATATTCAATGACCCTAGTGGATCCATGTGTGGTTTGTGAAAAGAACACACATGCAATGACTGGTGGATCCATATGTGGTCTATAAAAAGAATAGACATGCAATGAGTCTAGTTGTGGTTTAGGAAAATAACACACATGCAATGACACTGGTGGATCCTTATGTGGTTTGTGAAAAGAACACACATGATATGACTCTAGCTGTGGTTTATGAAAAGAACACACATGCAATGACTCTGATGGATCCATATGTGGTTTGTGAAAAGAACACACATGCAACGACTCTAGTGGATCCATATGTGGTATGTGAAAAGAATAGACATGCAATGACTCTGGTGGATCCATATGTGGTTTGTGAAAAGAACACACATGGAATGACTCTTGGTGGATCCATGTGGTTTGTGAAAAGAACAGACATGCAATGACTCTGGTGGATCCATATGTGGTTCATGAAAAGAAAACACATTCAATTACACTGGTGGATCCATGTGTGGTTTGTGAAAAGAACACACATGCAATGACTTTGGTGGATCCATATGTGGTTTGTGAAAAGAACATACATGCAATGACTCTAGGTGTGGTTTGTGAATAGAACACACATGTAAAGACTTTGGTGGATCCATATGTGTTCTAGGAAAAGAACGGACATGCTATGACACTAGCTGTGGTTTATGAAAGAACACACATCCAATGACTCTAGTTGTGGATCCATATGTGGTTTATGAAAAGAACAAACATGCAATGACTGTGGTGGATCCATATGTGGTTTATGAGAAGAACATACATGTAATGATTATGGTGGATGCATATGTGGTTTATGAGAAGAACACACATGCAATGAACTCTAATAGATCCATATGTGGTTTGTGAAAAGAACACATAGCCAATGACTCTAGTGGATCCATATGTGGTTTGTGAAAAGAACACACATTCAATGACTCCAGTTGTGCTATGTGAAAAGAACACACATCCAATGACTAGCTATGGTTTATGAAAAGAACAGGCATGCAATGACTCTAGCTATGGTTAATGAAAAGAACTTACAAGCAATGACACTAGGGGATCCATATGTCGTCTATGAAAAGAACACACATGCAATGACACTGGTGGATCCATATGTGGTTTGTTAAAAGAACACACATGCAATGACTCTGGTGGATCCACATGTGTTCTGTGAAAAGAACAGATATTCAATGACACTGGTGGATCCATGTGTGGTTTGTGAAAAGAACACAAATGCAATGACACTTGGGGATCCATATGTGGTCTATGAAAAGAACACACATGCAATGAAACTAGTGGATCCATCTGTGGTTTGTGAAAAAAAACACATGCAATGACTCTGGTGGATCCATATGTAATCTATGAAAAGAACACACATTCAATGGCGCTAGTAGATCCATGTGTGGTTTGTGAAAAGAACACACATTCAATGAATCTGGTGGATCCTTATGTGGTTTGCAAAAAGAACAAACATGCAATGACTCTAGCTGTTGTTTAGGATAAGAACACGCATGCAAGGACACTAGTGGATCCATATGTGGTTTGTGAAAAGAACACACATGAAATGACTCTATCTATGGTTTATGAAAAGAAAACACATCCAATGACTCTAGTTGTTGATCCATATGTGGTTTATGAAAAGAACACACATGCAATGACTCTGGTGGATCCATATGTGGTTTGTAAAAAGAACACACATGCAATGACTCTGGTGGATCCACATGTGTTCTGTGAAAAGAACACACATTCAATGATACTGGTGGATCCATGTGTGGTTTGTGAAAAGAACACACATGCAATGACACTAGGGGAGCCATATGTGGTCTATGAAAAGAACACACATGCAATGACACTCCTGGATCGATATTTGGTTTGTGAAAATAACACAGATGCAATGACACTCCTGGATCGATATTTGGTTTGTGAAAATAACAGAGATGCAATGACACTAGTGGCATATTTTTCCTGATAGTTGATTTTGTGCACAAAAAGTAGACATCAAGGCAATTCTACTGAAAACAGCGTCAGTCTGTGTGAGTTGCATCCAAATCACACAAGTTTAGAGGAGAAACAATAGCAAAAGTGTTCGGGAAAGTAGATACGTTTTGGACGTATCAACTCCCCCAAGCTTAGCTTATTGCTTGTCCTCAAGCAATTCAGTTGAAAACTGAGTGCGATAAAAGAGCTGTCAGGAACACATTTGCTTCATATGATGTATATAGTCTCAGCACGTGACCAACTACTTAGGCAATTCATAATAAAGAGTATGCACTGAGTCTACTTAATAGTCAATGCAAGCTATGAATAGATTCCAACTCAAAAATAATAAGTAGCATAAAGCATAAACATAAGCAACATTACAATGCTCATAAAAAGGTATGATAGAGTGGTATCTCGCTTGCCTTTGATTGTGAATGTCAAGGCACCTCTGAAGTTCAAGTGATGACTAGAAGTAAAGATATCAAAGATACAAGCATCAAAGTCATAACACGAACAATCAAGTTTTGAGACAAGTACAAAGAATGACAACTATGCTCTCAAGAAGGTGCTCATAGAATATGTGGAGACTCAACAAGGAAAACAAAAAGGTTTTGAAAAGTTTGAAAGGCTTCCAAATGCTGAAAGTATGGTACTCGTTAGCTTTGAGCTCTCATTGCCCCTATCATAAGCATCTTTAAATGGTTAAGGTTAAAGTGACACAACTAAGAGGATATGCTTGACAAGTTATAAATCGAAGTCTCATGCCCCTTACTTACGAAGACCGATCCTCATGCTACTCAACTTCAGTCACAAGTAAGCTCTTGTCATTTGAAGTATATACGTATCATAGAGAACCGCCAACAGGGTACCCCTTGCACATGACACAGGAGCTGTCCCATAATCAAAATGACAAGGCAAGCAGACAATGAGCATCTCAGCGATCTTTTTATTTACTATGTGCATAGATTTTTATTGAGGATGCTTCAGAAAATGCTCATTGCGGTTATGCTGCAAGTTTCCACCATGATTAGGCATGGCTTAGGCTAGCGGCCCAGGCGTTTCTCTAACATACATACAAACTCCATGATCTTACAAGTTCCACTTTTATTTCATACCGCCGGGATCCATAAGCAAAAGAACATGATATCAACGAGGTACTAAGTACCAATGAAATGTTGAAGGCGTTCCCCATGATACATGGTTCTGCTAACTTTAACTTATAAAGCGCAAGTATATACGTAACAAAGAAGGACGCAATGGTTCAGGTTTATTAAGTGCAAGAAAATAAAGTGTGCCATCAAGTTTGTGAGAGTTTTACTAACTAACTTTCTCATAACAAGCAAACATTTTATTCGGAAGAAAACAAGGCATATTGAATATGCACGGAAGTAGCAAATGATGCTAATAGGTAGGTATGGTGGACACTTTGGAGATATTTGGTTTAGGGAGTTGGAAACTTGAGTAAAACATACTCAGTGTAAGTGAAGGCTAGCAATAGTAAGGGAGTGACAAACAAGAGAGCAATAGCTGTCATAATCATGCTTGCAACAAAACAGGACTAATCATGGCATGAAAGTGATTCAAGATCCTCAAGACAAAATAATTCATCAAGGCTTAACTGATTATTACAGTCATGTGCATGCGTGAGCATGTGCCAAGTCAATTCAAATGAAACATTCAAAGGAGGATACCACGGTGTCATACCAAGTTATGAATAGAGTAATGCAAGCAAACATTCATAAAACATGCTACAAACTATTAGTAAGCTGGAACTACTAAGCATCCAAAGATAACATACACCCTACACGAACAGGCTAAGCATGCCCACAATGATGAGTATATGTACAAAAATGAAAACAAATAGAGTTCGTTACCAGCCTCTTACCACGCCTCAAGTTGTCATTAATTCTCATTATTGCTCTTCCCTTGTGTGGCTTGAATACTAATATGAAACCAATATTCACGGAGGACTGCTGAACCCTGCAACAAACTCACAAAACCAAAGAAGAACGACAAATATTTTTGGTGTTTTTGATTTTTAAAACAAGAACCAAAGAGGAAAAACAAGCAAAGCAAAATCTTTTTGGTTTTTTCGAATAGTTCAAACAAGGCAAAAGGGAAAAGCAAACCAAGGTAAAAAGAAGAAACAACCCAAAGAGAAACAACAGAAATATTTTTGGTCTTTTTGTGTTTTAGAAAGCAAAAGCAAAGAAAGAACAAAACCAAAAAGAGAGCAAAACATGAATATACAAAGTACCGACGCAACATGATAAGGAGATGAGTGCGGTGTCGGCGTACCTCCCCCAAGCTTAGGCTTTTGGCCTAAGTGGGTATCAATCCAGATACGAGTAAGGGTTCCAAGCAGGCGGATCATGATAAGAATGGTCGTAGTTGGGCCCGTGGGAAGAAGAAGAAGCTCCCCAATCATAAGCAGGCTGCTGATATGAAGACTCTCCCTCATTCGAGGGCTAGAACGAATCATCCGTGACCTCCCTTCTAGTGTCTTGCTCTTGTTGGGAGAGCTCTCCCAAGTACGTGTCAAGCTCCTCCTCAGTGAGGGACCATCCTTCCCTGTTATCAAGGTTAAACAAAACAGGTGCAGGCAAAAGAACAACATTCTCGGACTTGCTCTTTCTCCAACCAGCTTTGAGAGAGGTTATTTCATAAGATAACTCACTCATACTAGCCCATGAGGAACCAAATTTATGTTGTATCATGGAATTAAAATCAAGCCTTTCTATGGGGAACTGTAGGTCTAGATGATGAGGCACTAAACCATGCAATGCTAGTAAACGAGAAGCAATTAGGCCTCCACAAATTCCACCTTTCTCACGGTTAGCAGCAAGACGGAAAGCTATCAAAGCACCTAAGTTGTAAGACCTATCTTGTTTAATGGCAGCAGAGATAAATGCTAGATCATAAGAAGATAAGTTATTGGCAGTTTTCTTAGCAAGAACACACTTGGCAACAAAGTAGGCAAAGTAATGAATGGAGGGAAAATGAATGTTACGGATTTTTCCATTCTCCTTCGAGAAGCTGCTCCCTTGACAAATTTCTGCGTATAAATCCATGAGTGGTTTAGGTCGCTCCTTAATCCTTCTACATGATCCCTATTGAGGTACCTTAATAGCTGCACAAAAATCATCAAGAGAAAGGTCGACAACAATATTGTAAATTTTGTAATGGACCATGGGGTTAGGCAAAGAGTGACTAAATTGGAAGTCCTGCACCATAGACATAGTTAGCTTTACAAATTGACAAGGTTCATCTTCCAAAAAGTGCTCTAACCCTGCATTAGAAACCAAAGTGTGGAAATCTTGGAGAATTCCTGCAACTCTCATGAACTCAGAACATGTTTAAATGGAGGGAAAAACTTCCTCCTCCTGGTGGACCTTCATGATCTCAGGCACCCATAGTTCATATTGGTTTAGGTGGTGCTCACTCATCTTCTATTCTGAAATTTAAACACCTATTAAACAAGTGTTTGCAAAGTAAATATAATGAAGGATTCTACTCATAGGGACTTGTAAGAGGCCTAAACATGCATCAAAACTATATCTCTAAGCATCAAACAAGCTTACAAGCCCTCAAAACCTGTCACCTACAGCAGCAAAATACTCAAGATATAATCCACTAAACTCAATTCTACTTGGACAAGGAGAGGAGTCACATACCAGAGAACAAATGCTCCAAATTTCAGCAAGAAAGATGGGCTGAGCAAGGAGATCAAAAAATCGAGAGCAAGCACAGCAAGAACACGATTTTGACCAATGAACTGGAGCTTACTCGAGAGAGAGAAGAAAGTGGCAGGTGAGAGAACTAGTGGAGGGCCAGGGGTGGCCCACACCAGGGCATGGCGCCACCCAGGGCAGGCCGCGCCACCAGGTGGTGTGCCTGCCTGGTGGGTCCCCCTGGTACCTCCCAGGTACTCCTCTGCCCCTTTTTTCACGAAAAAAATTAATATGATTTTTTTGGAATTTTTCGACACACTTTATTTTTGGGCAATTTTCAGGAATAGAAGAATGATTTTCTAACAGACAGATTTTTTTTTGGAAAATGATGCAAGGACAAAACAAAGCTAGAACTACAGAAGTTCTAAGACACTCTAACATGCAAGCAACTAACAACAAAGAAAACTAAACAAAGACAAAAACTAAAATGGATAGAAATAGAAGTAAACAAAGATAATCATAGTGAAAACATTGTTTTGTTCAATGAAATCCTTTTGTTAACAAGGTTGATCAGGTCTTGTTACCAAAACAATTTCATATGAGACAAAACTTTGCATTCCACTAATGATTATGTTACCTCAACCTTGATAGCAATGGTCCCAATCATAATAGTTTCAATTTTTTCTCTTGGTATGGGACAATATATTTCTCCAACTTGAATAACCTCAACATGTTCAATTGAATTCAAACCATAAGTTCTTTCAATCTTCTTGGGGAAATAGACAGTATGTTCCTTGTCATTAACATTGAAAGTCACCTTTCCTTGATTACAATTAATAACAGCTCCTGCAGTATTAAGAAAAGGTCTCCCAAGAATAATAGACATATTATCATCTTCAGGCATTTCAAGGACAAAAAAATCAGTTAATATCAAGCAATTATGAGCCACTTGAACAGGTACATCCTCACATATACCAACAGGTATAGTGGTAGATTTATCAGCCATTTGCAAAGATATATCAGTTGGTATTAATTTTTCTAGTTGAAGCCTCTTATAGAGAGAGAAAGGCATAACACTAACTCCAGCTCCCAAATCACACAAAGAAGTTCTAACATAACTATTCTTAATAGAGGAAGGGATAGTTGGAATCCCTGGGTCTCCAAGTTTCTTTGGAACCTTACCATTAAAGGAATAATTAGCAAGCAAGGTAGAAATTTCTTCATTAGGGATCTTCCTTTTATTCGAGACAATATCCTTCATATACTGTGGCACCCCGCAAAAACCACTACTAGAAAATCGCGTTGTTTTTGTGCATTGCATCTTCATGACCGCATGCTCATGTCATCATGCCACCTTGCATTTGAGCATCGTCATCATCATGCATGGCTTTTGTCTAAAACTATTTTCAAAACGCCTAGTTTTGTTTTCTAAATATTCCCGTCTTTATTCAAATTAAAACCCAGGTCTCCGGAATATTTTGTTTCGTCTACAAACAGATTTCAAACGCCCCGTTTTAAACAAGTAAAATATTTAATTTATTTTTGGGAGGCAGCCCGCGAGGCCCGAAAGCCCGGCCGGCCACCTCCAAACCCTAGTCTAAAAATATCTAGTCCTAATTCTACCCAATCCTATCCTACCCAGTCTCCCTCCACCTCACCCTGACCAATCCCCTCCCTCCACCTCACACCCTCCACATCACCTCAACCAACCCGGTTCGCCACCTAAGCCGCCTGGTCGCCACCTCCCCCTCTCTCTCTCCCCTGGACCCATCCCACCCCACGCGGACATGCACACCGACACACACCAACCCGACGCACCCCTCTCGCCCACACAACACCACCTACCCCACCCGGTCTCCACCTGCATGCACTCCCTCACCAACACGTTCCCCACCAACCCCACCTCCTCTGCTTTTCCCCACACCGACCCCGCCACCTCCCGGGCCCGCCCCGCGGGAGCCCGCGCCCTCTGCCCCGCGAGAGACGCCCGCCATCGCCGCCTTATCCCCTCCGCTCCGGCCGCGCCCAGCCCCGCGTGGCTCCTCACCGGCCGCCGACAGGGCCCCTTCGCGTCGAGCTTCACCGACTCCGCCCCCGCTACAGCGCTCTCCGGCCAGATCCCGTCGCCGGGCCTCCTCTCGCCAGCCCCTGCACGCCATCACCTCATCCGCATCCTCCTCTCCGGCGCTGCCTCCCTCGCCCATCGTTGCTCCCTCGCGTCCCCGCCTCGGCAACCGCCGGCCGCCGCCAAGCCTCCCCGCCTCCTCCGGCCGTCCCGAGCTCGCCCGGCCAAGGCGCCTCGCCAGCCTCGCCGCAACGTCTGGCTGTCCTGCCACCTGGCGCCGTCGCCCTCTGCCGCTTCTCCACCAGGACAAGCGCCGCTGCCCGCCGTCGCCAGCCCCTGCGTCGCCTCCCTCCACCTCCACCTCGTCAGGGCCCTGCCTCGCGCCGCCAAGCTCCGGTCGCCGCCACGAAGCCCTCCTCCTCTGCTCCGGCCTTCGGGCTCTGCACGGACGCCGATCGCCCTTCCGCAGCCTGTGCTTCCATCACGAGAGGCAGGCGTCGCCTTCTCCTGGTCACGCACGCGTGCACCGTGGCAGTTATTTTGTTGTTCGGTGCGGTTAATTTGTGGCTTGGCTTCTACCTACTGTTGATCTTCGGATTTGCGAATGCCCGCTCTACTGCAATAAGGCCACATCGACACACGTATCTGCGGCTAGCAAGTTCTGCAACATGTTCTACAGCGCCTGTTTGGGGATGATGGCCTCTGGAATTCCACCCTACCAAGATCTTCCCGAGAACCATTTGCTATCAAGACCTCCGCGTTTGGGTGTCGTTCGCAACCGATCCTTGAAGCCACCGGGACGCCTAGTTCTTCCTCTCGGACCCAAAGACGCCGAGACGCGGGACGCCAAGATCTCCGCCATGAAACGACAAGACCGACGACACGACCCAACGACCACGGATGTGACAAGATCGTCTCTCGGACGCCAAGTTCTTCAACCCCGAAGACCGATCCATTGGAACGCTAAGACCTCCGTCCGAACCCGAGTTCTTCGTCACATGCGACAAGATCTACTCTGTTGCCCGAGAACGTTCCCGCCGAGACCGATCCCCGTCGAATCCTGTCGAACCCCGGACCCCCGGAGCCCAAGATCTTTCGGACCCAGATGTGTGATCCTAAACCCCTTTTTTATAATATGACATTATCAACTGTCGCATAATTAATTGTTCATGCATGCATATCTGTCTGTGGGTTGGGGGAATTATGTCGATTCGCCTTATAATTAAATATGGAGACTATATGGGCTATACTTGTCTCATATCGCCTCCATTTAAATTTGTGTAGAGAACCGATGCCATGTTTCGCCTTGTTAATACAACCTTTAAATTGCGGGGTAGTTAAATAACTCGAACCGTTTAATTAATTGTCGGGATCTCGGTTCCGCTTAATACTTCCTAATTGCACCGCATCTACATCATATCATAATCATGCCGGATCTTCTGCCGTAGTATTAAATATTGCATCCGGTGTTTCTTCTAGTCTTTGCTTCTTCGAGGATTAGGCCGATGAGTTGATGCGAGTATCGACAAGTTCTCTGGATATGATCCTTCGGCAGTGTTTCCCAGGCGAGCATCTCTCCCCCTTCTACCTATTTTGCATTTATAGTCTTTATTTCCTCCTGTTGATCTATTGCTATCTGTGTCACGATGCTTTAGTTTCCGTGCACCAGTTATATCCCGTGTAGCCTCTATATTGCGATGGACACCTCCTAATACCTGTTGTTTGGTAGATAGCTAGCCTTGCGAGTCGTAGTTGCTTGCTCAGGTGCGATCTCGTGATGTTGAATACCACAGCTGTTGGAATGCTGGTAGATGTTTATGGTGGAGATGATCATGATTTTAAATACAACTATTAAAAAATGCTGGATATAACTAAGGCAGAGGCATCGGTGGGAAATAGATGTTATTTGGTTCTTCCACGCTCACTTGTGTCCCGTAGGACCCCGAGTACTTGATACCTGTTCCTTGATTTTTTGCACTATCCACATCCGGGAGGCCGTGGACCCCCCTGAGCCAGAGCTTGATTCATTTCTATTTCTTGGGGCCACAAACTAGTTTGGGGCTTTATTACTATCCTGTACTTATGCCATGTTACTGCTTTATCAAAGATTGTGCGTGGAGCACCTATACTGTTTTGGATCGCGCCACGTTTTCGCGGTATCGACAAGCCCAGTCACACTTTCGGGTTCCCAGTCGTTTACAGCCGTCGTCGCAAACCCTGGGTTCGTTCCAGAGCCGACCCAGTTCGTTTCGGGTAGCTTAGTGCGGTGGCCCCCTGAAATATTTTATGAATCCTGTGATCGCTTTGTCGTGAATGCCTCGTTGGGTTTTGAGTTGGTTTTTCTGAGGTTGATCGAGTGTGTGTTGCTATTTGTGCACTCCTGCAGGGTAAAACTTTCTGAAAGCCGTGTCCGCGGTTATGGACGACTTGGAGCACAGTATCTCGATCATAGACAAGCATAACTAAAGTAGTGTTATAAATTTGACTTAATATGTGACTAGTAATCAGCTTCACTGCAATGGAATGGATAATAAAAATGCCAACAACTGGTGGATCTGTGGTGATCTGTGTCATACTATACCTATCTAGTAAGTATTGCAACTCGAATGGAATGTGATAAAAGTGCCAATCACTACTGGGTTTTGGGATTCCTCAGGACAACTATATCTGACTAGTAAATGTTCCAACTACAACGAAATGTTAACTAAAACTGCCCACTACTTATGCTATCAGGATGACTCATGCTATCTATATCTGATTAGTAATTGCTGCAACTATAACGGAATGAGTAAAATTGCCAACTGTGTGAGTTCCTTGGTCCGACTTCCTCGGTTGGTCTCGAGGGGGAAATACCAGGATGGGTTTGTTTAGTGTTAGCTTCAGGTTGGATCCGGATAGGTCTTTCTTACCCCTCTCTAATAACCGCCAATTGTATCGAGTCTCTATAGGTTGTTTAGTGCCATTGCGCTGCCGCTTCAACCCACCATACCTATGTAGGCGAGAGCCGCCGAATTCTAGCCTCGCCATGTACTGGCCTCAGTACTGACGCTCCTCTTTTTCCTTTGCCCTTTGTCGGCACCCCTTTTGTTTTAGCAGGTTTGAGATTGACATCGTTAGCAGGGTTACCCTTCCGGCTTGGCCTGGGCAGGGTTGGACGCCATTGGTTATTCTTCAGGGCTCTTAGCCCCTTCACATCTTGTCCGTAGTCAGACGCTCTATCGTTTTCAAGGTGATTTGGATCTTTGTATTGTATATCTGTATTCTTGACTCGTTGAGTCGCCGTTGTATATATATATGTTCTGTGGTTCCATCGAGGACTGTTGTGTAATGGTATTACTTCTTTTTCCACCCGCACGAAAGTGCCTGGTGGGCGTCCTCGAATCGTTCCTATGCGGGTTTGGCGGGAAGGGCTAAAACTTACATAGGGCCGATTCGAGGGTGTTACAGAGTGGTATCAGAGCCCAGCAGTTACGATACCCCACAAGTCCAGCCTGTAGGATAACCTAGCTAACGGCTGAAGTAGAGTGTCAAAACTATTTTGCAAAATCATTGGATAGATCTGATTAGGTCTGCTTTTACTCCTTACCCCTCTGCTGTTCTCCTCTTACCTCCGCGTGTTTTCATTCTACTCTCTTATCTTTTCTTCGAGTCCAGGATTTCTCGTGGTTGTGTTTCCGTCGTACCTTCAGGGTTTCGCTTCCTCCTTTGGTAACGGTGTTTCTACATCCGGACTTCATGCTGTCTGAGGAATCTTTCATCTATTGAACTTCTTTCTGTTCCTTCTTGTGCCTTCCGGTGATTTCTGACGCGACGACATCATCTACGCCAGATCTGATGCAGAGTCTGCATCACTCCTTTGTTCTGAACCTCGATTGTCGAGATCTTCAGTCTGATTTCGAGAATGGCTGCATGCTTTTCCACCGAATGTGCGGAGTAATAGTTTGGGTCCGTGATGGATTGGCCGCCATGCCGACTACTCAATCTATTGCTCTTGTACATTGAAGTGGATGAGAATGCATCGGTTCTCTCTTTCTATCAAAGCTAGAGGTGGTTTTATTTGTGGATACCTTTACCTTCGTCATTTGTTTTCCGGAGTGTTCTCTCGACGATCACGGACAACGACCTCTTGTTAGTGGTGTCGCGAGGATCCACCTGAAGCGAGAGGATTCTGATCGTCGGCCTTCTTCCCGGTACCATGATGCGAATCTCGTGGGCGAGATCCTTTGTTAGTGGTGTCGAATTGTGGCACCCCGCAAAAACCACTACTAGAAAATCGCGTTGTTTTTGTGCATTGCATCTTCATGACCGCATGCTCATGTCATCATGCCACCTTGCATTTGAGCATCGTCATCATCATGCATGGCTTTTGTCTAAAACTATTTTCGAAACGCCTAGTTTTGTTTTCTAAATATTCCCGTCTTTATTCAAATTAAAACCCAGGTCTCCGGAATATTTTGTTTCGTCTACAAATAGATTTCAAACGCCCCGTTTTAAACAAGTAAAATATTTAATTTATTTTTGGGAGGCAGCCCGCGAGGCCCGAAAGCCCGGCCGGCCACCTCCAAACCCTAGTCTAAAAATATCTAGTCCTAATTCTACCCAATCCTATCCTACCCAGCCTCCCTCCACCTCACCCTGACCAATCCCCTCCCTCCACCTCACACCCTCCACATCACCTCAACCAACCCGGTTCGCCACCTAAGCCGCCTGGTCGCCACCTCCCCCTCTCTCCCCTGGACCCATCCCACCCCACGCGGACACGCACACCGACACACACCAACCCGACGCACCCCTCTCGCCCACACAACACCACCTACCCCACCCGGTCTCCACCTGCATGCACTCCCTCACCAACACGTTCCCCACCAACCCCACCTCCTCTGCTTTTCCCCCACACCGACCCCGCCACCTCCTGGGCCCGCCCCGCGGGAGCCCGCGCCCTCTGCCCCGCGAGAGACGCCCGCCATCGCCGCCTTATCCCCTCCGCTCCGGCCGCGCCCAGCCCCGCACGGCTCCTCACCGGCCACCGACAGGGCCCCTCCGCGTCGAGCTTCACCGACTCCGCCCCCGCTGCAGCGCTCTCCGGCCAGATCCCGTTGCCGGGCCTCCTCTCACCGGCCCCTGCACGCCATCGCCTCGTCCACATCCTCCTCTCCGGTGCCGCCTCCCTCGCCCATCCTTGCTCCCTCGCGTCCCCGCCTCGGCAACCGCCGGCCGCCGCCGAGCCTCCCCGCCTCCTCGGGCCGTCCCGAGCTCGCCCGGCCATGGCGCCTCGCCAGCCTCGCCGCAACGCCTGGCCGCCCTGCCACCTGGCGCCGTCGCCCTCTGCCGCTTCTCCGCCTGGACAAGCGCCGCCGCCCGCCGTTGCCAGCCCCTGCGTCGCCTCCCTCCACCTCCACCTCGTCAGGGCCCTGCCTCGCGCCGCCAAGCTCCGGTCGCTGCCACGAAGCCCTCCTCCTCTGCTCCGGCCTTCGGGCTCTGCACGAACGCTGACCACCCTTCCGCAGCCCGTGCTTCCATCTCGAGAGGCAGGCGTCGCCTTCTCCTGGTCACGCATGCGTGCACCGTGGCAGTTATTTTGTTGTTCGGTGCGGTTAATTTGTGGCTTGGCTTGTACCTACTATTGATCTTGGGATTTGCGAATGCCCGCTCTACTGCAATCAGGCTACATCGACACACGTATCTGCGGCTAGCAAGTTCTGCAACATGTTCTACAGCGCCTCTTTGGGGATGATGGCCTCTGGAATTCCACCCTACCAAGATCTTCCCGAGACCCATTCGCTATCAAGACCTCCGCGTTTGGGTGTCGTTCGCAACCGATCCTTGAAGCCACCGGGACGCCTAGTTCTTCCTCTCGGACCCGAAGATGCCGAGACGCGGGATGCCAAGATCTCCGCCGTGAAACGACAAGACCGACGACACGACCCGACGACCGCGGATGCGACAGGATCGTCTCTCGGACGCCAAGTTCTTCAACCCCGAAGACCGATCCATCGGAACGCCAAGACCTCCGTTCGAACCCGAGTTCTTCGTCACATGCGACAAGATCTACTCTGTTGCCCGAGAACGTTCCAGCCGAGACCGATCCCGTCGAATCCTGTCGAACCCCGGACCCCCGGAACCCAAGATCTTCCGGACCCAGATGTGTGATCCTAAACCCCTATTTTTATAATATGACATTATCAACTGTCGCATAATTAATTGTTCATGCATGCATACCTGTCTGTGGGTTGGGGGCATTATGTCGATTCACCTTATAGTTAAATATGGAGACTATATGGGCTATACTTATGTCATATCGGCTCCATTTAAATTTGTGTAGAGAACCGATGCCATGTTTCGCCTTGTTAATACAACCTTTAAATTGCGGGGTAGTTAAATAACTCGAACCGTTTAATTAATTGTCGGGATCCCGGTTCCGCTTAATACTTCCTAATTGCACCGCATCTACATCATATCATAATCATGCCGGATCTTCTGCCGTAGTATTAAATATTGCATCTGGTGTTTCTTCTAGTGTTTGCTTCTTCGCGGATTAGGCCGATGAGTTGATGCGAGTATCGACAAGTTCTCTGGATATGATCCTTCGGCAGTGTTTCCCAGGCGAGCATCTCTCCCCCTTCTACCTATTTTGCATTTATAGTCTTTATTTCCTCCTGTTGATCTATTGCTATCTGTGTCACGATGCTTTAGTTTCTGTGCACCAGTTATATCCCGTGCAGCCTCTATATTGCCATGGACACCTCCTAATACCTGTTGTTTGGTAGATAGCTGGCCTTGCGAGTCGTAGTTGCTTGCTCAGGTGCAATCTCGTGATGTTGAGCTGTTGGAATGCTGGTAGATGTTTATGGTGGAGATGATCATGACTTTAAATACAACTATTAAAAATGCTAGATATAACTAATGCAGAGGCATCGGTGGGTAATAGATGTTATTTGGTTCTTCCACGCTCACTTGTGTCCCGTAGGACCCCGAGTACTTGATACCTGTTCCTTGATTTTTCGCACTATCCACATCCGGGAGGCCGTGGACCCCCCTGAGCCAGAGCTTGATTCATTTCTATTTCTTGGGGCCAAAAACTAGTTTGGGGCTTTATTACTATCCTGTACTTATGCCATGTTACTGCTTTATCTAAGATTGTGCGTGGAGCACCTGTACTGTTTTGGATCGCGCCACATTTTCGCGGTATCGACAAGCCCAGTCACACTTTCGG
This sequence comes from Avena eriantha, assembly GCA_910589775.1. Taxonomy (NCBI): domain Eukaryota; kingdom Viridiplantae; phylum Streptophyta; class Magnoliopsida; order Poales; family Poaceae; genus Avena; species Avena eriantha. The sequence goes on along the minus strand of OU342742.1, from coordinate 380,473,026 downwards.
GTTCCCAGTCGTTTACAGCCATCGTCGCAAACCCTGGGTCCGTTCCGGAGCCGGCCAACTTTGTTGCGGGTAGCTTAGTGGGGTGCCCCCTGAAATATTTTATGAATCCTGTGATCGCTTTGTCATGAATGCCTCGTTGGGTTTGGAGTTGGTTTTTCCGAGGTTGATCGAGTGTGTGTTGCTATTTATGCACCCCTGCAGGGTAAAACTTTCTGAAAGCCGTGTCCGCGGTTATGGATGACTTGGAGCACAGTATCTCGATCATAGACAACCATAACTAAAGTAGTGTTATAAATTTGACTTAATATGTGACTAGTAATCAGCTTCACTGCAATGGAATGGATAATAAAAATGCCAACAACTGGTGGATCTGTGGTGATCTGTGTCCTACTATACCTGTCTAGTAAGTATTGCAACTCCAATGGAATGTGATAAAAGTGCCAATCACTACTGGGTTTTGGGATTCCTCAGGACAACTATATCTGACTAGTAAATGTTCCAACTACAACGAAATGTTAACTAAAACTGCCCACTACTTATGCTATCAGGATGACTCATGCTATCTATATCTGATTAGTAATTGCTGCAACTATAACGGAATGAGTAAAATTGCCAACTGTGTGAGTTCCTTGGTCCGACTTCCTCGGTTGGTCTCGAGGGGGAAATACCAGGATGGGTTTGTTTGGTGTTAGCTTTAGGTTGGATCCGGATAGGTCTTTCTTACCCCTCTCTGATAACCGCTAGTTGTATCAAGTCTCTATAGGTTGTTTAGTGCCGCTGCGCTGCCGCTTCAGCCCACCATACCTATGTAGGCGAGAGCCGCCGAATTCTAGCCTCGCCATGTACTGGCCTCAGTACTGACGCTCCTCTTTTTCCTTTGCCCTTTGTTGGCACCCCTTTTGTTTTAGCAGGTTTGAGATCGACGTCGTTAGCAGGGTTACCCTTCTGGCTTGGCCTGGGCAGGGTTATGGACGCTATTGGTTATTCTTCAGGGCTCTTAGCCCCTTCGCATCTTGTCCGTAGTCGGACGCTCTATCGTTTTCAAGGTGATTTGGATCTTTGTATTGTATATCTATATTCTTGACTCGTTGAGTCGCCGTTGTATATATATCTGTTCTGTGGTTCCATCGAGGACCGTTGTGTAATGGTATTACTTCTTTTTCCACCCGCACGAAAGTGCCTGGTGGGCGTCCTCGAGTCGTTCCTATGCGGGTTTGGCGGGAAGGGCTAAAACTTGCATAGGGCCGATTCGAGGGTGTTACATATACTTTGAGTAAGGAGGCAATTTAATAGCATCAATCAAAGGAATTTGCAGGAATAAAGGTTTCATCCACTCACAAAACTTATTATAGTGTTCATCTTCCTTTGACTTGTGTTTCTTATCAGGGAAAGGCATATGTTTTTGGACCCAAGGCTCTCTTTCACTACCATGTTTCTTAGCAACAAAATCTTCTTTAGTGCATTTAGTATTCTTAGTGTGGTTTTCAGGTTCTTGTTCAACTTTTTCTTCATTAGGAACTTCATTTTCTTCATTACCACTTTCAGTTTCAGCATCCGAGACAGATATACTATTAGGATCTATAGCAGGTTCTGAGGGTTCTACAATAGTTTTATGTTTCTTTTTCCTTTTCTTACAAGCAGAGCCACTATTTTCAGCTTGTTGAGAATCCTGCTCAATTCTTTTGGGGTGCCCCTCAGGATATAGAGGATCCTGGCTAACAGCTCCACTTCTAGTTCTAATTTCATAAGTATGTTTTTCTTTAGCAACATTAACTAGCAAGTCTTTTTGCACTTTAATGAGTTGATCTATTTGAGTTTGAACCATTTGAAAGTGTTTAACAATTATTTTAACATCATTAGAGGTTCTTTCCACAATATCTTTCAACTCAACAATAGCTCTAGTGTTTTCCATTAGATGATTTTCCACCCTTTTATTAAAATTATCTTGCTTAACAATAAAGATATCGAATTCTTCTAAGCATTAATCAGGAGGTTTAGAATAAGGGATATCACCTTCATCAAAGTGTTGGAGAGAGTGTACCTCGATAGTGGATGAGTAGGGAATAGGCTTACATAACTCTTCAATATGAGGTAAGTTCTTGACATCTGCAGCTTTAATTCCTTTCTCCTTAAGACATTTCTTAGCTTCCTTCATCACTTCATCATTTAATTCAATAACTCCCCTCTTCTTTGATGTTGGAATAGCTACCGAAATAGTAGGTTCGGGTATAATTACTTTAGGTATAGCTTGTTTAGGAGGAGTCCAATCTTCATAATTCTTGCTTATTTTAGCCATTAATTCCTCAGCTTCCTTGGGAGTCCTATTCCTGAAAACACAATCAGCACAACTATCTAGGTATGTCCTAGATTCCTCGGTTAGTCCATTATAAAATATATCAAGAAGCTCATTCTTAGGTAATGGACTTCCAGCCTGTGCATGAATCAAAGCACAAAACCTTGCCCAAGATTCGGGCAATATCTCTTTTTCTCCCTATTTAAAATCAAAAAGTTCCTGTAAAATAGCATGTCTAGCACTAGGAGGAAAATATTTCTGCAGGAAAGTACTAATCAAGCAATCAGGGCTATCAATAGATCCAGGAGGTAAATTACTAAACCAAGTTTTAGCTTCTCCTTTCAGTGAAAAGGGGAAAATCTTAGCAACAAAGTAAGTACGCATCTTAATATCATCAGAAAATAAGCCACTCATGGTAGAAAGTTCGTTCATATGTGCTACCGCACTTTCATTCTTAGTCCCACAAAAAGGTTCTTTCGCGACAATAGCTATGTAAGATAGATCGAGAGAGAAATCATAATCTTCATCTATAATGTTTATGGGAGAAGCAACAAACTTAGCAACATGATGCAATTTGGGTCTAATAGTACGCCTCTCAAGGAGACTCTTAGCAACGCTCCTATCATGGGTGTTTTTACATTCTTTAATAAATTCATCGGTCATCTCAACATAACCATCTTCAATATCATAACTTTCACTAGACTCAGCTGAACTAACAGGTGTACTAGTGTCTTCATTAGGAGTTTCAGTATTTCCAGCTATAGTTCTAGCAATCGTAGCATCTAGGAAAGGACCTAATGAACCACTCTTATCAAGCATAGTAGAAGCAGCATCATAAGCATCAGAAGTTTCAGATTCAGCAGTAGTAGCAGTGTGTGTAGCATGTGTATGTGGTGGTGTAACGAGCTTACTTATAACAGATGGTGAATCAAGAGCAGCAGAGGTGTTCAAAACCGTACCTCTTCTTGTAGTGGATGGTAAAATAGGAAACTTGCCATCACGAGACTTACCCATGATGGATGGATAGCACCGAACAATAGAGAATCCAAGTGAACTTGATAAATAAACTATGCTCCCCGGCAACGGCGCCAGAAAATAGTCTTGATGACCCACAAGTATAGGGGGTGTATCGTAGTATTTTCGAGGGAAGTGAAACTGTAATACCCTCAAATCGGCCCTATGTAAGTTTTAGCCCTTTCCGCCAAACCAGCATAGAAACGATTCAAGGATGCCCACCAGGCACTTTCGTGTGGGTGGAAAACGAAGTAATACCATTACACAATAGTCCTCGATGGGACCCACAGAATAGATATATATATATACAACAGCGACTCAACGAGTCAAGAATACAAATATACAATACGAAGATCCAAATCACCTTGAAAACGTTACAGCGTCCGAGTACGGACAAGATGCAAATGGGTCTAAGAGCCCTGGAGAATAACCAATGGCGTCCATAACCCTACCCAGGCCAAGCCGGAAGGGTAACCCTACTAACGACGTCGACCTCAAACCTGCTAAAACAAAAGGGGTGCCGACAACGGGCAAAGGAAAAAGAGGGGCGTCAGTACTGAGGCCAGTACACGGCGAGGATAGAATTTAGTGGCTCTCGCCTACATAGGTATAGTGGACTGAAGCGGTAACGCAACATGCACTAAACAACCTATAGAGACTCGATTCAACTGTCGGCTATTAGAGAGGGATAAGAAAGACCTATTCGAGACCAACCTGATACTAACACCAATCATACCCATCCTGGCATTTCCCCCCTTGAGACCAAACGAGGAAGTCAAACCGAGGAACTCACACAGTTGGAAGTTTTATTCATTCCATTATATTGAAGCACTTACTAGTCAAATATAGGTAGCACGAGTCACCCTGATAGCATAAGTAGTGGGCAGTTTTAATCACCATTCTGTTGTAGTTGGAACATTTACTAGTCAGATATAATTGTCCTGAGGAATCCCAAAACCCAGCAATTGTTGGCACTTTTATCACATTCCATTGGAGCTCCAATACTTACTAGGCAGGTGCAGCATGTCACAAACAACCCCAGATCCACCAGTTGTTGGCATTTTAATATCCATTCCGTGATAGTTGAATCTGATTACTAGTCATATATTAAGTCAAGTTTATAGCACTAGTTTAGTTATGTTTGTCTATGATCGAGATACTGTGCTCCAAGTCGTCCATAACCGCGGACACGGCTTTCAGAAAGATTTACCCTGCAGGGGTGCACAAATAGCAACACACACATGATCAACCTCAGAAAAACCAAATCAAAACCCAACGAGGCTTTCACGACAAAGCAATCACAGGATTCATAAAATATTTCAGGGGGCCACCCCACTAAGCTACCCGCGACGAAGTTGGCAGGCTCCGAGACGGACCCAGGGTTTGTGACGACGGCTGTAAACGACTGGGAACCCGAAATTGTGACTGGGCTTGTCAATACCGCAAAAACGTGGCACGATCCAAAACAGTACAGGTGCTCCACGCACAATCTTAAATAAAGCAGTAAAGCATGGCATAAGTACAGGATAGTAATAAAGCCCCAAACTACTTTGTGGCCCCAAGAAATAAGAAATAAATCAAGCTCTGGCTAAGGGGGATTCATGGACTCTCTCGGATGTGGATAGTGCGAATAGTCAAGGAACAAGTATCAAGTACTCGGGGTCCTACGGGACACAAGTGAGCATGGAAAAACAAAATAACATATATTGCCCACCGATGCCTCTGCATTAGTTATACTAGCAATTTAATAGTTGTATTTAAAGTCATGATCATCTCCACCATTAAGCATCTCCACCATTAAGCATGTGCCCACCTTCCAACAACGGTGGAACAACAACGACGCGAAGCAGCACATGAGCAAGCGACTACGACTCGCAAGACTGACTATCTATCAAACAACGGGCAATAGGATGTGTCCAAGGCAATATAAAGGCTGCAAGGGATATATCTGGTACGGAACACTAAAGCATCGCGACACAGATAGCAATAGATCAACAGGAGGAAATAAAGACTATAAATGCAAAATAGGTAGAAGGGGGAGAGATGCTCGCCTAGGAAACACTGCCGAAGGATCATATCCGGAGAACTTGTCGATACTCACATCAACTCATCGGCCTAATCCGTGAAGAAGCAAAACTAGAAGAAACACTGGATGCAATATTTACTACTACGCCAGAAGATTCGGCAGGATTATGATATGATGCAGATGCGGTGCAATTAGACAGTATTAAGCGGAACCGGGGTCTCGACAATTAATTAATAGGTTCCAGTTATTTATCTACCCTGCAAATTAAATGTTGTATTCGCAAGGCAAAACATGGCATCGGTTCCCTACACAAATTTAAATGGAGCCGATATAAGACTAGAATAGCCCGCATATAGACTCCATATTTAATTTAGGTGAATCGACTATTTAACCCAACCCACCAGATGACATGTATGCAAGCATGATGATTTAATGATGCGACAGGTATATGTCATATTATAAAATAGAGGCTTAGGGGCACACATCTAGGTTCGGAAGATCTTGGTTCTGAGGGTTCGGGGTTCGACAGGGATCGATCTCGGCGGGAACATTCTCGGACAATGGAGTAGATCTTGTCGCATCCATGGCCTTCGGATCCGTGTAGACGGTCATGGCGTCCAAGGTGGAGAACTCGGCGTTCCGTGTCGACGAACTTGGTGTTCCGCGGTGAAGTGCCTGTCGTTCTGGTGGCGATCTTGGCGGTCATCGGGTTCATGCAGCAGATCTCGGCGTTCCGTGAATAACTTGATGTCCTGGGAAGAAGAACTTGAGGGACGATGTCCTCTGATTCCCTATCGACGGTCTGTTGCCCATGACGGGGTACTCTGGTTTTGACTTCGATTGGTGATGGCGGACTTGGTTTGACCTGTGGTCTTTGGATGCACTCATCTCGGTGTGGGGATCTTGATACATCGATTGGATCAAAGCGAACGTCCGGGTACAGAGAACATGGGCTAGGACAGTACCTTAGATACAACACAGAAGAAACAACACTTACACACATGTGCACATGCTTGAGCGAAGAGTGGTTGCTGCGGATATCAAAAACACGGGCACACCCGCAAGCTCGAGGCACTGCAGCGGTGCGACCTGCAGGTGCGGAACAAGACGGCGGCAACGGGCGCTGCTGCCGGCTGCGGCTCAAGGTACAGAGGCGAGGTGGTCCAGGGTGACGCAGACGACAGACAGAGGCAGCAACTTAACCGAGGCGACTCCACGAAGAGCTCGGGCAGAGCGGCGACGGCGGGCCTAGGCGGGGTCGGAGGAGCGCTGTGGCGGTGGCTCGGGGCTCGTGGCCGGAGGCGACGGCGACCGGAGCGAGGTGGCCGAGCCGAGGATGCGGGATGGAGGAGGGCGGCGGTCGGGAGACCTTGCAGAGGTGGGACGGAGAGGCACGCGGCAGAGGGCGGGGGCGATGGGGACGACGACGTGCTCGCTAGGGCAGCGCCGCAGCGGAGCTTGCAGGAGCCGTAGAGCACCGGCCGACTCCGAGGAGACAGGCGGAGGTGGTCGTCGTGGTGGAGACCGACGGGAGGAGGCGGGGTAGGTGACGATGCAGGGGAGGCGAGGTTGAAGGAGGGGCCACGGGGTAGCCGGAGGTGGCTCCCTGGCGGCGGGGTCGAGCAAGGGGCGGTGACGAAGCGGGGAGGGGGCCTCTCGCCGGTGGCGGGAGGGGGCTGCCTCGCGGTGGCCGAGGCACCGGAGGAGGAAGGCAAGCATGGAGAGGAAGGGGAGGGAGAGGGCGACGACGAGGAAGGTGGGGATCGGGTTGGTGGCGAGAGGAGTGGGGCGCAGGGGAGAGATGAGCGGCGCTAGGGTTCGTGCGCAGGGGGTCTCGCGTGCGGGGCGCGGTCGGTGGCAGGTGGGGGAAGCGTGGGCCCAGGGTGGAGCCAGGAGGTTTGGGCGTCGTGTAGGTGGGAGCCTGGGCGGGAGATGGGGTGCGTGGTGTGTGTGCGCGTGTGTGTGTGTGGGAGAGGAGGTGGGACCAGGAGGTGAGGTGGCGGACTGGGATTGGATGGGGTGTGGTGGAGGGGTGGAGTTTGGCTGGGTGCGTGCGTGTGCCGCTGCCTGGCGGCGACTGGGTTGGGTGTTGGTGGTTGGTGGGGTGTGTGTGTGGGGTGGGTCTAGGGTAGGTTAGGTTTTAGGCCGGTTTTGTTTATCGGGGGTGGCCGGCTAGGTCGGATCGGCCCAGTTCGGCTGCCCCCTAAAAATAATACAAAATTTTTATTTGTTTGAAACGGGCATTTGAAAACTGTTTGTAGACGAAACAAATTATTCTGGACAAGCCCAGGTTTTGTATTTGAATAAAGACGGGGTGTTTAGAAAACAAAACCAACCTTTTCAAAACTAGTTTTTGGCAAACCATGTCTGATGATGACGATGCTCAAATGCAATGTGGCATGATGACATGAGCATGCGTTCATGATGATGCAATGCACAAAAACACAACGATTTTCTAGTAGTGGTTTTAGAGGGGTGCTACAATTCGACACCACTAACAATGGATCTCGCCCTCGAGATCCGCCTCATGGTACGGGGAAGAAGGCCGACAGTCTGAATCTTCTCACTTCGTGTAGATCCTTGCGACACCACTAACAAGAGGTCGTTGTCCATGATCGTCGAGAGAGCACTCCGGGAAACAAAGGACGAAGGTAAAGGTATCCACAAAAAAAGCCACCTCTAACTTCGATAGAAAGAGAGAACCGATGCATTATCATCCACTTCAATGTACACGAGCAAATAGAGTGAGTAGTCGGCATGGGGGCCAATCCATCACGCACCCAAACTATTACTCTGCACAATCAGTAGAAAAGCATGCAACCATTCTCGGAATCAGACTGAAGATCTCGACAATCGAGGTTCGGAACAAAGGAGTGATGTAGGCTCTTCATCGGATCTGACGTAGATAATGTCGTTGCGTGGGAAAACACCAGAAGGCACAAAAAGGATCAGAGAGAAGTCCAACAGATGAAGGATTCCTCAGATAGCACGAAGACCGGATGTAGAAGCACCGTTACCAAAGGAGGGAGCGAAACCCTGAAGGTACGACGGAAACCCAACCACGAGAATTCCTGGACTCAAAGAAAAGATAAGAGAGCAGATTCAAAACCACGCAGAGGTAAGAGGAGAACAGCAGAGGGGTAAGGACTAAAATCAGACCTAATCAGATCTATCCAACTGATTTTTGCAAAATAGTTTTAACACTCTACTTCGGCCGTTAGCTAGGTTATCCTACAAGCTGGACCAGTGGGGTATCGTAACTGCTGAGCTCTGATACCACTATGTAACACCCTCGAACCGGCCCTATGCAAGTTTTAGCCCTTTCTACCAAACCCACATAGAAACGATTCAAGGACGCCCACCAGGCACTTTCGTGCGGGTGGAAAACGAAGTAATACCATTACACAACAGTCCTCGATGGGACCCACAGAACAGATATATATACAACAGCGACTCAACGAGTCGAGAATACAGATATACAATACAAAGATCCAAATCACCTTGAAAAAGTTACAGCGTCCGAGTATGGACAAGATGCAAATGGGGCTAAGAGCCCTGAAGAATAACCAATGGCGTCCATAACCCTGCCTAGGCCAAGCCGAAAGGGTAATCCTGCTAACGACGTCGATCTCAAACCTGCTAAAACAAAAGGGGTGCCGACAACGGGCAAAGGAAAAAGAGGAGCGTCAGTACTGAGGCCAGTACACGGCGAGGCTAGAATTCGGCGGCTCTTGCCTACATAGGTATGGTGGACTGAAGCGGCAGTGCAGCATGCACTAAACAACCTATAGAGACTCGATTCAACTGTCGGCTATTAGAGAGGGATAAGAAAGACCTATTCGAGACCAACCTGATACTAACACCAATCATACCCATCCTGGCATTTCCCCCTCGAGACCAAACGAGGAAGTCAAACCGAGGAACTCACACAGTTGGCAGTTTTATTCATTCCATTATAGTTGAAGCACTTACTAGTCAGATATAGGTAGCATGAGTCACCCTGATAGCATAAGTAGTGGGCAGTTTTAATCACCATTCCGTTGTAGTTGGAACATTTACTAGTCAGATATAATTGTCCTGAGGAATCCCAAAACCCAGCAATTGTTGGCATTTTTATCACATTCCATTGGAGTTGCAATACTTACTAGGCAGGTGCAGCATGTCACAAACAACCCCAGATCCACCAGTTGTTGGCATTTTAATATCCATTCCATGATAGTTGAATCTGATTACTAGTCATATATTAAGTCAAGTTTATAGCACTACTTTAGTTATGTTTGTCTATGATCGAGATACTGTGCTCCAAGTCGTCCATAACCGCGGACACGGCTTTTAGAAAGATTTAACCTACAGGGGTGCACAAATAGCAACACACACACGATCAACCTCGGAAAAACCAAATCAAAACCCAACGAGGCTTTTACGACAAAGCAATCATAGGATTCATAAAATATTTCAGGGGGCCACACCACTAAGCTACCCGCGACGAAGTTGGCAGGCTCCGAGATGGACCCAGGGTTTGTGACGACGGCTGTAAACGACTAGGAACCCGAAAGTGTGACTGGGCTTGTCAATACCGCGAAAATGTGGCACGATCCAAAACAGTACAGGTGTTCCACGCACAATCTTAAATAAAGCAGTAAAGCATGGCATAAGTACAGGATAGTAATAAAGCCCCAAACTACTTTGTGGCCCCAAGAAATAACAAATGAGTCAAGCTCTGGCTAAGGGGGATTCATAGACTCTTCCGGATGTGGATAGTGCGAATACTCAAGGAATAGGTATCAAGTACTCGGGGTCCTACGGGACATAAGTGAGCGTGGAAAAACCAAATAACATCTATTGCCCACCGATGCCTCTACATTAGTTATACCAGCAATTTAATAGTTGTATTTAAAGTCATGATCATCTCCACCATTAAGCATCTCCACCATTAAGCATGTGCCCACCTTCCAATAACGGTGGAACAACAACGACGCGAAGCAGCACATGAGCAAGCGACTACGACTCGCAAGACTGACTATCTATCAAACAACGGGCAATAGGATGTGTCCAAGGCAATATAAAGGCTGCAAGGGATATATCTGGTACGGAACACTAAAGCATCGCGACACAGATAGCAATAGATCAACGGTAGGAAATAAAGACTATAAATGCAAAATAGGTAGAAGGGGGAGAGATGCTCGCCTGGGAAACACTGCCGAAGGATCATATCCGGAGAACTTGTCGATACTCGCATCAACTCATCGGCCTAATCCGTGAAGAAGCAAACACTAGAAGAAACACCGGATGTAATATTTAATACTACGGTAGAATATCCAGCATGATTATGATATGATGCAGATGCGGTGCAATTAGGCAGTATTAAGCGGAACCGGGGTCCCGAAAATTAATAAATAGGTTCAAGTTATTTATCTACCCCGCAAATTAAATGTTGTGTTAGCAAGGCAAAATATGGCATCGGTTCCCTACACAAATTTAAATGGAGCCGATATAAGACTAGAACAACCCGCATATAGACTCCATGTTTAATTTAGGTGAATCGACTATTTAACCCAACCCACCAGATGACATGTATGGAAGCATGATGATTTAATGATGCGACAGGTATATGTCATATTATAAAATAGAGGCTTAGGGTCACACATCTGGGTTCGGAAGATCTTGGTTTTGGGGGTTCGGGGTTCGACAGGGATCGGTCTCGGCGGGAACGTTCTCAGACAATGGAGTAGATCTTGTCGCATCCGTGGCCTTCGAATCCGTGTAGACGGTCATGGCGTCCAAGGTGGAGAACTCGGCGTTCCGTGTCGGCGAACTCGGTGTTCCGCGGTGAAGTGCCTGTCGTTCTAGTGGCGATCTTGGCGGTCATCGGGTTCATGCAGCAGATCTCGGTGTTCCGTGAAGAACTTGATGTCCCTGGAAGAAGAACTTGAGGGACGGCGTCCTCCGATTCCCTATCGAGGGTCTTGTTGCCCATGACGGGGTACTCCGATTTTGACTTCGATTGGTGATGGCGGACTTGGTTTGACTTGTGGTCTTCGGATGCACTCATCTTGGTGTGGGGATCTTGATACATCGATTGGATCGAGGCGGACGTCCGGGTACGGAGAACATGGGCTAGGACACTTCCTTAGATACAACACAGAAGAAACAACACTTACACACATGTGCACATGCTTGAGCGAAGAGTGGTTGCTGCGGATATAAAAACACGGGCACACCCGCAAGCTCGAGGCACTGCAGCGGTGCGACCTGCAGGTGCGGAATAAGACGGCGGCAACGGGCGCTGCTGCCGGCGGCGGCTCAAGGTACAGAGGCGAGGTGGTCCAGGGCGACACAGACGACAGACAGAGGCAACAATTGAACCGAGGCGACTCCACGGAGAGCTCGGGCAGAGCGGCGACGGCGGGCCCAGGCGGGGTCGGAGGAGCGCTGCGGCTGAGGCTCGGGGCTCGGGGCCGGAGGGGACGGCGACCGGAGCGAGGCGGCCGAGCCGAGGATGCAGGATGGAGGAGGGCGGCGCTCGGGAGACCTTGCAGAGGTGGGACGGAGAGGCACGTGGCAGAGGGCGACGGGGACGGCGACGTGCTCGCTAGGGCGGCGCCGCGCCAGAGCCTACAGGAGCCGTAGAGCGCCGGCCGACTCCGAGGAGGCGGGCGGAGGTGGTCGTCAAGGTTGAGACCGACGGGAGGAGGCAGGGTAGGTGACGATGCAGGGGAGGCAAGGTTGAAGGAGGGGCCACGAGGTAGCCCGAGGCGGCTCCCTGGCGGCGGGGTCGAGCAAGGGGCGGTGACGAAGCGGGGAGGGGGCCTCTCGTCGGCGACGGGAGGGGGCTGCCTCGCGGCGGTCGAGGCACCGGAGGAGGAAGGCGAGCGTGGAGAGGAAGGGGAGGGAGAGGGCGACGACGAGAAAGGTGGCGATCGGGTTGGTGGCGAGAGGAGTGGGGCGCAGGGGAGAGATGAGCAGCGTTGGGGTGCGTGCGCAGGGGGTCTCCGCGTGCGGGGCGCGGTCGATGGCAGGTGGGGGAAGCATGGGCCCAGGGTGGAGCCAGGAGGTTTGGGCGTCATGCAGGTGGGAGCCTGGGCAGGAGATGGGGTGCGTGGTGTGTGTGCGTGTGTGTGGGAGAGGAGGTGGGACCAGGAGGTGAGGTGGCGGACTGGGATTGGATGGGGTGAGGTGGAGGGGTGGAGTTTGGCTGGGTGCGTGCATGTGCCACTGCCTGGCGGTGGCTGGGTTGGGTGTTGGTGGTTGGTGGGGTGTGTGTGTGGGGTGGGTCTAGGGTAGGTTAGGGTTTAGGCCGGTTTTGTTTATCGGGGGTGGCCGGCTGGGTCGGATCGGCCCGGTTCGGCTGCCCCCTAAAAATAATACAAATTTTTTATTTGTTTAAAACGGGCGTTTGAAAACTGTTTGTAGACGAAACAAATTATTCCGGACAAGCCCGGATTTTGTATTTGAATAAAGACGGGGCGTTTAGAAAACAAAACCAGGCTTTTCGAAACTAGTTTTTGGCAAACCATGTCTAATGATGACGATGCTCAAATGCAATGTGGCATGATGACATGAGCATGCGGTCATGATGATGCAATGCACAAAAACACAGCGATTTTCTAGTAGTGGTTTTAGCGGGGTGCTACAGAAATCCAATTTATTGAGTCGACACAAGGGGAGCCAAAGAATATTTATAAGCCTTAACAACTGAGTTGTCAATTCAGCTGCACCTGGAAACAATCTTGCTCACATCAGTTTATCAGTAGCAACAGTTTTGTAGTAGGAATAGTAAAGTAGCAGCAGTAGTAAAGTAAAGACAGCAGTAACAATAGCAGTAAACAGTAGGATTCGAGTGCGGTAGGCATAGGGATGAATGGACGGGCGTTGCATGGACAAGACAATTCACATAGCAATCAGAACATAGGGCAATTGCAGATAAATAAGATAAAGCATCCAAGTACTAGATAATCCTAGGCATGTGTTCCATATATAGTCATATGTGCTCGCAATGAGAACTTGCACAACATCTTTTGTCCTGCCAGCCCGTTTACAGCGGGGCCTCAAGGGAACTACTGGCAATTAATGTTCTCCTTTTAATAGAGCACCGGAGCAAAGCATTAACACTCCATGAATACATGTGATCCTCACATCAAAGCCATTCCCTCCGGTTATCCTGATTTCTGTCACTTCGGGGCCATTGGTTCCGGACAACAACGTGTGTATACAACTTGCAGATAAGACCATAAACAATACTAACATAATGAATAAATAACATGTTCAGATCTGAAATCATGGCACTCGGGCCCTAGTGACAAGCATTAAGCACAACAAGTCGCAACAAAGTCATAAAGCACTAATAAAAGATACTAGGCACCATGCCCTAACAATCTGATGCCATTACATGAACGATCTCATCCAATCCCTACCATCCCCATAGCCTACAGCGGGGGATTACTCACTCATAGATGGGGGAAACATGGATGGTCGATGGAGAAGCGATGGTGGCGATGATGGCGATGATCTCCTCCAAGCCCCCGTCCTGGCAGGGCGCCAGAACAGAGTTTCTGGTGCTATTTCGTGAAATCTGGTGGTGGCGGCGAAGCGGAACTCCTTCTAGAAAAACGTCGAACCCCCCTGAGTTTTTAGGTCAGAAGGCAACTTATAGGCAAAGAGGGAGACCGAGGGGCAGCCTGGGGCGGCCAGACCACCCCCTGGCACGGCCTAGGCTAGCCTGCGCGGCCAGGTGGTGTGGCCTGGGCCCAGCCCCCCTCCGTCTCGTATTCTGGCTTCGGGAGTCTTCTGGTGAAATAGGATTTTCGGCATATTTTTTGGGATTTTTCCTGATAGTTGATTTTCTGCACAAAAAGTAGACACCAGGGCATTTCTACTGAAAACAGCGTCAGTCCGCGTTAGTTGCATCCAAATCACACAAGTTTAGAGGAGAAACAATAGCAAAAGTGTTCGGGAAAGTAGATATGTTTTGGACGTATCAATGACTCTGCTGGATCCATATGTGGTTTGTGAAAAGAATAGACATGCAATGACTCTAGCTGTGGTTTAGGAAAAGAACAAACATGCAATGACACTGGTGGATCCATATGTGGTCTGTGAAAAGAACACGCGTGCAATGTGTAACATCCCAATTTCAGCAACCCTGATTAGTTGTCCAGAATGCAAAAATCAGGGGGAACAAAAACTTTTTCTTAAATAAATTGTGAAGTGCTTGCTTGTTGTTGTCTGTGCTTATGCTTCTGATTGTATAACTTAAAATATACTCCTTACCTCAACATCAGTTGCCAAAAGCTGTTTAACAAAACAATCCTGGCTCATTTTACATATTCTCAAATGTTCTGGCATTTCAAAACATGAGCCAAGATGCTTCTGTAACCAAAACTAGTTTAGTAGCTTCTATTGACGAAACTATGGGAGCTATAACCTCCTTATGTTCTCAAGATAGAACCTTCAACTCCTCTTACCTCTAGTATCTCCAAAACCTTTTATAAAGCTTTTGAATTCTACTCTTGGTAGGGATACCAAGGTCTCTTACCTTATTCAAACTCCAACCTTTAAAAACTACCCATCCTTACCTCAAGCTAAGCTTGACGGTAACCCTAGTAGTAGTTGACTTGTTTGTAAGATGAGTTGCCTTGATCTGCTCCTTGACTTGATTGCTTAGAAGTAGTATGAGCTACTCTAGGAGCTCATCACTAGGATCAAGATGGTTCCAAATCACCACACCCTAAGCAAGAATGCAAAGCTGGATCTGATCTCTAACTACTAGGTGATCATCTAAAACCCTTAACCAGATCAATTCTGAAGCGATCCATTCTAGAAGCTTCCAAGTCAATGAAGACCAATATCAAGCATGGATCCCTTCTACTCCCTCTGCACTTCAACATCATACACTTGATGATGCTTTGGTACCTTGCATCCATCAAAATCACCATCAAATGAGATTCTAGAAACTACTTCTGCACTTAGTGAATAAATGATTCTAAGTGGACTTAAAATCCTCTGAAAAATCCCAATTAATTCCTAGGGTTATGCATTGACCATATCTACATCCTAGTACCATTTACTCATCCTGTCAAAGACAAGTTTCTAAACTTCCTTCACAATCACCTATTTACTCAATTTGGCAAACCTAGCTAGTATTGAGCTAAACCAAGATCAAACCATCACCAAAGCCTGTCAAGCACTCCTCTCCAGCCACCATGACCCTCCTGGTCGTCACCACTGTAGCATTACAATACCACCATCACACATCTACTTGTCCTTTACCCTTGGAAGAGTAGAGAGAGAGAGACAACCACATCTTACAAAGATATGCCCCATTTAAATTACCATAGCTGCCCCCTACCCTCTCTGCTTGACTAGAGCCCCACACTCCCTCTCTCCACCGCCCCCAGCACCCAATGAGGAGGCCATGGACCTGCCCTAGCCATCCTTGGACATATTCCACCATACACCATCCCCCTCGAGTTAAATAGGCCAGAGGTTATCCAGCTTGCCGTTGCCCCCTCATTCTACTCCTCTCCCCTCCACTTACCTTCCCCGAGCACCCTCTCCCTCTCCCATGCTCTGTGCTTCCCAAGAGAAGGAGGAGAAGGAGCCTTGGCCCTTTTCCAAAATAGAGCAAGGCCCCTCTCCCGAGCTTCCCTCTCTCTGCATGTAATCTTGCTGAGATCCCCTGGCCATGCTGCATTTAATCTTCTTCTCCCCTTTGCTCAGGACCACCTCTACATGCGTCACCGTTGACCACCGACAAGTTCCCGTACGGACACTGTCGCGCAAGGTCTCTCTCGTCGTGGAACCTACTGCCGCCGCCCATCCCCGAGGTCATCGCCAACTACCGCGTTGCCCTGGGCCCTCCCTGTCTCCCCTCCGAGCCCTCAAGTGAGCTAATGCACCGCCAGCGCCGCCCCTAGGGGTTTTTCCCCGCTGCCGCTGTCGAGAGGAAGAGGACGAGCCAGGGCCGTCCATCGCCCTCTAATCAGACGACCCCCGTACCTCCTTACCGGTTCGGCGTCCCGCTCTGGCTGACAGGCAGCCCCCGCCCTCGCGGGTTTGAACGCCGCTCCCGCCCGCGACCATGGTGTTTGTTGGGCCGGCCTACGGATGTGTGGCCCACGGCCGTGCAGATCTGGCCCAGATGCCTAGCACCCATTTCTTTTTCCATTTCCTCACAACAGCATAATTTCAGTTTAGTTTAAATGATTTTGAAAATATAAAAGACCAAGTTATAGCCTGCTACAAACTTTGTTATGCACTCTAGAGTTTTATCTATCATTCAGTACTCCAACTTCACCAAATTAATATCTAGATTAATCATAATAAAATATATTCAAAGAGGTATCCTTGGCAATACATAATTTCCTCACTGAGCTACACAACTCCAATTGGAGAAAAACCAGATGTCTCTGGTAGGTATTACATGCACCTACCCCATAACCTTGGCCTCCCTCCAAGTGGAATCATTAAACTCCTGTAACAAAAATAACAAGAACAAGCCTTTTCTGCCTCTAGAAATTTTTCTAGATCAAACCAGAAGGGGTATTGACCTAATACCAACTCTAATTGGTTTGGTACGTAAATATCTAACAAAACCTAGGATATCATAATTTCTGGAGCCACCGTTGATTTTTAAGGAATTAAACTGTTCTGTTTATAATGTTCTCACTAGAAAAATCACTACAGTAGTTCTGTTGATCCAAAAAGGATGATTCCAATTTACAAAGAAAGGTATTCTGAATACCTATAATGTGTCCGTGGAATCAACTCAAAATCTAATGTATATTATATCTGGTGAAAAAGACAAAAACCCTCCAGAACTGCCTTTGATAATTTCCTGAGGGCATTCTGGTAATTATTTTGGAGAGATTCCAACTCTCAGCTAGTAAGTACATCAAACCCTACAAAATTATACAAGGAAATAATTTTTGGAGCTCCAGAACTTTTCTGGTAAATTATTTCCTAAAACTAGAGCTTTTATCACTAGGAAATTCATAAGTAATTCAAGAAAAGTGATAAAATAGTGAAACCACTTTTGTTGGTTTCATTTTATCGATCTTGCGACCCCGCGTGCACGGGAGGCGGCGGCTACCGCTGGGGTGGCTTGTGGTAGTTGGAGGAACGGGATCACGCGGCTAGATAGGGTTCCCGCGATGCACAGCGAGAAGGCGACGACGAACCCGCCGTGCACAGAGGGCATTCGGCACGACGTCCGGCGAGACTAGGAAGCGGCGGCGAGATAGAAGATGTCTGGGAGGATCACGGGCTCACCGCGGGGTTGTCGGTGGGGTTGGATCGGGCAGGGAAGCGGCCGATCGACGAGGATGCAGGAGCTCCGGCGACCTAGGGCTTCGAGGGAGCGACGAGGATCTAGCGGTCCTGGTGGCCTTTTCCTCCTGGCTGGGCCGGTCAAGGTGGAGCAGTGGTACCTCCTCGGTCTTCTCGTCCACCTCCACGTCAACCCTGAACGCAGGAACGAGGAAACGGCGTCGAATCTGGCGGTGGACGGCGAGAGAGGGTGGGCGTCGGTGCAGAAGAAGGGGAGGATAGGCAGGGGCTCTGGGCGGATCTGGGAGAGCCAGGAGACGTGTGGGAGGAGGTCAAGGCGAGAGGGAGAGAGGAGAGGCAGCCGTGGGCACGGGGTAGATAAAGGTGGCTCGGGTGCCACCTTTTTCCATCCTTCTCACGTGCTTGCTCGGGCTAGGGCAGGTAGGCATGGAGAGGGCTGCAGGTGGGCCAGGTGGGGACGGTGAGGAGTAGCAGCTGGGGCCAGCATGGCAGGTAGAGAGAAAGAGAGAGGAGAGGGGGCTCGGGTGTAGCTAGGGTTAGCTTAGGGAGGGGCTCGGGTTAGGGTTTGTTAGGGATGGGGTAGGGGTAGCTGAGGTGTGGGGCCGAGGAGAGAGGGAGTGGCCAGATGGTTCATCATGGTAGAGAGAGAGAGGTGTGGTAGGGTTAGGGTTTAAGTAGAACTAGGGTTAGAGGAAAAATTAGAGAGAGAGAAAAATAGGTTAGGTTTTGATTAGGGTTTTAGGTTTTTGAAATTGTTTAAGAGATCATACCAAGAGGAAAGTGGGGCTTGATCTAGCATAAGCTAAGGTGAAGGACAAACCAAGAAAAAGAGAGAGAAATGAGATATGTAGAATGAGCCTCATTTGATCATGCATGAAGAAATTAAAATGGGATTGAGGGGAATATGGGGATGGTGGAGAGAGGAATGGAGATGATCCACAAAGAAAAGACCCAATAAAACCAAGAGGACTCAAATGGGATAAAGTGGTACTCTTGCATGGCCCATGCAAAAATAATAAAGGCCATGATTTATTTTGTGAAAACAATAATAATAATATGGCATTATTCTTATGCATTCACAAGAAGTGGAGTAAAGGCCAAGCAAAAAGAAGTTGGGATTAGATCCACCCCATCCACATGAGCTAGAATAAAATCAAAAGAAAAAGAATTACAAGCTCATGGATAATAGGATGGTGGAATTATAAGGTGGTGAAAGAAAGGTGATGGAGTGGAATAAAAGATATGCCCCCAACTCAACTTGGGCATTAAACAATATATCAATAACCAAATACAATATCAAGAGGCAAATACAATTAATAATGCATATGAGAGAAGAACCAAAGAAACAGGGTTTTATATGATGCTCAAATGCAAGGTGGCATGATGATATGAGCATGATATATTTATGATGCAACAATTATATATAGGAAGTAGCCAATATCTTACTAGACCAAGTAGCATTACAATTGTTAGACAATTGGGATGCTACACAAGGCCATCTCCATCTTCTAAATCCAATCCTCTCAAAACCTACTGGATCTTAAACTTGTATTGTTCACTGGT
Organism: Avena eriantha; assembly: GCA_910589775.1. Lineage (NCBI taxonomy): Eukaryota > Viridiplantae > Streptophyta > Magnoliopsida > Poales > Poaceae > Avena > Avena eriantha. The sequence goes on along the minus strand of OU342742.1, from coordinate 380,453,842 downwards.
TTTCTGTATTGTATTGATGCTTGTATTGCTTTATGTTGATTGTGCCCTTGTTTGCTTTCATGTGATGTCTAGACGATGATAGTTGCGATGAAATCGGAGAGCAGAAGAAGTGGTAATTATTATTGGTATTATTGGGTATTCTGAGAAGTAGTCCAAGGATATATATGCCATATTGCTGATCACAAGCAAGCCACCTTCTTGCTCATAAGCCTTGTCCTACTGTTTTACTTATGCATGTTTTATCTACTGTTTATGAAACTGCACTGTTTTCTTATATGACGAGTTATCTCTGGTAGTGGCTTGGATCCTCCAAACCATTACACAATGGTACTACTGATTACAAGTCCCTCGATGATACCTACTTGTCCCTAGTATGGTCGATGGTGTAATACACCATACCCCTTTGGAGACCCTGTTTTAGCCGAAGAAAAACTAGAGGATGGGAAGACCCCCGAAAAAGTTTTACCAAATGTTTTATGATGAACCTTGGTGAGGTGGGACCTCCCAAGATCTGTTGAGAAAGAAAAAGGTTTTGTTTTTACACAATGCTGAAGGAAAAACTGGAGGAAAAAGGTTTACGAAAATGCACCCGATTCTTTGCAGTTTAGCTATAACAACTTAACCCGTGCAACCACATTACTCTAGGGCATGGCTAGATTTGATGTTTGTTTATTCTAGTATAAGTTGCCTCGCAACGACTACAGGGGATAAAAATCCCTAGAGGGTGGGCCTTCTCTAGGCAACGGTCCATGTGAAACATCGACCGGGAGAAGGAACGAAGGGTCTATGGACCTCCACGCTTTACTATGAGCCCCTCATTGAAAGAGCACACTCGGGAAGTGGAAAAAGCGCTCTGGTTGGCTGTGAACTATATAGGGCGTCCCGGTGTTGAGGGGAACAACACTCATAGGGTAGGCACTTATATTGGAGTCGGCATCCGGAGAGTCTTGATCGGTTACTCGACCCACGATCGGTGTAGATCAGGGTAGTGTACCCGGATGGTGTGGGTAAAGTGTGCAACCTCTGCAGAGCGTAAATCTATTCGAATAGCCGTGTCCGCGATTATGGACATGTTGGACAAACTTTTGTAGAGCGGTGCTGGTTTTGTTTTCAAAAAGGTTTTCAAGAAAGAAATGGCTTTGGAAATGTTTTGACCATGGGATGGTCGTAAAGGAGAAAGGTTTTGACCATGGGATGGTCGGAAGGAGGAGAAAGGAGTTTGGCCGTGGGATGACCTGAAGACGGGAACAAATGGGTACCCCAATCCTAGCGTTTCCAAAACTTTTCAAAAAGGTTTCCAAAATGTTTTACAAAAGTTTTCAACAAAGATATGTAGATGCTATATCTACAAGAGAAACAAATTGAGAAAAGAACCTCTCTTGGAGCCCTCCTACTACAACAGCCATAATGTATATCCTCTTGTTATTATTGTTATCTTAAGGTGGTTTGCGAGTACATTCAAAGTACTCACTGGCATTGTCCCTGGCTTTTAACTTGGTCAGATATCAAGAAGAGGATGAACTTGACGGCTATGCGAGCTAGGACATTTCTCCCAGTCAGTTTCCTATAGGTTAAGGCATGGCTCGGGCTCTACGCTTAATGAAGTTCCGCTGATGTTGATCGATGTATCCATAATGGCAAGTAAGGTATGACATGTATTCGTTATGTATTGGATGTTTACTTTGATACCTGTCGGTTATGTGCCACGACTAACTGATCATGGGATCGTGGTTGTATGCATAACAGGGATTCTCGGAGGATTAATCCGGGGGCCCCACACAATGACTCTAGCCGTGGTTTATGAAAAGAACACACATCCAATGACTCTAGTTGTGGATCCCTATGTGGTCTGTTAAAAGAACACACATGCAATGACTCTAGCCGTGGTTTATGAAAAGAACACACATCCAATGACTCTAGTTGTGGATCCATATGTGGTTTATGAAAAGAACACACATGCAATGACTCTAGTGGATCCATATGTGGTTTTGTGAAAAGAACACACATGGAATGACTTTGGTGGATTCATATGTGGTTTATGAGAAGAACACACATGCAATGAACTCTAGTGGATCCATATGTGGTTTGTGAAAAGAACACACATCCAATGACTCTAGTGGATCCGTATATGGTTTGTGAAAAGAACACACATTTAATTACACTAGGTGTGGTTTATGAAAAGAACACACATACAATGACTCCAGCTGTGGTTTATGAAAAGAATAGACATGCAATGACTCTAGCTGTGGTTAATGAAAATAACACACATGCAATGACACTAGGGAATCCATATGTGGTATTGAAAAGAACACACATGCAATTACTCTGGTGGATCCATGTGTGGTTTGTGAAAAGAACACACATGCAATGACTCTGGTGGATCCATATGTGGTTTGTGAAAAGAATAGACATGCAATGACTTTAACTATCGTTTAGGAAAAGAACACACATGCAATGACACTGGTGGATCCATATGTGGTTGGTGAAAAGAACACACATGCAATGACTCTAGCTGCGGTTTACAAAAAGAACACACATCCAATGACTCTAGTTGTGGATCCATATGTGGTTTACGAAAAGAACACACATGCAATGACTCTGGTGGATCCGTATGTGGGTTATGAGAAGAACACATATGCAATGACTATGGTGGATCCATATGTGGTTTATGAAAAGAACACACATGCAATGACATTAGGGGATCCATATGTGGTCTATGAAAAGAACACGCATGCAATGACACTGGTGGATCCATATGTGGTTTGTGAAAATAACACACATGCAATGACTCTGGTGGATCCATGTGTGGTTTGCAAAAAGAACACACATGCGATGACTCTGGTGGATCCATATGTGGTTTGTAAAAAAACCAGACATGCAATGACTCTAGGTGTGGTTAAGGAAAAGAACAGACATGCATTAACACTGGTGATTCCATATGTGGTTTGTGAAAAGAACACACATGCAATGACTCTAGTTGTGGTTTATGAAAGAACACACATCCAATGACTAGTTGTGGATCCATATGTGGTTTATGAAAAGAACACACATGCAATGACTCTGGTGGATCCATATGTGGTTTATGAGAAGAACACACATACAATGACTATGGTGGATCCATAAGTGGTTTATGAGAATAACACACATGCAATAAACTCTAGTGGATCCATATGTGGTTTGTGAAAAGAACACGCATCAAATGACTCTAGTGGATCCATATGTGGTTTGTGAAAAGAACACATATTTAATGACTCTAGTTGTGGTTTATGAAAAGAACACACATCCAATGATTCTTGTTGTGGTTTATGAAAAGAACAGATATGCAATGACTCTTGCTGTGGTTAATGAAAAGAACGCACATGCAATGAAAATGGGGGATCCATATGTGGTCTATGAAAAGAACACACATTCAATGACACTGGTGAATCTATGTGTGGTTTGTGAGAAGAACACACATGCAATGACTCTTGTGGATCCATATGTGGTTTGTGAAAAGAACAGACATGCAATAACTATAGCTGTCGTATAGGAAAACACACACATGCAATGACACTGGTGGATCCATATGTGGTTTGTGAAAAGAACACACATGCAATGACTCTAGCTGTGGTTTATGAAAAGAACACACATCCAATGACTCTAGTTGTGGATCCATATGTGGTTTATGAAAAAAACAGACATGCAATGACTCTGGTGGATCCATATGTGGTTTATGAGAAGAACACACATGCAATGACTACAGTGGATCCATATGTGGTTTATGAGAAGAACACACATGTAATGAACTCTAGTGGATCCATATGTGGTTTGTTAAAAGAACACACATCCAATGAATCTAGTGGATCCATATGTGGTTTGTGAAAAGAACACACATTTAATGACTCTAGTTGTGGTTTATGAAAAGAACACACATCTAATGAATCTAGCTGTGGTTTATGAAACGAATAGACATGCAATGAATCTAGCTGTGGTTAATGAAAAGAACACACATGAAATCCCACTAGGGGATCCATATGTGGTCTATGAAAAGAACACACATGCAATGACTCTGGTGGATCCATGTGTTGTTTGTGAAAAGAACACACGTGCAACGACTCTGGTGGATCCATATGTGGTTTTCTGAAAAGAACAGACATGCAATGACTCTAGTTGTGGTTTAGGAAAAGAATACACATGCAATGATACTGGTGGATCAATATGTGGTTTGTGAAAAGAACACACATGCAATGACTCTAATTGTGGTTTATGAAAAGAACACACATCCAATGACTCTAGTTGTAGATCCATATGTAGTCTATGAAAAGAACACAGATGCAATGACTATGGTGGATCCATATGTGGTTTATAAGAATAACACACATGCAATGAATATGGTGGATCCATATGTGGTTTATGAAAATAACACACATGCAATGACATTACGGGATCCATATGTGGTCTATGAAAAGAACACACATGCAATGACACTGGGCCACCCCCGTTGGATTCAGTGTCAGGGGAGGGAGAAAAAAGGTCCTCCGCCGTCGGCAGATTCAGGGTTGGGGAAGGGAAGAAAAGGGACCGCTGCAGCCAGATTCAGTGTCGAGAGCTAGGAAAGTAAAATAATGGATTTGCCCCTATAACACGTTCAGGGTGGCTAAGAAGAGTGACCGGCGAAGAAGGGGCACAACAGGAACTAGTGTAATGGAATATCCTGACTTAACGGGCGCGATTTGAAAATATTGGGTTTGGCCATCATTCCCTCGAAACACCCTCTCAGCAATTGGTGCCCCAACTTTTCGAATCGCGGTTTTAAAATCAACTCGGGTACCACATTGCCTGGGCGCCTCAACTTTCGGGCCGCAAAATGATATTCTCCCGACTGTGGCAGCAGTCGTATTTCTACGTCAGCAACGTCACCGAGGTCGACCGGATCAACCTGTCGGCTTTCCAGAACATGGAGTCTAGCCGGAAGCACTGGGACTTGAAGATCCATGGCGACAAGACAGAGACGGATGCGACGCTGCACTGGATGCGCTCCCTCGTCACTGCCGGCTTAACTGGCCTGGACATCACGCTTAGCTGGATGTCCTGACTGATGCTGTCGTTGCAACAGCGTCCCCACAAGATGTGCTACTACTCCGGCTGGCTGGACCCCACCTGGCTGTCTCGTTGTGATCCCCGCTTCCACGACCTCAAGGAGTGGTTGTGGATGATAACCAAAGAGCGGCTACTGGAGGGCTGGAAGTTCGGGTAGGCCCCGTACACCCGCGACAACCACGCGCCCCGGGTAAGTTTCCTCATCAGCCGGTTCTTTTTGTCTTTTGGTCTACCTTGTCATCCGGCTGACCCCTGTCCTCTTTTCTTCCGACAGAACATCCCGTGCTTCATTCAGGAGGAGGGCGAGACCCCCCTCTAGAACTTTGCGCCCGACCTTCTCGAGCCTCACACGCGCCAGTCCGGCGAGGAGTCGGATGGAGACGCCGACGTCTTCCCTAGCCGGAATGACGAGCCGGTGCACGCCCCCACGCGCAAGTGGACGAGGAGGAGGAGGCCAACCCGACCCTCGAGTCGGCCCGGCGCCGGGCAACAGACATCGGCTCCAGCCAGTCTGGTACGGGGGAAGCAGATCCAGTCGGCCTTCGGTGGAGGAATCAACTGCGAAGAGGAGCAGGACCGGTGTGCTACCCCCGAGCCGGTTGGGGCGCAAGAAGGCGCTGCCGCTAGTGGTGCAAGGGTAAGGGTTTTCCTGCCCTCCCTTTGTCTTATGCTTCTTTCCCCTCTTCTTCTTGTGTGGCTTTTCTTTCTCTTGTTTTCTTACTGGTTCTCTCTGGTCCTTGCAGCTCGCTCGTATCCTTTGGTGCTGCCAGCCTGGCGCGGGCGCCGACTGGCTCGCCGCCCCGCGCGACGACTACCACAGCGCATTCTGCTGCCCCTGCCGCCCCACTCCTACATCCAGGGCTCTGCCGCCACCTTGCGCGGATTCGGCCACGACAGCTGGGGTCGGGGATGCCCCGCCGACTACGGTGGTGCAGCCGGACGCCGCCTGATGTCTACGCACTTCTATTCTTGTAGACGGTTGTTGGGCCTCCAAGTGCAGAGGTTTGTAGAACAACAACAAGTTTTCCCTTAAGTGATCACCCAAGGTTTATCGAACTCAGGGAGGAAGTGGTCAAAGGTATCTCTCTCAAGCAACCCTGCAATCAAGATACAAGAAGTCTCTTGTGTCCCCAACACACCCAATACACTTGTCAGGTGTATAGGTGCACTAGTTTGCGAAGAGATAGTGAAATACAAGTGGTATAGATATAAGACAACGGTGCTAGAAAATAGCTTGATGGCGTGGAAGAGACTAAAGGTAATCTGAAATAAAGATGGAAGCTAGCAAACATGTAACATATCTAGTTGCAAACGGTGTTACAATGCTTGGAAACAAGGCCTAGGGATCATACTTTCACTAGTGAACACTCACATATAAATATCTTCGCTTTATGATATTACTCTGAACTACTATTCGGTTGGATATTCTAATCCATGGTAGGGCTATAACAACACTCCTCAAAGTTTGCTTTTCCCATCTAGATAACCCCACACTATCACCTTGAGCACTAGATGGTTCCAACAAACACCACAATTTCATAGAGATATCCAACTCCAAATATAACTCATAATAAGTATTTGTAATCTCTAGCCTAAGTGCCACCATGGTGTGCTTGCTGTCACTTTCACACACATGGGGAGAGCCAGAGATCTATTAAAGCACTTGAGTAGCAAGGTAGATCTACTTGATTACAAAGCTCATGATCACAATATGATCATGCATAGAGGGAGAGAGATGAACACATAGCTACCGTTAGAACCCTTAGCATCGAGGAAGATTGATGACCCACAAGTATAGGGGGTGTATCGCAGTATTTTCGATAAGTAAGAGTGTCAAACCCAACGAGGAGCAGAAGGTGTTGGCTAGTGGTATAGATCAGGAATTCCCTGCAAATACTTAGCAAACGGATTTTTAGGGGTTTTTGATAAAGCAAGTAAACAAAGTACGATTAAATAAAAGACAGTAAGAATGAATGCAACAAGTGGCCCAATCCTTTATGCAACAAAGGACAAGCCGGTTGTATTTCTATAGATGACCAAACGTTCTCGAGGACACATGGGAAGACTGTCAAGTGCTTTCGCTTCATATAGTCGATTAATCTTCTCTAGCTTGCTAAGTGTTGTGTGGGTGAACCTGTGCTAATTTACCGCCCCATCCAAGACTAAATACATACTTGCGATTAAACCCCTTGCAAACATCCGTAAGTACAAGAAAGTAATTAAGGTAGAAACCTAACCACAACTTTAAACTCTAAGACCCTTACGTCCCTTGTGGAATGGTTTCCTAACGGGGGTTCAGGTTTCTGTCACTCCGGCAACCCCTACGATTAGTAGCCAAATACACAATGCATTCCCCTAGGCCCTTATAGGTGAAGTGTCATGTAGTCGACGTTCACATGACACCACTAGAAGAAGTACACCACAACTTAAATAACAATCTATAGAATCTGTCTCAACGCAACTCCACTACTAACAACAAGACTTCTCCCATGTCCTCAAGAACAAAACGAACTACTCACAAGACATCATATGGATCATGACCAGATATGAAACAATGATGTATAACAATCTGAACATAAACAATAATTCAATGGTTCACTCAATAGCATCAACTACAAATAGTAATCAACACCTGGAAAGTTTCCCCTATGAACTATAGCAAGATTCAACCAATTGTTACAGCAATATGGAGATGGTGATGAGGGTGCTGATGGTGATGATGATGGTGATGATGATGATGATCCCGATGAAGCCCAACTTGATGGTGGTGTTGATGGCGACGATCTTCCCTCTCCGAGAAGGAATTCCCCCAGCAAAAATCTGTCTGCCGAAGAGATCTTTCTCTCTCGGTGTTTTCCGCCACGCAGAGGCGGCGGAATCTTTTTGTGGTCGCCCTCCGAGTCTTAGGGTTTTGTGGGGATGATATACGCTAGAGGAGAGAGGCTGGAGTGGGCCAGGGCGGCTACACCACTCCCAGGCGCGGCCTAGGCTTGCCCACGCCATGGGGTGGTGTGGCCCCCCTGTGGCCCACCTCCACTCCATCTTATGGCATCCTGAGTCTTCTAGAAAAATAGAATTTTCCGTATATTTTCCCGGATTTTCTGATCTTCGCGAATTTTGCCTCCAAACAGCACCTTTTCCATCAGAATCCTGACTGCAGCGGTCCATGCTCCGAAAGTCATCAACCATGCAAAAACAGATGAAATAACATAAGTATCACCTCTCAATACGAAATATATCAATGAATAATAGTGAATTAAGACATAGAATAGTGATGCAAAATGGACGTATCAACTCCCCCCAAGCTTAGACTTCGCTTGTCCCAAGCGAAACTGAGCTCAATAAACATGACCTCAGGTTTATGGAGTGAAGAGTCGATAAAAGAATACGGACAAGAAGCATCACATTCATCAAATACATAGATCATAATAGAGGACAACTCACTATTATATAACTCAACTTGCAATGAGTATAGGAAACACAATAAAGATACATAGAGTAAATCATAATTGGTAATGGCAAACTTAGCTCTCGGTCGAAGAATAGTTGATAATTTGCTGGAGTTCACAAATAGCTGGTTTTCAAAGAAAGCTTTCAAAGTAGTAAACTTCAAGATAAGAGCAATGTGCAAAACAAGGAACATAAGAAACATGATTGAATAAATCATCATATGAATGAATGAAACACATCAACTCAAAATACTTGCTGAGATAGAAGGGAGTAGGTTTATTGACTCAACTACAAAGTAAAAGAAAGGGCCCTTCGAGGAGGGAAGCAGGGATTGCAAGTCTCATAAAGATCTCCCAAAAATTATGATACTTACTTGCTTTCAGCTCTCATTGCCCCTATCATAGGCATCTTTTGGTGATTAAGGTTAAAGTGACACAACTAAGAGGATATGCTTGACAAGTTATAAGTTGAAATCTCATGCCCCTTACTTATGAGTACCGATCCTCATGCTACTCAACTTCAGTCACGAGCAAGCTCTTGTCATTGTAAATACATGCATATCATTGAGAACCGCCAACGTGGTACCCCTTGCACATGACACATGAGCTATCCCATAATCAAAATGACAAGGCAAGCAGACAGTGAGCATCTCAGCGATCTTTTTATTTGCTATTTGCATAGGTTTTTATTGAGGATGCTTCATAGAATGCTCACTATAGTTATGCTGCAAGTTTCCACCATGATTAGGCATGGCTTAGGCTAGCGGCCCAGGCGTTTCTCTAACACACATATAAACTCCATGATCTTACAAGTTCCCCTTTTATTTCACACCGCCGGGATCCATAAGCAAAAGAACATGATATCAACTAGGTACAAGTACCAATGAAGTGTTGAAAGCGGTCCCCATGATACATGGTTCGTCTAACTTCAACTCATAAAGCGCAAGCATATACGCAACAAAGAAGGGCCCAATGGTTCAAGTTTATTAAATGCAAGAAAGTAAAGTGTGCCATCAAGTTCGTGAGAGCTTTAATCACTAATTTTCACATAACAAGTTTAATTTGGGAGGTAGATAAAACATGAATTTACTTGGAATAGCAATAATGCTACTAGGTAGGTATGGTGGACACAAATGGCAAGGGTTTTGGTTTAAAGGAGTGGATGCACAAGAAGAATTCCCTCTCAGTACATGTTTCTGGCTAACAAGGTTGGGTAGCAAGTATAAGACTTGAAGGAAACAAATGAGCATACAAATGATAAAGATAAACATGCAATCTTCCTCGGAAGCACAAAAGATCTTAACTAGAGAATACTAAACTTATGAGCAAAACAAGAAAGAAAGATGATGAAATTATTTTCCTCTAGAGTACTTCTATCTTTTTCTTTTCAACTCTCAAAAAGGTGTTGCTACTGACCGAGCCAGGTTTGCCAAAACCAACTAAATTAACTCAATGATCCCAGAGTGCTACCAATACTAACAACAAGATCAATCATATAACCATGAATTGAAAACTAATATAAGCCATGCAAAAGAGTGAATGATAGAACTTCTCATTAATATTCCATAACGGAAACTCACACCAAGGGATACATATCTAACGAGAGAGGGGACACTTCCATAATGCAAACCATACTACAAAATAACTCCTCTATTCATGATATGACTCTACTAATAAGGTAAAAAGGTAGAAGATAGTGATATGATACCACGACACTCCCCCAAGCTTGGAACAAACCAAGGGGATGCCAATCCTGATGACGAATTACTCCTTCGGTGGTGGTGGTATCCTCTCAATGAGCTCTCTGATAAGTTTCCCCAATTCCTCAATCTCAAAGTTGAGATTACGAATAAGCTGCGAGTTTTTCTCAATGCGGCTCATGATCATGTCGGGTTGAGAATTCCAGCTCTTGCTATTCTTTCCCCACTCTTCCTCCTTGAAGTCTTCTTTTCCTGCATGGCTAGAACGAGGCAAATCCCAATTGGAGGGTAATTTCTCCTTGGGCATATTCTGGTATTGATGCTCATGGATAAGGGTATGGAAAGGATTCTTGGTGCATGAGGGAAGTGACCAGGGATCTGAACGGTGATGAGGAGGCTTCCCTCCAATGGCTGGGTTTGCCACCACTCCAATGCTTGCAATGGTAGTGCTGGTATGCGGATGTTGGCTTTGCTCCTCTTCACCTTCACTCTTGGTCTCCTTCTCCTTCCCAGGGTCTTGGAGGTCTTCCTCCATAGGCTCCTTCCCTTTATCCTTGGCAGACACCATTGTGCTTCTAAACTTTCAAAGAGTATGTCCTGGCAGAAATAGATCAAAACAAAAACACGACCAAAACACGATATACGAGCCTCGGGGGATCCGGGGTGTTATATATTACGAAGTTTCATATCAAAAGGAAGGTACTGGGAGAAAACGAGTCGGAGGCGGAGTCCTGGGTGGCCTCACCACCTGGTGGCGCGGCCAGGGGAGGGCCCGCGCCATGGGGTGGTGCGGGCCACCCCGGCTCCGGTTCCGTCCCTTTTTCGCTTCGAAACTTTCCTTATCGACTGAAAACTGCAAAAATATAGTTGTATTGTATTTTCATTGAACTTTTCTTACCAGAATTGTTACCTTTTTGAACACGAACTCTGCAGGTCTCTGAATTTGGTATTTAGTGGATTCTTCCGGAGTCACCACTTGAATCATCAATATCTTCATCTTCATACACTTGAGTCATACAACCCTTCTCTTCCTTATTACACCATTGTCTCCACTTCTTGGAAATTTCTTTCACAGAAAACTTCACACAGTTCTCATTAGCAACATTAGTATAAGTGAAGTGATAAAACCTTTTGAGTCCAACTTCAACTAAAAACCATCAAAACATAAGCTACTGTAGCATCTCCTTCCAAAAACCCAAAAAGAATTCAAAAAGGAAATCGAATAAATAGGCAAATGCAAGAGTGGCAAAATCTGTCAAAACAGACCAGCAGGTAAAGATCAATTTTTTCGAAAATGTTCTGTTGCTCAAATCAAAAAGTGCAAAACTAACGAAAATTAAATAACAACCTGGGTCAGACGCACAAAAATTGACAGCTCAAACCGACATACAGATATCTCTCACGAATTTTTACGGTGAAGCACAAAAATCTGTTTCGGGACAGCAACTTCCCCAAATCTTACTTCCCTCTCATTAGAGGTTGATCTTGACACAAGAACCAAAGGAGCGGTTATTACCGAAGTAATAACTTCCAAGACTCAAAGAAACAAAAACAAACTAAAAGCAAAAACAAATTGGGTTGTCTCCCATAAAGCTCTTTCTTTATAGCCATTAAGATGGGCATGATTAATTTGAAGAACCTCTCATAGGGATATGAATTAAAGTGAAAGAGAGCATTAAGAAGCAAAAACACACACACACACATTTAAGTCTAACCCGCTAGCTATGCAAGGGGATTTTGTAAACAAACAAGTTATTGAAACCAAAGGCAACTTGCATAAGAAGGCAAAAGAAGTGCAACACAAAGACTTTCAGCATAAAACAGGGAAACTTGATATTATTGAGATACACAAGAACACTTTTTTCTCTTTCATAGTAACTTTCAGTATCATGTATAAACTTAACAATATAGCTATCACAAGGACCATCATAATAATGATCACTTATTCTAACAGAAAACACAGGAATACTAGCTCTCATAGCACTACTATGTGAAACAATTTTAGAGGTATCCTTACAAAGGATAGTGTGTCCCTCTTCCTCATACTCAATGACAAAGTCTTTCACATTTGCTATTATAGGTTCATCAACCATTTGTTTATCAGGTTCAACAACTTTATTCATACTTTCATCTACCATACTAGCCATCATAGAATGTTCCTTTACCTTAACTGGGAAAGGCATTTTCTCAATATAAGGTTCAGGTAAAACATGATTAGCAGTATAAACTTCAGTATTTCTTGCAGGAACACTCTTAGCAATATCTTTATAAGGTTCATGATACTTATTCCACTTCTTTTTTGGCACTTCAATGTAGGAAGCAAAAGACTTAAAATAAGAAGCAATAGCTTGAGAGTCTAGACCATAAGCATTTTTAATATTTTGAAAGTCATTAGTTCCCATAAAAGATTCAATGCATTCATGATCATAATTTATACCTGACTTTCTACCTTTGTCATTCTCCCAAGCTTCAACATTGTCTTGAATATGGTCCAGAAGATCCCATTTAGCTTCTTCTTTCATACGAGTGAATGATCCAGCACAAGAAGCATCCAATAAATCTTTGTCATGTAGAGGGAGCCTTGCATAAAAGTTGTTAATAATAATTTTGTTGGGGAGCTCATGAATGGGACATTTGAGCATTAGTAACTTCAATCTCCCCAAGCTTGAGCTGTACTCTCTCCATCAAGAGGCCAAAAGTTGTATATTTGATTCCGATCTTTATGAATCTCACTAGGAGGATAAAACTTTGAATAAAAGAGAGGCACTATTTCCTCCCATTCCAGAGCTTGACCATTCTTCAGCAGCTTATACCATTCCTCAGCTCTTCCTTTCAGTGATAATGAGAATAACTTCTTCTTAACTTGATCTGTAGTAATACCAGCACACTTGAACAACCCGCATAATTCGTGTATAAAGAGTAAATAATCACCGGGATGGACAGTTCCATCCCCAACATAGTAGTTATCCATAACCCCATCAATAATTCTTGTAGGTATTTTGAAAACATCTTTGTCAGCAGGTGGTGGCTTATCTACTACCTTAGCAGTGGTAGTAGCATTACCAAATAAGAAACTCAGTGAATTATCCATAACGAAAATAAAGCAACTAGCAGAAGTAAACAATACTCATAGTAGAAGTTTCCTTTACCAGTTCCACTCTCCAATAGCGCTTCACTCCCCGGCAACGGCGCCAGAAAATAGTCTTGATGACCCACAAGTATAGGGGGTGTATCGTAGTATTTTCGATAAGTAAGAGTGTCGAACCCAACGAGGAGCAGAAGGTGCTGGCTAGTGGTATGGATCAGGAATTCTCTGCAAATACTTAGCAAACGGATTTTTAGGGGTTTTCGATAAAGCAAGTAAACAAAGTACGAGTAAATAAAAGACAGTAAGAATGAATGCAGCAAGTGGCCCAATCCTTTATGCAGCAAAGGACAAGCCGGTTGTATTTCTATAGATGACCAAACGTTCTCGAGGACACATGGGAAGACTGTCAAGTGCTTTCACTTCATACAGTCGATTAATCTTCTCTAGCTTGCTAAGTGTTGTGTGGGTGAACCTGTGCTAATGTACCGCCCCATCCAAGACTAAATACATACTTGTGATTAAACCCCTTGCAAACATTCGTAAGTACAAGAAAGTAATTAAGGTAGAAACCTAACCACAACTTTAAACTCTAAGACCCTTACGTCCCTTGTGCAATGGTTTTCTAACGGGGGTTCAGGTTTCTGTCACTCCGGCAACCCCTACGATTAGTAGCCAAATACACAATGCATTCCCCTAGGCCCTTATAGGTGAAGTGTCATGTAGTCGACGTTCACATGACACCACTAGAAGAAGTACACCACAACTTAAATAACAATCTATTGAATCTTTCTCAATGCAACTCCACTACTAACAACAAGACTTCTCCCATGTCCTCAAGAACAAAACGAACTACTCACAAGACATCATATGGATCATGATCAGAGATGAAAGAATGATGTATAACAATCTGAACATAAACAATAATTCAATGGTTCACTCAATAGCATCAACTACAAATAGTAATCAACACCGAGAAAGTTTCCCCTATGAACTATAGCAAGATTCAACCAATTGTTGCAACAATATGGAGATGGTGATGAGGGTGCTGATGGTGATGATGATGATGATCCCGATGAAGCCCAGCTTGATGTTGGTGTTGATGGCAACGATCTTCCCTCTTCGGGAAGGAATTCCCCCGGCAAAAATCTGTCTGCCGGAGAGATCTTTCTCTCTTGGTGTTTTCCGCCCCGCAGAGGCGGCGGAATCTTTCTGTGGTCGCCCCCGAGTCTTAGGGTTTCGTGAGGATGATATACGCCAGAGGAGAGAGGTTGGAGTGGGCCAGGGTGACCACACCACTCCCAGGCACGGCCTAGGCCTGCCCGCGCCATGGGGTGGTGTGGGCCCCCTGTGGCCCACCTCCACTCCATCTTCTAGCATCCCGAGTCTTCTAGAGAAATAGAATTTTCCGTATATTTTCCCGGATTTTCTGATCTTTTCGAATTTTGCCTCCAAACATCACCTTTTCCATCAGAATCCTGACTGCAGCGGACCATGCTCCAAAAGTCATCAACCATGCAAAAACAGAACAAATAACATAAGTATCACCTCTCAATATGAAATATATCAATGAATAATAGTGAATTAAGACATAGAATAGTGATGCAAAATGGACGTATCAAAGATCTACTCCCTCATCATCATGGGAATGAGCAACGGCGATGGAGATGGTGGTGGAGATCGATGGAGATGGATCCGGGGCACTTCTCTGTCCCGGCAGGGTGCCAGAACAGAGACTTTATGTCCCCCGAATCTCCCCTTCGGTGGTGGCAACGCTGCGGAACTTTTCGTGGCTGGAGGCTGGTCCTTAGGGTTTTGGTCCAGAGAGAAATATATAGGCGAAGGGGCGATGTTAGAGGGTGGACCAGGGGCCCACACCACCTAGTGGCACGGCCAGGGGGACCCGCGCCACCATATGGTTTGGCCAGGCCCTGGCCCTCCTTTGTCTCTGGTTTGGGCTCCGTGAGTCTTCCGGTAAAATAGGAAATTTGGCTTTTGTCCCGTCCAATTCTGAGTATATTCATTTTCTGGCTTTTCTGGAACCAAAAATAGCAGAAAACAGGCAACTGGCACTGTGGCATCTTGTTAATAGGTTAGTCCCAGAGAGTGTATAAAAATACCTCAAAGTGTGGACAAAACATAAGAAAGTAAATATAAAACAAGCATGGAACATCAAAAATTATAGATACGTTTGCAACGTATCAACATCCCCAAGCTTAACTCCTGCTCGTCCTCGAGTAGGTAAGTGATAAAAAGAATATTTTTTGAGGTGACATGCACCATCACAATCAAGATCAAACCATTTCCAAGCATTGAAAGCTGGGATCAAAGTACTCTAAACATAACATGATGGATATAGTTCTAACAATAAGACATAGTGACTATGCATGCAACATGAAAGGATACAAACAAAGATCGTGAATAACAATGCATTGAAATACATTTGTTTGTTTCACATATAGAAAACATAGCATAGTGGCATTCAACTTGTCCCTCATAGTGTAGCAAAACATAAATGCATATGACACCTTCAAAGTTCATAAGGGTGACTAGATACAAATAGTTTAAGAACAAGCAATATCAAAGTTATGCATCAATCAACAAGTCTTGGGACAATGCACATTATACTAAGAATGGCCACTATGCTCTCTCAATAGGTGCATAAACATGGAAGATGGAGACTCAACATAAAAGTAAAAGAAATGCCTTCATAGAAGGAAGCAGGGATTCAAGTCTCATAAAGAGCTTCCAAAAATTATGGTATTTATTAGCTTTTAGCTCTCATTGCCTCTATCATAAGCATCTTGAAGTGATTAAGGTTAAAGTGAACAAACTAAGAGGATATGCTTGACAAGTTCTAAGTTGAAATCTCATGCCCCTTGCTTATGAGTACTGAACCTCATGCTACTCAACTTCAGTCACAAGTAAGCTCCTGTCATTGTAAGTACATATGTATCATAGAGAACCACCAACCGGGACCCCTTGCCCCATGACACAGGAGCTATCCCATATCAAAATGACAAGGAAACATACAATGAGCATCTTGGCGATCTTTTTATTTGCTATTTGCATAGGTTTTTATTGAGGATGCTTCATAGAATGCTCATTATGGTTATGCTGCAAGTTTCCACCATGATTAGGCATGGCTTATGCTAGTGGCCCAAATGTTTCTCTAACACACATACAAACTCCATGATCTTAAAAGTTCCTCTTTTATTTCACACCGCCGGGATCCATAAGCATAAGAATCATGATATCAACGGAATAGAAGTGCAATGTTGAAAGCGTTCCCCATGATACATGGTTCTGCTAACTTCAACTTATAAAGCGCAAGTATATACGCAAAAAAGATGGACACAATGGTTCAAGTTTATTAAGTGCAAGAAAGTAAAGTGTGCCATCAAGTTCGTGAGAGCTTTAATCACTAATTTTCACATAACAAGTTTAATTCGGAAGGTAGATAAAAACATGAATATACTTGGAGTAGCAAATTCTAATAGGTAGGTATGGTGGACTCTTTGGAATAACTTGGTTTTATTTGGAGTTGGATGCATGAGTGGGACTCATACTTGGTTATGGAGGCTAGCAAAAGACTGGGAGCGACCAACTAAGAGAGCAATAATGGCCATAATCATGCAAAGCGACAAATAATTATTAGTTAAAGCATAAAGTGATATTACAAGTCGAAAACTAAATGATCATAGAGGCTATGGTGACTTGGTGTAGTCATAACATGGTATGAGCATGCGCCAACTCAACCCAAATAAAGCATCAAAGGAGAATACCACAATACTATGCTTTAATATGCTAAAAACAACGCATGATTCTTTCAAGGCACATTAAGCAATCTCAATTGTTTATAGCATGTCATGCTACATCAAAAATCACTAAGCATAAATCCAAAACAATATCAAGCATGACATGATAAAGTCTAAGTCACAGTAAAAAACAAGCTCCTTTCATACCTCTTAAGCATGAACTTTCCTACTCTTTTCCAACACCAATCGAAAACTAAAGCTAAATGTAGTGCTAGCAAAGGAGAACACTCATAGAACAATAAGAGTGAAACTAGAGTGCTCTAGGGAATAAATAACAGGGTGTGTCTCTCTCCAAAATAAGTGTGTTGGGATCCAACCAACTTATTGTAGCAAACTAAGCAAAAGAAAACTAAAAACAAAAACAAAGACGCTCCAAGAACAACATAGTTATGCATGAAACAATAAAAATGAAGTGTTTGGAAGAAACCTGAGATTTTTATTGATGAAGAAGGGGATGCCTTGGGCATCCCCAAGCTTTGATGCTTGTACCTCTTGAATATTTCCTGGGGTGACACGGGGTGGCATCCCCAAGCTTGAGCTTTTGTTCATTCTTCATCTCATTACATCATTCTTTCCCTACACCTGAAAATTTCCTTCATACAAAACTTCACACAATCTTCATTAGCAACATTACTGCATTCAAAAGATAATAAACCTTTGGGGTTTTGTTTTAAAACAACAAAAAATTCATTAAAAACACAAGATACTGTAGCACTTCCTTTAAAAAGTTCAAATGATCAAAGAGAACTCAAAGAGAAAGAGATTAAGAGGCAAATGCAAATAATGGTAGAAATCTGTCAAAACAGACCAGCAGGTAAAAACCAATTTTTTCAAAGACCTTCTGTTGCTCAAATTGAATAGTGTTGAACTAACGAAACTTGGATAACAACCTGGGGCGAATCATAGCTCAAACCGACGTACAGAGATTTTTCACGAATTTTTACAGCGAAGCACAAAAATCTGTTTCGGGACAACAACTTTCCCAAGCATTACTTCTCTCTCATTAGAGGTTACTCTTGGCACAAAAACCACACAAAAATCATAAGGAGAGGTTATTACTGAAGCAATAACTTCCAGGACTCAACTAAAACTTTTGGGTTATCTCCCAATAAGTGCTTTTCTTTAACGCCTTTAAGTTAGGCATGATAATTTCGATGATGCTCACATAAGAAATATGAATTGAAGTAAAAGAGAGCATCAAGAAGCAAATTCAAAACACATTTAAGTCTGACCCACTTTCTATGAAAAATGATCTTGTAAAGAAACAAGTCGTTAAAGCACAAAGCAACAAGCATAGGAAAGCAAAACAAGTGCAACTTCAAAATTTTCAACATAAAGAGGGGAAACTTAATATTGTAGAGACACATAAAACCATGTTTACCTCTCTCATAATAATTTTCAGTAGCATCATGAATAAAATTAACAATATAAATATCACATAAAACATTCTTATCATGGGCCACATGCATATAATAATTATTACTCTCCACATAAGAATAGTCATTCTTATTAATTGTAGTGGGAGCAAATTCAACAAAATAGCTATCATTATTATTCTCATCACCATAATCATCAAATATAGGAGGCATACTGTAATCATAATTAATTGTCTCCTCAATAGTTGGTGGACTAAAAATATCATATTCATCATTGTAATCATCATATATTGGAGGCATAGTATCATCAAAGTAAATTTTCTCCTCCATGCTTGGGGGACTAAAAAGATCATTTTCATAAAAACAAGCTTCTCCAAGCTTAGACTTTTCCAGATCATTAGCAATAAAGGTGTTCAAATAATTCATACTAATAATATTGCTATTAGCATGCAAATAAAGTTCCATATGTTTTTTAATTTTCTCTTCAAACACTTCATGTCCTAACACAAGATAAATACTATAAAGCTCTCTAATTTTGTTGTTGTTTTCCATTAAGCCTAACTAGTGAAAATAAAAACAAGAAACAAAAAGATATAATTGCAGAATCTAAAGGAAATAACTTCGAGCACTCACACACCAACAACCGCACTAGAATATAGCTTAATAGCTAGAGGATGTGAGTACCTTTTACCTTACCTCCGTGGCAATGGTGCCAGAAAATAGCTTGATGTCTACGCACTTCTATTCTTGTAGATAGTTGTTGGGCCTCCAAGTGCAGAGGTTTGTAGAACAGTAGCAAGTTTTCCCTTAAGTGGATCACCCAAGGTTTATCGAACTCAGGGAGGAAGTGGTCAAAGGTATCCCTCTCAAGCAACCCTGCAATCAAGATACAAGAAGTCTCTTGTGTCCCCAACACACCCAATACACTTATCAGGTGTATAGGTGCACTAGTTCGGCGAAGAGATAGTGAAATACAAGTGGTATAGATATAAGCCAACGGTGCCAGAAAATAGCTTGATGGCGTGGAAGAGACTAAAGGCAATCAGAAATAAAGATGGAAGCTAGCAAACATGTAACAGATCTAGTTGCAAATGATGTTTCAATGCTTGGAAACAAGGCCTAGGGATCATACTTTCACTAGTGAACACTCTCATATAAATATCTTCTCTTTATGATACTAGTCTGAACTACTCTCCGGTTGGATACTCTAATCCATGGTAGGGCTATAACAACACTCCTCAAAGTTTGCTTTTCCCATCAAGATAACCAACACTGTCACCTTGAGCACTATATGGTTCCAAAAAACACCACAATTTCATAGAGACATCCAACTCCAAATATAACTCATAACAAGTATTTGTAATCTCTAGCCTAAGTGCCACCATGGTGTGCACATTGTCACTTTCACACACATGGGGAGAGCCAGAGATCTATTACAGCACTTGAGTAGCAAGGTAGATCTACTTGATTACAAAGCTCATGATCACAATATGATCATGCATAGAGAGAGAGAGATGAACACATAGCTACCGGTAGAACCCTTAGCCTTGAGGAAGATATAGTCCCGCATCATCATGGGAATCAGCAACGGCGATGGAGATGGTGGTGGAGATCGATGGAAATGGATCCAGGGGCACTTCCTCATCCTGGCAGGGTGCCGGAACAGAGACTTTCTATCCCTCGAATCTCCCTTCGGTGGCGGCGGTTCTGCGGAACTTTTTGTGGCTGGAGGCTGGTCCTTAGGGTTTTTTCTCCCGAGAGCAATATATAGGCGAAGGGGCGATGTCAGAGGGTGGACCAGGGGCCCACACCACCTGGTGGCACGGCTAGGGGACCCGTGCCACCACATGGTGTGGCCAGGCCCTGGCCCTCCTCCATCTCTGCTTTGGGATCCGTGAGTCTTCCGGTAAAATAGGAACTTTGGCTTTTGTCCCGTCCAATTCCAAGTATATTTATTTTCTGGCTTTTCTGGAACCAAAAACATCAGAAAACAGGCAACTGGCACTGTGGCATCTTGTTAATAGGTTAGTCCCAGATAGTGTATAAAAATACCTCAAAGTGTGGACAAAACATAAGAAAGTAAATATAAAATAAGCATGGAACATCAAAAATTATAGTTACATTTGCAACGTATCACCGCCGCGCCGAGCCTGCCAGGCGGAGGTGGCCCCACCGCGGGGTCGAGGAGGGCTGCAACCGGCAAGGAGCTGGTGGTGGTCCAGGACGACAACTCTAACAACGAGCCAGGGGAGGAGTGGTGGGTGGCGGTCTGTGATGACCCACAAGTTAAGGGGGTGTATCGCAATATTTTCGATAAGTAAGAATGTCGAACCCAACGAGGAGCAGAAGGTGTTGACGAGTGGCTTGGAGCAGGAATTCTCTGTAAATACTTAGCAAATGGATTTTTAGGGGTTTTTGATAATGCGGATAAATAAAGTGCGAGTAAACGAAAAACAATAATAATAAATACAGTAAGTGGCCCAATCCTTTCTTCAGCAAAGGACAAGCCGGTTGTATTACATAAGATGACCAAACATTCTTAAGGACACTTGGGAATATCATCAAGTGCTTTCACTTCATATAGTTGATTAATCTTCTTTAGTTTGCTAAGTGTTGTGTGGGAGAACCTGTGCTAATGTACTGACCTTCCCAGGACTAATACATACTTGTGATTATACCCCTTGCAAGCATTCGCAAGTACAAGAAAGTAATTAAGATAGAAATCCAACCACAGCTTTAAACTCTAAGATCGTGACATCCCTTGTGCAAAGGTTTCCTAACGGGGGTTTAGGTTTCTGTCACTCTGGCAACCCCTATGATTAGTAGCCAAATACACAATGCATTCCCCTAGGCCCATATAGGTGAAGTATCATGTAGTCGACGTTCACATGACACCGCCAGAAGAATAATACCACAACTTAATTAACAAACCATTGAATCTTTCTCAACACAATTCCACTACTAACAACATGACTTCTCCCATGTCCTCAAGAACTAAATGAACTACTCACAAGACATCATATGGATCAATATCAGAGACGATATAATGATAAGTAACAATCCGAACATAACAATAATTCAATGGTTCACTCAATAGCATCTACAAGGAGTAATCAACACCGGGAAAGTTCCCCCTAAGAACTATGCAAGATTCAACCCAATTGTTACAGCGGTATGGAGTGGTGATGATGGTGCTGGTGGAGATGATGATGATGATTCCGATGAAGTCCAGTTTGATGGTGGTGTTGATGGCAACGATCTCCCCTCTTCGAGAAGGAATTCCCAGACAGAATTCTGTCTGCCGGAGAGATCTTTCTCTCTCTTTAGTTTTCCACCCGCAGAGGCGGCGGAATCTTTCTGTGGTCGCCCTCCCAGGTATTAGGGTTTCATGGGGATAATATACGCCAAAGGGGAAAGCCAGGAGTGGGCCAGGGTGGCCACACCACCTAGTGGCACGGCCAGGGGTGGCCCGCGGTAGGGGGTGGTGTGGGCCCCCTGTGGCCCATGTCTACTCCCCCTTTTGGCATCCTTCGTCTTCTAGAAAAATAGAATTTTCCATGTATTTTCCCGGATTTTCTGATCTTCACGAATTTCACCTCCAAACAGCCCTTTTCCTTCAGAATCCTGACTGCAGCGGTCCATGTTCCAAAAGTCATCAACCGTGCAACAACATATGAAATAACATAAGTATCATCTCTTAATATGAAATATATTAATGAATAACAGTAAATTATGATATAGAATAGTGATGCAAAATGGACGTATCAACTCCCCCCAAGCTTAGACTTCGCTTGTCCCCAAGCGAAAACTGAGCTCAATAAACATGACCTCAGGTTTATGGAGTGAAGAGTCGATAAAAGAATACGGACAAGAAGCATCACATTCATCAATACATAAATCATAATAGCAGACAACTCATTATTATATAACTTAACTTGCAATAGGTAAAGGAAACACAATAAAGATACATAAAGTGAATCATAATTGGTAATGGCAGACTTTGCTCTTGGTCAAAGAATAGTTAACAATTTGCAGGAGTTCAAACATAAAGGTTTTTCAATGATAGCTTGCAAAGTAATAAACACTAAGATAAGCGCAATGTGCAAAACAAGGAACATAAGAAACATGATTGAATAAATCATCATATGAATGAATGAAACACATCAACTAAAAATACTTGCTGAGATAGAAGGGAATAGGTTTACTGACTCAACTAAAAAGTAAAAGATAGGCCCTTCGCAGAGGGAAGCAGGGATTTCAAGTTTCACAAAGAGCTTCCAAAAATTATGGTACTTATTAGTTTTCAGCTTTCATTGCCCCTATCATAAGCATCTTTAGGTGATTAAGGTTAAAGTGATCAAATATGAGGATATGCTTAACAAGTTGTAAGTTGAAAATCTCATGTCCCTTGAATACGAGGGCCGCTCCTCATGCTACTCAAGTTTAGTTATCGGTAAGTTCGTGTCATAGTGTAACACCCTCGAATCGGCCCTATGCAAGTTTTAGCGCTTCCTGCCAAACCCGCATAGAAACGATTCAAGGTCGCTCACTAGGCACTTGCGTGCGGGTGGAGAACGAAGTAATACCATTACACATTAGTCCACGATGGAACCCACCGAACATATATATACAACAACGACTCCATGAGTCAAGAATACAAATATACAGTACAAAGATCCAAATCACCTTGAAAACAATACAACGTCCGAGTATGGACAAGATGCAAATGGGGCTAAGAGCCCTGAAGAATGACCAATGGTATCCATAACCCTGCCCAGGCCAAGCCGGAAGGGTAACCCTGCTAACAACGTCGAACTTATACCCGCTAAAACAAAGGGGGTGCCGACAAAAGGCAAAGGAAAAAGAGGAGCGTCAGTACTGAGGCCAGTACACGGCAAGGCTAGAATTCGGCGGCTCTCGCCTACATAGGTATGGTGGACTGAAGCGGCAGCGAAGCATGCACTATACAACCTATAGACTCTCGATATAACTGCCGGCTATTAGAGAGGGGTAAGAAAGACCTATTCGGCACCAACCTGATACTAACACCAACCATTCCCATCCTGGTATTCCCCCTCGAGACCAAACGAGGAAGTCAAACCGAGGAACTCACACAGTTGGCAGTTTTATTCGTTCCATTATAGTTGAAGCACTTACTAGTCAGATATAGATAGCATGAGTCATCCTGACAGCATAAGTAGTGGGCAATTTTAGTTAACCATTCAGTTGTAGTTGCAGTACTTACTAATCAACTACAATTAGCATGTGACATCCCAAACCCAGCAGTTGTTGGCACTTTTATTTCATTCCATTGGAGTTGCGATACTTACTAGGCAGGTATAACATGACATGATACACACCAGTTTCACTAGCTGTTGGTACTTTTATTATCCATTCCATTGTAGTGAAGTTGATTACTAGTCACATATTAAGTCAAATTTATAGCACTACTTTAGTTATGCTTGTCTATGATCGAGATACTGTGCTCCAAGTCGTCCATAACCGCGGACACGGCTTTCAGAAAGATTTACCCTGCAGGGGTGCACAAATAGCAACACACGCACGATCAACCTCGGAAAAACGAAATCAAAATCCAACGAGGCTTTCACGACAAAGCAATCACAGGATTCATAAAAGATTTCAGGGGGCCACCCCACTAAGCTACCCGCAATAAAGTTGGCTGGCTCCGGAACGGACCCAGGGTTTGTGACGACGGATGTAAACGACTGGGAACCCGAAAGTGTGACTGGGCTTGTCGATACCGCGAAAACGTGGCACGATCCATAACAGTACAGGTGCTCCACGCACAATCTTAAATAAAGCAGTAAAGCATGGCATAGGTACAGGATAGTAATAAAACCCCAAACTAGTTTGTGGCCCCAAGAAATAAGAAATGAATCAAATTCTGGCTAAGGGGATTCATGGTCCTACATGCGGATAGTGCGATAGTCAAGGAACAGGTATCAAGTACTCGGGGTCCTACGGGACACAAGTGAGCATGGAAGAACCAAATAACATCTATTGCCCACCGATGCCTCTGCATTAGTTATATCTATTCCCATCAATTTAATAGTTGTATTTAAAGTCATGATCATCTCCACCGTAAAGCATATGACAACATCCCAACAACTATGTGGTACTTCACGACACGAGATCGCACCTGAGCAAGCGACTACGACTCGCGAGACCATCTATCTACCAAACAACAGGTAATAGGTGTCCAAGGCAATATAAAGGCTGCACGGAATATATCTGGTACGGAACACTAAAGCATCACAACACGGATAACAATAGATCAACAGGAGGAAATAAAGACTATAAATGCAAAATAGGTAGAAAGGGGGAGAATGCTCGCCTGGGAAACACTGCCAGAGGTTCATATCCGGAGAACTTGTCGATACTCGCATCAACTCATCGGCCTAATCCGCGAAGAGGCAAACACTAGAAGAAACACCGGATGCAATATTTAATACTACGGCAGAAGAATCAGCATGTTTATGATATGATGCATGACATGGCAAAGATGCAATGCAATTAGGCAATATTAAGCAGAATCGGGATCCCGACATTTAATTATAGGTTTTAACTTATTTATCTACCTCGCAATTTAAATGTTGAATTAACAAGGCAAACACGGTGTCGGTTTGCTACACATATTCAAATAGAGGCAATATAAGACTGGAATAGTCCTCATATAGTCTCCATATGTAATTATTAGGTGAGTCGACAATATATCCCCAAATGACAAAGTATGTATGCAAGCATATACAATTTATATGCAACAAGTTGTATATCATATTATAAAATAGGGGCGGATAGAGGTCACACGTTACAGTTCGGCGATCTTGGGTTCCGAGGGATTCGCCAGGATCGGTCTTCAGGTTCCGGAATCGAGGCTTCGGATCCGCGAAGAAGCTCTTGTGGTTTGGCTCCGATGCTCAGCATTGTGTGGTTCTGCAGGTCTAGGGTCGAGGTCTCCGATTTTTGGCAACAAAAGTCGATGACGGTGGTACTCGGAGCACCGGTGTCTTGAATGTTGGTTGCGGATCTTCACGAGGCATCAACATCGTGGTCCTTGTTCTACTTGCATGTCTTGATCACCAAGAAGGTCACCATCGGCATCTGACCATATCAAAAATGAAGTAGCATCACCACCAACTTGAACATCATTTCCATTAGCAGCAACACACACCAGTCGTACAACATTGTGACTGATTCTCATCTGCTGGGACTAGAGGCACTCGTTGAGGCTGCGTCAACACGAGCTGCTAGGCAGGTTCATAGACGTCACCTGCAGGAGTCGCTGCTGGGGTCGAGCTCAGGATGCGAGGAAGTCAGGTCGGCGAGCACGCGTGGGGACGGGAAGCGGGCATGCCCCTGGCGGCGGCTCTATGGGAGAGGAGGGCGAGGGAGGCGAGCACGGGGAAGAGAGGGAGAGCTGTTGCCGACGATGGATCTGCAGAGGAAGACGAGCTTGAGGGGAACGATGAGGGCGCGTGGCCGGTTCCGGGAGCAGCAGCCGTGGGGCTGCAGGGAAACGGTGGAATTCGTGTCCCTGGGGCTCGCCGGCCGGAAGACCGACGGCGGCAGACGGTCTCGGCGGAAGCAGAGGACGGCGGCACGGATGCAGAGGATCAGGGTCATGGGACGGGCAACAATGGCGAAGGCGGAGGCCGGCGAGGTCGACGGCAACCGGCGAGGGACCAGCGGCGCGTCGCGGGTGGAGACCACATGGTGGCGGTACTCTAGCAGGCTTGCTGTGGTGGCGGAGGTCGCTGGGGTCCCATGGCGAGGTCTGCACGACACAGAGGAATAGGGAGGCGGCGGCTCTGGTCGTTGATGGCGGCGACGCGATGCAGAGAGTGCGGATCATGAGATGAGGGGGGATTTGGTCGAGGAAGGATGGAAGCAGAGGAGCAGGGTAAGTGGGTTGGTGGTGAGTAGCAGGGTTGGTTTCGATCAGGGCGAGCACATCGTGCGTGCCATGTCATGGTGGGGCCGGACAAGTGCGTGCAGGAGTTGCTTTGTGTGTGGCGGCGGCTGGGCTAGGTAGGCTAGTGTTAGCTAGGGTTTCACTGGGGTGGTAGTTGGCTGGCTGCTGGGCTTTGGGCTCGACGGCTGGCTGACTCCCCCATAACACATTTTTTATTAATTTTATTTGTTTTATTTTTAGAGAGGCTTTTGTAAATAGATTTTAGACAAATAAAAGATCTGGAGAGGACTAGGGTTTTTTTAATTTGAAATAAAGACGGGTTATTTAGAAAACAAAGATAAGTTTTTAGAAAATACTTTGAGGCAAAACATATGCATGATGATGACAATACTCAAATGCAATGTGGAATAATGACATGAGCATGCTATCATGATGATGCGTAAAACAAAAACACAACGATTTTCTAGTAGTGGTTTTACCGGGGTGCTACACATAGTAAGTACATGTGTATCATAGAGAACCGCCAACAGGGTACCCCTTGACCGATGATACAGAAGAATCCCCATATCAAAATGACAAGGCAAGCAGACAATAATCATCTCAGCAATCTTCTTATTTACCATGGGAAAATGGTGCTTTTTCTCTCTTTCCTCTTTTCTCATCTCTTTTTTTCCTTTTTCTTCTTCCCAATATCTATCTCTTTTTTATAAGAATGCTTCATAGATTGCTCAATATGGTTACGCTGCAAGTTTCCACCATGGTTAGGCATGGATTAGACCAGCCACCCATGCATTTCTCTAACACACATACATAATTCCATGGACTTACAAGCTCCCCTTTCATTTCACACCAACGACATCCATAAATAAAAAAAGCATGATATCAACTAAATAAAGTGAAATGTTGAAAGCGTTCCCCATGACAACATGGTTCTACTAATTCACAACTTACAAAGCGCAAGCATATATGCAACATATATGGGCACAATGGTTCAATTTTATTAAGTGCAAGAAAAGTAAAGTGTGCCATCAAGTTCGTGAGAGCTTTAGTCACTAATTTTCACATAACAAGTTTAATTCGGAAGGTAGATAAAAATATGAATTTACTTGGAATAGCAATAATGCTAATAGGTAGGTATGGCGGACACAAATGGCATAGGTTTTGGTTTAAGGATTGGATGTATGAGAAGCATTCCCTCTCAGTACAGGTTTTTGGCTAGCAAGGCTGGGTAGCAAGTATAAGAGTTGAAGGAAACAAATAAACATATATGTGATAAAAACAAACATGCAATCTTCCTTGGAAGCACAAAAGATCTTAACTAGAGAATACTAAGCTTATGAGCCAATCAAGAAAGATGATGATGAAATTATATTTCTTGAGAGTACTTTTATCTTTTTTCATTCAATTCTCAAAGTAGTATTGCTACTAACAAGAGCCAAGTTTGCCAAAACCAACTAAATTTACTCAATGACCCCAAAGTGATACCAATACTAACAACAAGATCAATCATATAATAGCAATTGAAAACTAATATAAGATATGCAAAGGATTAAATGATAGAACTTCTCATTAATATTCCATAACGGCAACTCACACCAAGGGATACATAGAACTAATGAGAGGGGGGGACACTTCCATAATGCAAACCATCCTACATGATAACTTCTCTATTCATGATATGACTCTACCAAAAAGGTAAAAAGATAGAAGATAGTGATGTGATACCGCGACACTCCCCCAAGCTTGGACCAAACCAAGGGGATGCCAAAACATGATGATGAATTACTCCTTCGGTGGTGGTGGTGTTCTCTCATCATTGTCCGACTTCCAAGGTAAGGGCTCCCCATCAACAAAAGACATCCTGGTCTCCATCATCCTAAAACTAGCATCAGCACTTTATGCATTTAAACCTAACCTCATAC
This sequence comes from Avena eriantha, assembly GCA_910589775.1. NCBI lineage: Eukaryota > Viridiplantae > Streptophyta > Magnoliopsida > Poales > Poaceae > Avena > Avena eriantha. Next base: position 380,425,480 of record OU342742.1, on the reverse strand, counting down.
TCATAGTTTTTTGATTTTGAACATCATAGAGCTGTGCTTGCAGTTGGTTGGTTGTTTGGTGGAGTGAGAGAATTTTAGCCTTAAGCTCAGCGGTCTCCTTTTGGTGCTCCATGATGAGTTCATAACAAATCTTATGGATGATATCCACTTTGTGTTCCGCCATCTTCTTGTACCTAAAGACCTCTTGCTCTAGTGCTTCCATCCTCTCCTCCAGACTTCCTTCACCTTTAGGGCCTTGAGCCTCTTTTATCTGTACCTTCCCATCTTCGAGGAACAACTCCTTGGGATGAATCTTCAACTCACGCATGCATGGGTTGATGATGTCCGCAGAGGAATATTCCTTGGCTGATCTACAGGAAGACCTCGTGGCTCCAAAACTGAGACTCTACCTGTCAGAAACAGATCGGAACGAAAACACGATACACGAACCTCGGGGGATCCGGGGGAATTATATATTACAAGTTTTACAACAAAAGGAAGGTACTGGGAGAAAACGGGTCGGAGACGGACTCCGGGGCAGCCACACCACCTGCTGGCACGACCAGGTGGACCCACGCCGGGGGTGGTGTGAGCCACCCTGGCTCCTTTTCCGTCCCTCTTTCGCTTCGTTGCTTTCCTTGTTGGATAAAAACGACAAAAATATAATTGGACAGATTTTTCACGGAACTTTTCTTACCAGAACTGTTACCTATTCGAAAATGGACTCTACAGGTCTCTGAACATGGTCTTTGATAATTTTTTCCGGAGTTACCATTTGAATAACATCAATGTCCTCATTGTAAGAATCTCTAGAAATTTAGTGCTTAAGTCTCTGACCATTCACCACTTGTGTAGTATTATCTTTGAAAGAAGAATTTTTTCTTGCGCCTGAATGATAAACTTCTTCAATAACAAAAGGTCCTTCCCATTTCGAGAGTAGTTTACCTGCAAAAAATCTGAGACGAGACCTATACAATAGAACTTTCTCACCAACATGGAACTCTCTCTTAAGAATCCTCCTGTCATGCCATCTTTTAACTTTTTCTTTAAAGAGTCTAGCATTTTCATATGCTTCACTCCTCCATTCATCTAACGAACTTAGGTCAAATAATCTTTTCTCACCAGCAAGTTTAAAGTCTCTATTAAGTTCTTTCACTGCCCAATAAGCTTTGTGTTCTAATTCTAAAGGCAGGTGGCAAGCTTTGCCATAAACCATTTTGTAAGGAGACATTCCCATAGGATTTGTATAAGCAGTTCTATAAGTCCATAAAGCATCATTCAACTTTTTAGCCCAATTTTTTCTAGATCTATTAACAGTCTTTTGCAAGATGGATTTAATTTCTCTATTTGATAGCTCTACTTGCCCACTAGTTCGGGGATGATAAGCTGAAGTAATTCTGTGATTAACATCATATTTAGCAAGGGTCTTTCTAAAGCCACCATGAATGAAATGAGAACCTCCATCAGTCATAAGATACCTAGGCACCCCAAACCTAGGAAAGATAATATCCATAAGCATTTTTAAAGAGGTCTCACCATCAACACTGTTTGTAGCTATGGCTTCTACCCACTTAGTAACATAATCAACGACAACAAGAATATGAGTATAACCTTTTGATGGAGGAAAAGGACCCATGAAGTCAAATCCCCAACAGTCAAAGGGTTCAATAACAAGAGAGTAATTCATAGGCATCTCACTACGTCTAGAAATATTACCCACTCGTTGACACTCATCACATGATAGGACGGATTTTCTTGCATCTTTAAAAAGGGTAGGCCAGTAAAAACTTGATTGTAGCACATTTTGTGTGGTTCTATCTCCCACATGATGTCCTCCATAGGCACTACCATGACATCTCCACAACATCTCCTTTTGTTCATATTCTAGAACACATCTTCGCATAATACCATCTACTCCTTCTTTATATAAATGTGGGTCATAATACCATATACTCCTTCTTCGCATAATTCCTCAAATCGTAAAAGAACTTCCTTCTTTGCTGGGCTGTAAAAGTTGGAGGCAAATACTTGGGAAACTATTCATAATCAGCATACCAAGGGCTCTCTCGCGAGCTTACCCCTACTGCAACCAACTATTCATTTGGGAAACTATCATTAACAAACATATGATCAAGAGATGTTTTCCAATCAAGATAAATTATCAGCAACATGATTGTTAGCACCTTTCCTATCTACAATATGTAGGTTAAACTCTTGTAAAAGCAACACCCATCTAATAAGGCTAGGCTTAGCATCTTTCTTCATCATAAGGTATTTAATAGCAGCATGATCATTATGAATGGTAACTTTTGAATCAACGATATAAGGTCTAAACTTATCACAAGCAAAGACAACAGCTACGAATTCTTTTTCAGTAGTAGCATAATTCTTTTGAGCAGCATCAAGAGTCTTACTAGCATAATGGATAACATTTAACTTTTTATCTATTCGTTGCCCAATGATAGCACCTACAGCAAAATTACTAGCGTCACACATGATTTCAAAGGGTAAGTTCCAATCAGGTGGCTGGACAATAGGAGCAGTAGTTAAAGCCTTCTTTAGAGTTTCAAAAGCTTCCTTACAATCATCATCAAAAACAAAAGGTACATCTTTTTGAAGAAGATTAGTGAGGGGTTTTGATATCTTAGAGAAATCTTTAATAAATCTTCTATAGAAACCAGCATGACCAAGGATACTACGAATACCTTTGACGTCTCTTGGACAGGGCATTTTCTCAATTGCTTCAACTTTAGCTCTGTCAACTTCAATGCCTCTCTCGGAAATTTTGTGTCCAAGGACAATCCCTTCATTGACCATGAAGTGACATTTCTCCCAATTAAGAACAAGATTAGTTTCTTCACATCTCTACAAAACTTTATCAAGGTTCTGCAGACAATTATCAAAAGAAGTTCCATAGACGGAAAAATCGTCCATGAATACTTCCACAATTTCCTCACAAAAACCATGAAAGATAGCAGACATGCATCTTTGAAAAGTAGAAGGAGAATTACACAAACCCAAATGCATACGCCTATAAGCGTAGGTTCCATAAGGGCAAGTAAAAGTAGTTTTTTCTTGATCTTGTTGTTTAACAACAATTTGAGAAAACCCAGAGTATCCGTCAAGAAAACAAAATGGGTCTTTTTAGACAACCTTTCAAACATTTGATCAATAAAAGGCAGTGGGTAATGATCTTTCTTAGTAACTTTGTTAACCTTTCTGAAATCAATGCACATCCTATAACCTACTACTATTCTTTGGGGAATAGGCTCATCATTATCATTAGGCACAACGGTAATTCCCCCTTTCTTAGGGACACAATGAACATGACTAACCCATTCACTATCAGCAATAGGATAAATAATACCAGCATCAAGGAGTTTTAATACCTCGTTTCTTACCACTTCCTTCATCGTAGGATATAAACGACATTGATGTTCTACCACTGGTTTTGCATCAGGTTCTATATTGATAGCGTGCTGACATATAGTAGGAGAAATCCCCTTTAAATCATCAAGGGTATAGCTCATAGCTCCTCGGTGTTTCTTCAATACTTCCAATAACCTTTCTTCTTCCTTCCCTAAAAGTTTAGAACTAATAATAATAGGATATATTTTCTTATCATCAATGTAAGCATATTTAAGATCATCAGGTAAAGGTTTTAGATCAAAAACCAGATCCTTTTTAGGTGGCAATGTGGTTCCCAAATCTTCCACAGGCAAGTTATGCTTAAGCATCTTAGGTTGATGATGGAGAATCTCGTCAATCTCATTTCTTTCTTCCATGAAGATTTCACTTTCGTGGTCTTCCATAAATTGCTGCAAAGCATTGTTAGGAGCAAGAGAAATAGAAGCAAGTTGTTCAACTCTAAAATCCTCATTAGGGGTTTCATTTTCACAAGGAACTCTAGTAAATTTCGAAAAATTAACATCATAAGATTCCCCATCAAATTTAGTTAAAATTTTCTCCCTTTTACAGTCTATAATGGCTCCACACGTGTTCAAGAAAGGTTTACCAAAAATAATAGGATAGGTTTTACTAGCAGTTGAACCAAGTACTAGAAAATCAGCAGGATATTTAATCTTACCACAAAGAACTTGCACATCTCTTACAATACCAATTGGAGAGATGGTCTCTCTATTAGCAAGGTGAATAACCACATCAATATCTTCTAGTTTGCAAGGAATAATTTCATGCATAATTTCTTTGTAAAGCTCGTAAGGAATAGCACTTGAACTTGCACCAATATCACATAAACCACAATAGCAATGATCACCAATTCTAACAGAAAGCATAGGGACACTAGCATTTCTAGTTATATTAGGATGTGAGACAATATTAGATGCATCCTCACAAAATACAATGTATCCATCTTCTATACTTTTAGTGACGAGGTCTTTCACAATTGCTACTGCAGGTTCAATGTTTATTTGTTCATCAGGTTTTACAGTTCTCTTTGTACTTTTATTAATTACACTAGTTATCATAGGATGCTCCTTTACCTTATCCGGGAAAGGTATTTTCTCGATATAAGGTTCAAGTAAGATATGATCTATAGTGCAAAATTTAGTACTTCTAGCAGGAACACAATTAACAAAATCTTTATATGGCGCATGATACTTGTTCTATTCCTTTTTTGGAATTTCAATATATGAGGCAAAAGCCTTAAAACAATTTGCCATAACTTGAGAGTCAAGACCATAAGAATTACTAAATAAAGGAGGCATAATCATCATAATCATCAAATGTAGGAGGCATATTGTAATCATAATTAATTTTCTCCTCGACAGTAGGTGGACTAAAAATATCATATTCATCATTGTAATAATCATATATTGGAGGCATAGTATCATCAAAGTAAAATTTCTCCTCCATGCTTGGGGGACTAAAAAGATCATATTCATAAAAACAAGCTTCCCCAAGCTTAGACTTTTCCATAGCATTAGCAATAAAGGTGTTCAAAGAATTCATACTAATAATATTGCTATTAGCATGCAAATAAACTTCCATAGGTTTTTTAATTTTCTCTTACAACACTTCATGTCCTAACTCAAGATAAATACTATAAAGCTCTCTAATTTAGTTGTTGTTTTCCATTAAGCCTAACTAGTGAAAATAAAAACAAGAAACAAAAAGATATAATTGCAGAATCTAAAGGAAATAACTTCGAGCACTCACACACCAGGAACTGCACTAGAAGATAGCTTAATAGCTAGAGGATGTGAGTACCTTTTACCTTACCTCCCCGGCAACCGTGCCAGAAAATAGCTTGATGTCTACGCACTTCTATTCTTGTAGACAGTTGTTGGGCCTCCAAGTGCAGAGGTTTGTAGAAGAGCAACAAGTTTTCCTTAAGTGGATCACCCTAGGTTTATCGAACTCAGGGATGAAGTGGTCAAAGGTATCCCTCTCAAGCAACCCTGCAATCAAGATACAAGAAGTCTCTTGTGTCCCCAACACACCCAATAACTTGTCAAGTGTATAGGTGCACTAGTTTGGCGAAGAGATAGTGAAATACAAGTGGTATAGATATAAGACAATGGTGCCAGAAAATAGGTTGATGGCGTGGAAGAGACTAAAGGCAATCTGAAATAAAGATGGAAGCTAGCAAACATGTAACATATCTAGTTGCAAACGGTGTTTCAATGCGTGGAAACAAGGCCTAGGGATCATACTTTCACTAGTGAACACTCTCATATAAATATATTCTCTTTATGATACTACTCTGAACTACTCTTCGGTTGGATACTCTAATACATGGTAGGGCTATAACAACACAACTCAAAGTTCGCTTTTCCCATCTAGATAACCCCACACTGTCACCTTGAGCACTAGATGGTTCCAACAAACACCACAATTTCATAGAGACATCCAACTCCAAATATAACTCATAACAAGTATTTGTAATCTCTAGCCTAAGTGCCACCATGGTGTGCACGCTGTCACTTTCACACACATGGGGAGAGCTAGAGATCTATTAAAGCACTTGAGTATCAAGGTAGATCTACTTGATTACAAAGCTCATGATCACAATATGATCATGCATAGAGAGAGAGAGATGAACACATAGCTACCGGTAGAACCCTTAGCCTCGAGGAAGATCTACTCCCTCATCATCCTGGGAATGAGCAACGGCGATGGAGATGGTCGTGGAGATCTATGGAGATGGATCCGGGGGCACTTCCCGTCCCGGAAGGGTGCCGGAACAAAGACTTTCTATCCCCCGAATCTCCCCTTCGTTGGCGGCGGTTCTGCGGAACTTTTCATGGCTGGAGGCTGGTCCTTAGGGTTTTCGTCCCGAGAGCAATATATAGGTGAAGGGGCGATGTCAGAGGGTGGACCAGGGGCCCACACCACCTGTAGGCATGGCCAGGGGGGACCCGCGCCACCACATGGTGTGTCCAAGCCCTGGCCCTCCTCCGTCTCTGCTTTGGGCCCCTTGAGTCTTCCGGTAAAATAGGAACTTTGGATTTTGTCCCGTCCAATTCCGAGTATATTCATTTTCTTGCTTTTCTGGAACCAAAAACAATAGAAAATAGGCAACTGGCACTGTGGCATCTTGTTAATAGGTTAGTCGTAGAAAGTGTATAAAAATACCTCAAAGTGTGGACAAAACATAAGAAATTAAATATAAAACAAGCATGGAACATCAAAAATTATAGATACATTTGCAACGTATCACCGTCGTGCCGAGCCTGCCAGGCGGAGGTGTCCCCTTCGCGGGGTCGAGGAGGGCCACAACCGGCAAGGAGCTAGTGGTGGTCCAGGATGACAGCTCTGACAGCGAGCCGGGGGAGGAGTGGCGGATGGCGGTCCGTGATGACCCACAAGTATAGGGGGTGTATCTTAGTGCAAGTAAATAAAGTGCAGATAAATAAAGTGCAAGTAAATGAAAGACAAAAATAATAAATGTAGCAAGTGGCACAATCCTTTCTTCAGCAAAGGACAAGCCGGTTGTATTACTTAATATGACCAAACGTTCTCAAGGACACATGGGAATATCGTCAAGTGCTTTCGCTTCATATAGTTGATTAATCTTCTTTAGTTTGCTAAGTGTTGTGTGGGTGAACCTGTGCTAATGTACCGACCTTCCTAGGACTAATACATACTTGTGATTATACCCCTTGCAAGCATACGCAAGTACAAGAAAGTAATTAAGATAGAAACCTAACCACAACTTTAAACTCTAAGTTCCTAACATCCCTTGTGTAAAGGTTTCCTAACGGGGGTTTAGGTTTCTGTCACTCTGGCAACCCCTACGATTAGTAGCCAAATACACAATGGATTCCCCTAGGCCCATATAGGTGAAGTTTCATGTAGTCGACGTTCACATGACACCACTAGAAGAATAACACCACAACTTAATTAACAGACCATTGAATCTTTCTCAACACAGTTCCACTACTAACAACATGACTTCTCCCATGTCCTCAAGAACTAAAAGAACTACTCACAAGACATCATATGGATCAAGATCAGAGACGAAATAATGATAAGTAACAATCTGAACATAACAATAATTCAATGGTTCACTCAATAGCATCAACTACAAGGAGTAATCAACACCGAGAACGTTTTCCCTAAGAACTATGCAAGATTCAACCCAATTGTTACAGCGGTATGGAGTGGTGATGATGGTGCTGGTGGAGATGATGATGGTGATGATGATCCCTATGAAGTCCAGCTTGATGGTGGTGTTGATGGCGATGATCTCCCCTCTCCGAGAAGGAATTCCCCCGGCAGAATTCTGTCTGCCAAAGAGATCTTTCTCTCTCTGTAGTTTTCCACCCTGTAGAGGCGGCAGAATCTTTTTGTTGTCGCCCTCCTAGGTATTAGGGTTTCGTGGGGATAATATACACCAAAGGGGAGAGCCAGGAGTGGGCCAGGGTGGCCACACCACCTGGTGGCATGGCCAGGGGTGGCCCGCGCCAGAGGTGGTGTGGGCCCCCTGTGGTCCATCTCCACTCCCCCTTCTGGCATCCTTTGTCTTCTTGAAAAATAAAATTTTCCATGTATTTTCCCGGATTTTCTGATCTTCGCAAATTTCACCTCCAAACAGCCCCTTTTCCATCAGAATCCTGACTGCAGCGGCCCATGCTCCAAAAGTCATCAACCATGCAAAAACAGATGAAATAACATAAGTACCATCTCTTAATATAAAATATATCAATGAATAACAGTAAATTATCATATAAAATAGTGATGCAAAATGGATGTATTAGTCCGCGAGGCGAAGGAGTCAGTGACCCTCAACGCCGTTGACGATGATGCCTCTCATGCTGCCTCGCTGGCGGACCTGGCCGCCACCCTCGAGCTGGCGGTGAAGGAGATCCGGCTGCTCGAAGCCGCGGCTAGGAGCAACCGGTTGCTAGAGCACAAGTTGGCCACCGCCAACAGCACCTCCTAGAGTAAGTCCTTTTACTCGGTTTCATAGCCGGCCTCTTTTCTCCCCTTTCATACTCGATTTCCCTCTTTTTTTGGTGATAGCCGGTTTGTTGTAGCCATCATGGTGTGCGCCCAGCGGGAGATCGATCGCCTAACCAAGGCAAACGACTGGCTGACCAAGTCAAACTCCAACCTCCGGTTGCAGAACAAGGAGTGGCACTCCAAGACGGACCAGCTGGAGGCTACCATCAAGGAGCGCGACACCGCCCTCACCAGTCGGGCCCAAGCCTTTGATCTCCTCGATACCTAGAGCAAAGATCAGGAGAATGAGATCAAGCGGCTAGGGGAGCGGGAGAAGGCCCTCCTTGAGGAGCTGATGCAAATCGGCCGCACTACCAAGGGTAAGTATTTTTCCGACTAGCTTTTCCTGTCCGGATCTGGTAGCCGGACCTGACTTTCCTTTTTTGACAACGTTTTATCCTGCCGTAGACCTGCTGGCCTACAACCGGCTCCAGGAGAACTGGCCAGGGGAGCAGCCCACCTCCCAGGAGCTGGTTGCCCTTCTCGGCTAGGTGGACACTGAGCTGCACAAAGCGGCTCACGCGGTCTTCGATTTCCTGTTGCCAGGTGCAGCCGTGCCGGAGATGATCGCCCAGCTTGCGACCAAGGTCACAGAGGTGCCGGCTGATATTGACCGGCTGAGGGACCTGGATGCGCGAGCCAAAGCGAAGATGGCCCTGGCACTGATGTTGTCCCGGTACAAGGACACACGCTTCGAGAAGATCGATAGGGGCTTCTGCGCCGGTGTCGACCTTGCTGCCATCTGTCAAGATCATCCAGAACTCCGCGCCTCCGCCATCAAGATTGTCGGCTACACCGACGTCGACGAGTTCATCACCGAATCAGAGTCTGCTGGGACGCCGGACACAGAGGCCGAGGCGTCGTCGTAGCCGGCAGTCGAAGATGTTGGAGACGAAACTTATAGCGCGCCTCCTCTGCCTCCCGAAGTTGTGGCCGGCCAAGATATCCCGCATGGCAAAGGCCTCGCCGTCTAGATTTGATCCCCGAGATGCCGGGTGGATTTGTAATAACTTTTCCTTTTGCTAAACTCGTTGCTTGTGCCGACTGTTTCTGATGTCGGTCGAACCTATGGGAGCTTCGACTCCCCTTTATTGATGTTTGCTTGTTCCTATTTTCCCTTGCGATCTTGTGTGTTGTAATGTTTTTCTCTTTTGCCGGTTAAGATCATCCGACTCTCTTTGTCAGGCTAAACTCCCTTAGCCAGATCATTCGGAGTTCTTGGCGAAGCCAAGGACTTCGGATCTTCCTTTCTTTTCTTCAACCTCTTAGCTTCTTCCGGCTAAATGCTTCTAGCCGGCTATCCTGACCTTGCTCGGACCAGCCGGTCAACCACAACCAATAGTGGGGGCGCGCCAGCGCACCCACTAGGTGTAGCCCCTGAGATTCGGAGTATTTGGTGAAGCCAAGTGCTTCGAATATTCTCTTCTTTTCCTGCCCTTACCCTCACCTTGGCCCGAATATCCGGCTAAACTCCTTTAGCCGGTCGGAACTACACGATTCCACCAGGGGCGCGTGAGCGCACCCATTGGGTGTAGCCCCCGAGATTCGGAGCGCTTGATGATGGCAAGGACTTTGAATCTTCTCTCCTTTTGATGACCGACTCGTTGTAGTCGTACAAAACAAACACACATATAGGTTCATTGTTAATATGTCAGTCAGTTAAGGTAGTGCTTATTATCCGGAGAATAGCTTTAGTTTTTTTGAAAACTAGCTTGTGCTTCTTTGGACACTTAGTCGCTTTCCCATGCACTCTGCTGTTTACGCTGCGTCCTTGTCGGGTAGCCGGGTTGCGGTCTGCAGCCGGAATCGAAGGGAGCTGACAATACATTGCACACGGTACTGGAGGCTCAGTAGCCAGATCATCTCAAACTAGGCACAAGGCCAGACCGCTCGATCTGTCACATCTTTTCGCCGTTTTTCATGTGGGATTCCTCGGGCTTTTGCTCTTGCTAGCCGTAGAGCTGGGTTGCGGTCTGTAGCTGAGACAAAGAGTGGGCCTCTGACACCATCGCACACTACTCAGCCAGTTATAGAATTAGTAGGCTGAGCCAACCGGCAGCCCCGGGTACGGGTTGCCGGAGCCGGGAAAATTGAACCGGAAATGATCATACACAAATTTTTGGAAAGGAGCCCCCGAGTATTTCTCTGGGTTCTGCATTTTTCATTCATAGAGTTCATGGGATACATACACCATCAGATGACTAGGTGTAAAACGGGCAGAGCAGGGCCACGTTCCAGGGGCGCTCTGTCTCCTCGTCCGACTTGTCCATCTTGTTCTTGCACGGCTGCTGCGCATCGATGAGGTAGTAGGAATTATTGTGCAGCGCCCGACTGATGATGAAGGGGCCCTCCAAAGGTGGCGCCAACTTGTGCATTCCCTTCGTGTCCTGCACCAGTTGGAGAACCAGATCGCCTTCGCGGAATGCGACAGGTTGGATCCGGCTCGAATGGTAGTGGCGCAGGCGCTGCTGATATAGTGCCGATCTGGAGGGCGCCAGCTCGCGAGCTTCCTCGAGGAGGTCCACGTCGTCCTCCCTCGCCTCCTAATTGGCCCTTTCATCATAGAGGAGCTTGCGTGGCGAGTCGAACTCGATGTCCGCGGAGAGTATACGGCTTCCGAGCCGTAGACAAGGAAGAAGAGGTGAAGCCGGTTGACCGATTCGGCATGGTGCGGAGGCTCCATAGCACAACCGAAAGTTCCTCGATCCAGCATCCGGGTGACCGCTCCAAGGGCTCGATGAGGCACAGCTTGATGCCGGCTAGCACTAGGCCGTTTGTCGTTTCGACTTGCCCATTGGATTACGGGTGGGCGACGGATGCCAGGTCCAGCCGGATACGCTTGTTGCTGCAGTACCGAGCGAAGGCCCCCTTGGCGATGTTCGTGCCGTTATCCGTGATGAAGTTGTTGGGGTAGCCGAACTGGTTGATGATGTCGGTGAAGAAGGTGACGACTGTCGCTCCGTCCAACTTTTGGATAGGCTTGGCCTCTATCCACTTCATGAACTTGTCCATCGCCACCAGTAAATGGGTCATGCCTGCGTGCACTCGCTTGAAGGGGCCGACCATGTCGAGCCCCTAGATGGCAAAGGGCCAGGTGATTGGTATGGTCTTGAGCACTATAGACGACAAGTGCCTTAACTGTCCGAAGCGCTGGCATCTGTTGCTCGTGCGGACCAGCTACTCGGCATCCTCAAGGGCGGTGGGCCAATAGAAGCCATGTCGAAATTCATTGGCGACTATCGCCCGAGATGAAGCGTGGTGTCCGCACTCGCCCTGGTGGATGTCCTTCAGTAGACGATATCCTGTGTCCGTGTCGACACACCGCTGAAAAATGTCGGATACACGGCGCTTGTACATCTCCTTGTTGATGATGGTGTATGTGTGCGCACGTCACCGGATCTGCTTGGCCTCCAATTTGTCATCCGGAAGTTCTCCATTGGTGATGTAGTTCATGAAGGGCTGTGCCCAGGATGGTATCTCCCGGATGGTGAGGATGTTCTCGAGCTCCAGCTGTGGGATGTCAGAGGGTCGTCTGGCTAGGGTACCCAGGACGGCAGCCCCCGAGCAACTTGACGAGCCGGCAGTCCCCGGGTCTTTCGAGATAGAGGAAGCGGGCGCACCAGAGTCGGTGCGAACCTTCTTCTTTGCCGGTTCCAAGGGTTCTGGGTCCACCGAGTCAGGCGATCCGATTTGGGCGAGCGAGTCGGTAGCCTCGTTGTTTATGCAAGGGATGTGATGGAACTCGCATCCGTCGAAGCAAGCACTGAGCTTCTGGACGTGGAATCGGTAGAGGGCCATGTTCGCGTTGCAGGCATCCCATTCATCGGAAACTTACTACACCACTAGATCTGTATTTTCGAAGCAAAGGATCTGGTTGATGCTAATCTCCCTGGCCAGCCAGAGGCCGTGCACTAGTGCCTCGTATTCGGCGATGTTGTTGGAGGCTTTGAAGTGGATCTGGAGATCGTACTCCAATCGGTCTCTCTTGGGAGAGGTGAGGACGATGCCGGCTCCCAAGCCCCCGAGCATCTTCAAACCGTCGAAGTGCATCCTCCAGTGATCCGAGTCGGGAACCAGTGGCAGGTACTGAGTTTCAGCCCAATCGACGAGAAAGTCCGCCGGGGCTTGTGACTTGATCGTGAGCCTCAGCTCATACTAGATGGAGTAGGCGGCGAGCTCGATTTCGCACTTGGCGACTCGGCCGGTGGCATCCTTTTTGCTGATGATCTCCGAAAGGGGTACGATGCACACCACCTTAATCGGATGCTCCTAGAAGTAGTGCTTGAGCTTCTTGCACGCTAGGTACATGCCGTAGCACATTTTCTGGTAGTGGGGGTAGTTCTTCTTGGAGAGGGAGAGAACCTCGCTGAGGTAGTGTCGTGGTGGTGGCATGGCAGATGCCATGGATAGGCTAAAGATGGGGCCAATGAACACTAGATGAATCCAGAGAGGGATAGTGTGGTGATTCCACACACAAATGTTTATATTTCACTCTCTCAATGGTGGATTACAATGGCTCCTTGAGCAGTTCGTGAGAAGGAGACTAGTTCTCTTACCCCCCACTACAATGCTCTAGAGTTCTACCAAGAAAGAATGATTGATCCCCTGCTATGGAGGTCCTGGTACTCCTTATATAGGGGAGCCCAGGTTAAAAAGTTAGTGCATACGTGGAGGCATATTCCCCGAATATGCCCCTTGGTTAAAGCTAGATGCTTCTTTATTCACTTTAACGGTTCGTCCGGAGTATGGGCGTAACCCTATGCGTGCTCCTTGCCTTTAAGCATCACCAGATGCAGGCTACGTCAGCCGACACAACCCGCGTCACCCTTGTCGACCACGCCCCGCTAGTCCTTCCCTCTGCTTGCTTCGCTCATACTACAGCAGACATAGGCCACCTTTTAACGAACGGCAGATTCCTTCCTTCCCATGGAAGCCAAGTGGTACCCCGACTAACGCTTGGCTGACCCAGCTACGAGGGTACCTGCACATCTTGCAGACAAGTATGGCCGGCATATATTTTATGGCGAACGGATTAATGCTAGGCAAATACCCACCGAACTGGGTTACTCCATAAGTCGGCCTGCCTTGAGGTGACTCGGCCAGCACTTGCTTTGATCGCGCTGTACCTTGGCTAACTCGGCCTTTATACCCCGACATGACCCTACCCAGGGGTATCCCCCAACATTAGTCCTCGAAGCTGGTGCGGTCTTAGCAACTTCAGTTGTTAAGGCTACAACAGGTTCCTCTATCCGGATCTGCACTTCTTCAGCCGAGTTATTTCGTAACCCGGACTCTTTACTTCGATATTGCCTTGGCTCAACCCGAGTCATTTCTCGCTGGTCGGGTCTTTGCCCTTGTATCCGGGTTACTTTTCCTTCTCTCATACGCTTCCCCACGTCCAACGTGGAGGGTAATCATCACTTTGCCTCATTTTAAGGGTCACGCCAGTTTACTGCGCCGGTTACTATAGTAATGTCAGGGATAACTGCTTCACACGTCTCGTCGCGGCAGCCCCTCGTTAACTGTATCATTACATCATGTCACGAGATCTTTAGTTCCTTGTGCCCCTTACTGGGGCTTGTGCTTGATTGGCTGATTTTATGCGTACATGGCCACAACGTGTAGTTGGGCCGCAGCAACGGATCCCACTACGCGCCCGCGATGTGCAGTTAAATAGGGGGCAGGGGCTGCCCTTGGGGAAGTTCCCCCACTTCGCGTGCCCCTGCCTCTCTTCTTCTCCACTACGACGCCACCGTCGCCACCGCTTCTGTGCTAGTGCTGCGTCGCCGCTGCCACACCCAGCCGCTCTTTGCGACCGTGCCGCCGCCTCTGTTCGAGCTTTTTACCATGGGGCCCTGCACCTCCAGATTCCCCACCATGGGATACCATTTTTGTGACTATTTCCTCGAGGACCTTGATTTCACCATGACTGAAGAGGAGGCTGCCATCGTCGCCCAGGAAGAAGAAGGAGATGAAGCTCTTGGGTGTGGTGGCTGCGCGGGCACCTTCGTCTGCCAAGACGACCTCGACTGGCTCTATGCGACGCACCGCATCCCCGCAGGTGTCGCCTGCCGCCTCGCCGCTCAGGTGATAACTCCCTCTCCAAACCCTGGTGAATTTTTTGTTTTCCTCTCCCATTTCCAACGTGGCTTTGGCTTGCCCGTTTCTGATTTCTTCCATGACTTCATTTCCACTTATCGACTCCAACCGCATCATCTCCCCGCTAATGCAATTACCTCTCTTTCTTATTTTGCCTCCGACATAGAGGGGTATATCAGCCTCTAGCCCTCCAAGGAAAGGTGGATCAAATTCTTTGGTCTGAGGAAAAATGTTGTCCCTGACAAGCACCTTGCCCCTGCTGACAAGCACTTGACTCAGTGCGGTGGAGCCTCAATCTCTCCCCGCAAGAACTGCGCTTTCCCTCGGGTCACCAGCCTCGAATCCTGCAAAGGCTGGGCCCACACCTTCTTCTATGTCTAGAATACCTCGGACGTAGACTTGATCCGGCTCATCTCTTTCAAGATTGGTGTCCCGGACACCTCTCTGTGGGAGAAGATCTAGAAGCGGCCCATGGCCTTGGTGAATCAAGTTGATCACCGGATCAAGGAGCTGGTCAAGAAGGAGTTGCGGAGCGAGGACATTATGATCACCTTCATCCGCAGCCGGGTCTCCCCCCTTTAGAAGCGTGCCCACAAGATCTGCTATCTTACTGGCCCCCTTGACCCCCACCGGACCTCCTCCTTCGAGCTTAATAACTCCGAGGTGTTCCGCCAGGTCAACGCCATCTTCAATGTGGAGAAGGAGTTCTCCGAGGCTTGGAAATGGGGGCTTGCACCCTTTACCCAGGCCAACCTTCCTCCTAAGGTAAATCCCTCTCTTGGTATCTTTTCCGGGTTTTTCGGTATGTCGGATAGCTTTGTAACTCAACCATTGATACTTTTGCTCTTAGCAGTTTCTCCAGCAATCAATTGAGGATGGCAAGGAGCTGGCGAGAAAGTGGGTGGCGGACCGTGCAGAGCTGGACAAGGTGGAGCTGACTCGGAGAGGTTCTTTCCCACTCCGGACACCACCAAGCGTACCTCTGGTAAGGCCTCTTCTTTAAGGGATTGGCCGGATGATGATGACTCAGATGTTGAGGTTCTGGAGGTACTTGACCCGGTGCCTATCTCTTACGCATTCCCGGTTATGTTCGAATCTTCACCTAACCCAGCCGGTCAGGTCCTCGAGGTTCCCCCTCTTGCCACGGATGATCCGGCTTCTGCTCCTTCCCAAAAGCGCGCGCCTACCTCGGCCGCAGCTTCGGAGGCGCCACCACTCAAGAAGAGGCAGAAGAAATCCGGGGTCAAGGCTCCGACTATACCCATGGTCAAAAGCACAGTCTGGAGGGCATCCAAACCTCGGGCGCCCCCAACCTCGGACGAGTAAGTCGCTTTTTACTTTCCCGTTTGCTTTTGAGTCTTTCTGCTTCTGCCTTTTGACTTGCAGTTTTTTCGTTCCTTTAGCGTTCCTAGGGTTATTCCCCATAGTGTCCCCAACATTTCTTCATCGATCCGGAGCGGTTCTTCTCCCCCCGCGACGACGACGTTCCTCCGCTGAGTCCTATCCAAGAGGAATCCGCAGCTGCGCCATATCAGAGCTCACCTCGTCATGAGGAGGGCAACGTCAAAATGGGGGGCAGTAGAGCGGCCGAAGATACGGCAATGCCGGATCTCCTCAGTTCCTCTACTCCACCGCAACCGTCTAGCTCCGAGGTGCCAGCTTCATCAGCACCGCCCCAGATGATTCCTTCTTCAGTTCCAGTCTCTCCAGCATCACCAGCATCACCAGTAGCACTAGAAACACCAGCAGTACCAGTAGCACTAGCAGCACCAACAGTACCAGCAGCACCAGCGGCATCAGCATCAGCACCAAAGCCAGCAGCACCAGCACCAGCAGCCACAACCAAGCCCTCTTCGAAGAAAAAGTCTCAGTCCGCTGCCTCCGGATCCACTATGTCCATCAAGGATATTTTTCAGCTAGCCTCCCAAGCTCAGTCCGGCTCTACAACCTCGGCTCTTCTTTAGTAGCCAGCATCATCCGGCAAGAGCAAGAAAGCCACCGAGCCTGCTAAGGATTCCGCTTCCGGGTCTCCTGCCGTCGGCCCTGAGGGAAGTAAGCAACTAGTCCTGCATACCAGTCCTGCTGTAGCTCAGTCCGCAAGTTAGGAGGCCCATGCCAAAGGCTTGGTGATGAGCCATTCTCTCAGTGGAAAAAGCTACAGCCCAGTGCTTATAGAATATGTGCACAACTGGAATAATGCCGAGTTTGTCGACCCGCAAGATGATCTGCTGGAGAAGTTTGGCCTGACGGAGTTTAGCGCTCAAATGAACTCCGCCACCAAGGCTATCTCTCTGGCTGGCCGAATGATGGAGGTAATCCCTTTTTCTGCTATGCTTCTTTATGTACATGAACACTTACATATATATCCACCAGTCCCTGAGCCTCTGAGGGAGTAATTTATTACTCGGTCGGATGCTCTTAGAGAATTAAGTGTAAGTCCATAGCAATTTCAAATATCCATAGGCCTAGAGCCGGGTTAAGTTCCACTTGGCCCGGGTCTTGTAGACCTCGAATATGCACATACCTAGAGCCAGGTTAAGTTCCACTTGGCCCACATCTTCTAGACTTCAAATATCCACACACCTAGAGCCGGGTTAAGTTCCACCTGGCCCGGATCTTGTAGACTTCGAATATCCACACACCTAGAGCCATGTTCAGTTCCACTTGGCCCGGATCTTGTAGACTTCAAATATCCACACACCTAGAGACAGGTTAAGTTACACTTGGCCCAGATCTTGTAGACTTTGAATATCCACACACCTAGAGCCAGGTTAAGTTCCACTTGGCCTGGATCTTGTAGACTTCGAATATCCACACACCTAGAGCCGGGTTAAGTTCCACTTGGCCCAGATCTTGTAGACTTTGAATATCCACACACCTAGAGCCGAGTTAAGTTCCACTTGGCCCGGATCTTGTAGACTTCGAATATGCCCCTCTTCCATTCTTTGAACTAACATCTCACTATTTCAGATTACCACCAACTGCCGAACTGCTGAGTTCCAGCGCCTGCTGGACTCATACAAGGATGTCCGTGCTAGATATGGCAAGTTATTGGTTGATCACCAGAAGAAGGGTAACTTTCTTTGCTCAAGAACTTTTTTCCTTTTTGTTCCTCCGAGTTACTCACTATTCGTATTAACTTGTCATTTGAACCATGCAGCCAAGGTTGAGGCTAAAAATTTCGTCATGCGCAAGAACTTGGCCGAGATCCAAGGTAACTTGTCTTGTTCCTTTAGCCATCGCGTGCTCTTTCCTTGACTCGGTAGATATTTATACCTCGGCTCTGCCGGGTCAACTCACTATTTGCAGTTACACTTGAAGATAGCATGCCCATCCCTGACATGATGACTCATTTTCTGGAACAAGCAGGGAAGCACCATGCTGAATTGAAGAAGAAAGATGACGAGATTGCTCAACTGTGCCTCAAAGACTCGGAGATTACTCGGCTAAACACCGAAATCCAAACGCTCAAGGACCTTCATAAATCCGAGCTGGATAAGGCTGATCAGGAGTTCGCCAAGGAAAAGGAGCGCTTGACCACTCAAATTTCCAAGGACAAGGACTTGCTACAGGAAGCCAACATAAAACTTACGTCGGTGACCTCCGAATATGAAAAACTCTAGGCCAGCAACACCAATGTGTATGCCGAACTTACTCGCATCCTTTTCTAGATTTCCCGTGAGTTCCTTTCCTCTGTTCAATTCTCATTCCTCTAGATTTAATGATCTTGCTTACTGACATGTCTCGTTCTATTCGCAGGCAAGTTCGCAAAAGGTGACGCTATTGCTTCTAACACTGTAGCTAGGTCTCGCCAGCAATGGGTTATTCCAACAGGTCCTACCGTCGGGTCAATCCATTATGACACGGAGGATCTGCTGGTGAGCCTCGCTACCCGCATGGAATTGGTGAAGAACTATGGTGTAGACATAATGCCTACAGTAGTTCGTATGTTCAATGCTCTTTTGCCCACCGAGCCCACTCCCAAGGGAAGCACTACTTTCATAGCAAAATTAATGGAGTGCGAAACTCAGGTGCACCTGTGGCGGGAATCTACTGCTCAAGCTGGAGCTGACACAGCGCTGAAATTTGTCATGTCTTAGTATGAAGAGTTGGATCTTAATCTGCTTGAGCGTTTGCGCACCGGGTCAAAGTGGTCCAATGACCCTGAATGCATCGCGCAGCGCAAAGCTGGCACCAAAAAGCTCATCCAATATGCCTTCTGCCATAGATGGAATGAGGGTCCAAGTTATCTTGATGTAATTGATGATGCCTACGTTTCTGAGGGCGCGAAGGATGAGGAAATTGAGGAAGAGGCCTCCGAACTCGGCGACGATGCCGAAGATACGGAAGACGAGGAGGCCAATCCTGAAGATGAGGCCGAGGCTAGCGCCCCGCCCACAGATGCTGAAGTACCTCCTTCCTCGACCGATGACTCAGCTCCTGCTGCTGCCCCTTGAGCTTGAAAAACACTTAACAATATTCGTCAGATCCCCGGTATGCCGGGTGAAGTTGTACTTAAGAACAATGATTTGGTTTGCTACATTTAATCTCATTTGCTACTAAGTTGCTAGTGTCATATTAATGTGGGCAAAGTCCCCGAGTTTCCTTTTCTTGTTCCTCCAATTTTATGACTCGTCTCGCGTCGACCTTGGTTTGGTTTTTTGACTTATGAGTCCGAGGTTCAAAAAATTGATTTAAAAATACTTGAAACTTTGAGATTAGCTCAAAATAATCTAGCAAAAAATAAATGAAGTAAATACATGGTTAGTTCAGATAAAAAACATCGGCTCGATTACTTTCCTTAGTCGTTTTTCATGTGCTTCGCGATTCCAAACTTGTTCTCTTGCTTGCCATGAAGCCAATTCTTATTGGACAACAACAAACTCGAAGAGTTGGGTTTTTGGTGCTCACACAGTACTAATCTGGCTAAGGTGTAAGAAACTCAGCCAGCCGACGTATGAAAATATAAAAAACAAGATAGACAATTATTACGACAGTCCCCGAGTTTCTGCTAGGGGTGCCAAAGTTTCATTGATAAGCTTATTGCCGACTTACATATCAACATATGAGTGACTCGGATACATTCACCTATTTTTCAGGTGTAAAAAGGACGAAGTAGTGATATGTTGCATGGACGCTTAGATTCTTCTCCGGATCTGTCTGCCTTGTTCTTCTCCTATGGCATCAATAAGATAGTAGGAATCATGGTGCAAGGCTTTGCTTACAATGAAAGGTCCTTCCCATGGGGGGATAACTTATGCATGCTAGTAGTGTGCTGCACCAGCCGGAGTACCAGATCACCTTCCCGGAAGACTCGGGGGTTTACTTTCCGGCTATGGTAGCATCGGAGGTTTTGCTGATATAGGGCGGATCTGGACAAGGCCACTTCCCACGTTTCTTCTAGCAAATCACCATCATTTTGTTGGGCTTCGCGCACTTCGGCTTCTGTGTATTGGGTGACTCTTGGCGAATCATGCTCTATGTTGGCTGGTAATATAGCTTATGCCCCATATACCAGAAAAAATGGTGTATAGCCTATTGATCGATTCAGAGTTGTTCTTAAACACCATAGTACCGATGGTAGTTCTTCTATACAGCACCCCGCTGATATTTCCAGTGGCTCTATGAGCCGGGGTTTTATCCCAAACAAGACTAGTTCATTGGATCTTTCCACTAGCCCGTTCGATGCGGGGTGGGCTATAGAGGCAACATCTACCCGGATCTTCTTCTCTCGGCAGAACCTCGCAAATGCTCCTTCAGCAAAATTCGTGCCATTATCCGTTATGCTACTGTGGGAATAACCATGTCTTAAGAGTATGTCTTTGAGGAACGTCACTGCTGTTGCCCCATCACATTTCCTGATTAGCTTAACTTCAATCCATTTCGTAAAATTTTCCACCATAACTAAGATATGGGTCATTCCACCCTTCGCTGGCTTAAATGGCCCTATCATATCCAAGCACCACACAGCAAATGTCCATGTAATGGGAATAGTTTTGAGTTCCGACGTTGGCATTTGGTTTTTTGTGGCATATCACTAACGGCCATTGCATTTTCTCACCAGATCCTCTGCTTGCTCCAAGGCACTTCACCAATAAAATCCATGTCGAAAAGCTTTTGCCACCAACGCTCTAGAGGATGCGTGATGGCCACATTCTCCTTGATGGATATCTCGGAGTTTGTCAACCCTTCTTCCAGGTCAACACATTGCTGCAGCACCGTGGTTACACTTCTTTTGTATAGTTCAACATTGATTATGGTGTAGGCCTTTGCCCTTCTCTGGATTTGACTTGAGAGTACCTCATCATCCGACAAGGTTCCCTCCTTTAGGAAATCAAATACTGGTTTGGCCCAAGTAGGTATAGATCGGATGGAAAAATCTCCTCATCAATTTCCTTTGCAACCATCGATATTACTCCGGTCGGACTGAATCGGTCAGTCACTCGGTTCTGCATGATAGTCCCTAGGTCCACTGAGGCAGTCCCCGGGTTAGCTGAGGTGCTTCCCCAGTCTATGTCCATTGGCGTAGCTTCTGATCCGGAGAGTGCCAGGATATATATTGACTCGGATTCTGGTGATGGTGTGATAGATGGCTTTCTCAAGTGCTCCAATGCAATGCCTGGCGGAATTGGTTGCTGGGATGATACCAACTTGGATAATACGCCAGCTGCCTCATTTTCAATCTGGGCTACATGATGAAATTCACACCCCTCGAAGAAGCCACTTATCTTTTGAACATAAAATTTGTAGAGTGAAATGTTTGCATCTAGAGCATCCCAATTACCAGACACTTGCTGTACCACCAAATCTGAATCACCAAAACATAGTATCCAATGTATGCCTACCTCCTTTGCTACTTTGAGTCCATGCACCAGTGCCTCGTACTCAGCCACATTATGCGACGCGCTAAAATGGATCTGGAGGACATATTTCAATTGGTCCTTCTTGGGCGAGGTAAGAACTACCCCGGCCCCCAATCCCTCATTTAGCTTTGATCCGTCAAAATGCATTCGCCGGTAATTTGAGTCCGGTAGAGGTGGTTCATACTGCATCTTAGCCTAATCCACAAAGAAATCCGCCACTACTTGTGACTTGATCGCATCCCTTCTATCAAACTATGGTGCATACGGGGCTAACTCAATTGCCCATTTCGTGATTCGACCGCTAGCATCTCTATTGCCCATAATCTCGGATATGGGTGCTTCAGACACCACATTGATGGGGTGCTCCTCAAAGTAGTGTTTGAGTTTCTTAGCCGACATATACACGCCATACGCCATCTTTTGATAGTGCAGGTAGTTCTGTTTTGAAGCTAATAATACCTCCTTGAAGTAATATACCGGCCTTCGCACCGACTTTCCTTCCTCTTCGTGCTCCACTACGATTACTACACTTACGACTCAGTTGGTCGCGGCTATATAGAGCAACATTGGCTCCTTGGGTAGTGGCGCAACTAATATTGGTGCGGTGGACAACATCTTTTTCAACTCATGGAATGCACTATCAGCTTGCGGTGTCCATGTAAACTTATCTACCTTTTTCATTATCTGGTAGAGGGGCAAGGCCTTCTCTCCTAACCGACTCACAAACCGACTCAATGATGCCAGGCAACCAGTGAACTTCTGCACATCGTTAAGGCACTTTGGCAGTTCCATTCTCTCTATGGCCCGGATTTTTGTGGGATTGGTTTCAATACCTCGGCTAGAAACAAGGAAACCGAGTAACTTTCCCGCCGGCACACCAAAGGAACATTTTTCCGGGTTAAGCTTCATCTGGAACCTCCTTAGGTTCGCAAATGTTTGCCGGATATCCTCAAGGAACGTGTTGCTTTTCTTGCTATTTATCACCACATAATCCACATAAACTTGCACATTCCGACCTATTTGGTCATGCAATCATTTTTGCATGCATCGCTGGTATGTTGCTCCTGCATTACGTAATCTGAACAGCATAGTGCGATAGAAATAAGCCCCATACGGGGTGATAAACGTAGTATTTATTTGATCATCCGGGTTTAGGGGTATCTAGTGGAAACCAGAATATGCATCTATGAATGACAACAACTCACACCCAGCAGTTGAATCTATGACTTGATCTATCCTCGACAGTGGAAATGGATCTTTTGGACATGCCTTATTCAGATTTGTGTAATCGATACACATGATCCATACCACTGCCACATTCGGACCATCCTTCTTTTTCTCCACGAGCACCGGATTAGAGAGCCAATCCAGGTAAAGTACTTCCATAATAAATCCGGTTGCGAGTAGCCGCGCTATCTCATCTCCAATGGCTTTTCTCCTATCCTCGGCGAAGCGACGGAGAGGTTGCTTCACCGGCTTTGCCCTGGGTCTCACTTTCAAAGAGTGCTCGACCAACTCCCTCGGCACACCTTGCAGGTCCTATGTAGACCAAGCAAAAATGTCTCGATTCTCATGGAGGAAGTTGACGAGCTCGCTTTCCTATTTGTCATTTAATCCGGCACCAGTAGTTACGGTGTGCTCCGGAAACTGATCATCAACAGATACCTTTTTCGTGTCTTTTGTCGCTTGAAATGACACATTGTCATGTGGATTGGTTAGGGCCGGCATATGCTGTTGCGCGGACTGAGCTAGTGCAGCCACCTCCATGATTTTCCTCTTCTCATGAGTGATCACGAGTGACTCGGCCAAGTTAGACCCAGCAGATGCACATTCAATGGAATGCCTGAAGTCCCCAGCTATGGTTATCACTCCCCTTGGTCCGGGTAATTTCATCTTCAAGTAACTAATGTGAGTACTTGCCATGAACTTGCTCAGAGAGGGTCTGCCGAGTAACTCGTGATATGCGCTTTCCAAGTTTACTACCTCAAACTCCAAGTTCTTAGTCCTGCAATTGTCCCTTGTGCTGAATAACACATCAACCCGGACCTTTCCAATCGGCTCACACGATATAGCCGGCAAAATACCATGAAAGGTGGTCCTAGTATCTTGGAGCATGTTCTCTGAGATCCCTAACTTGTGCATGGTATCCTTGTACATGATGTTAATGCTGCTGCCGTTATCTATCAGTACCTTGGAGAATCTCACATTGATGTTGGGCCTAATGAATGTCGGATCCAGGACCGAAGGATAGTTCCCTGGACTTGGCATAATTTTTGGGTGATCCTTGATACCCCAAGTAATCTCCTGATCCGACCAAGGCATATACCTCACCACAGCCGGCATTACTGCATTCACCTCCATATGCCGGCGCTGCAAACTCTTTCTGTCAGTCTCTTCCGTGGTAAAGACATAGTAACTCTAATAATACTCTCTGTACTCATTTCTCCCCTCATTTCCGTGGTAACCTTGATCTTGATCTTGATCTTGATTGTTATTCACTTGGTGCACATCATCCCTCCTTTCCTGGTTCTCATACCTCGGCGGAGGCGGAGGCAACATAAGCTGTTGTCCGTTCCCCCAGTTAATAGTTGCTGCCGAGGTGCTTCATTCCGAGGTCCATCATGCCGAGGTACATCGTGTCGAGACGCCTGTGCATTCCCCGAATTATTTTGTTCTAACTTCCTCATCCATTCACATTGCCGGGTCGTATGGTTCATTGGACTATTTGGGCTTGGCGTATGGAACTTGCATGGCTAATCCAGCATTGACTCGAATGTATACCTCAGATGGTCCTTTCTTTCCTGCCACTGTTTTTCTTGCTCTGGGGTCCAGGGCTTTCTTCCTTCATTCTTTTGTTGCCACATTTCGCCTCTAGTTTTCTGACATTGGTCCATAGCGGCCACTTGCTACGAGCTGTACTGATAATCCGGACGATCATACCTTATTTTACCTCGGAAACCATTCCTCCTTGACAATCTGGAACCATCTCTGTTGTAGTACTCCTCGTTGGAATCGCTTGACGTTAACCTGAGTTGCGTTGGGTCTCCCAAGGCATACGAATCTACGATCCAGATTGTCTCAGCCAGCATAGTTAGCATGTCTCGCTGCAACCTCTGCCACAACATACTTCAATATCTACAACCTTGGGCGAACCACGCTATAGCCTGCAACTCAATTATTCCCTCACATGAATTACACACATTACACCACCAGGTCAGAAACTCTCGGTCAGGCTCATTCGGTCTTTGTTTACACAACGCCAAAGTCTGTGGCATGTTTGGCCTCTTGTATGTGCTCGAGAAGTTTCTCACAAACAACTCCTCAAAATCTAGCCAACAGTTTATGCTTCCTGGCATCAATTTGTTCAACCAGACCCTTGATGGTCCTTCCAACATTTGGGGCACATATCTCCCAGCCCATCTCATATTACCTGTGGCAATGTTCACTACAGTTGCATAATCAGTGAACCAATCATCCGGCTTCGTACTACCATCATATGTCTTTGTTCCTCTTGCCAGCTGGAAGTTCGGCACTGGCGGTTCTCTCATGATCCGGGGTCCAAAACATGCCGGACCCGGAGGACCTTGCACCTCAATCAGTTCCGACCTATAGATTTGGTCCATCTTCAATCTGGCGTCATCCGGCTGCAAGTTCCTGCTTCCCAAACTTGATCCGATCACATGGTGCTCTGGTCTAGGGAATCTGGCATCCATCATTGCTGAGTAACCATCATTGTACCTGTCTTGACCCGGACGGGTATTTTGTTGTTGACCTGCCTGACCTACGCTTCTCTCCTACCAAGTTGCGTACTGTTGCTGCTGTTGCCGAGGTACATTTTACCCAGTTCCTGCCGGATCACGCTGTCCCGCATTACTGTTGGTAGCGTTCCTTTGACCGGCATTGCCTTGGTCGCGGTTACCTCGGCTAGCTTCACCTCGGCTGGCGCTGTGACGATCCTCATCAACTTGCACCGCTTTTACTTTTACTACCTTTACTGGGTCATATGGGACCATTTGTTTATCTCTTCTTCCCGAGGTTACCACGTCCTCTCTCCTAGGAGCGTGACCCGAGGATGACGCAGCTCCAGCAGATTTTGCCGGGTTGTTCCCTGCCGAATGAACCACACGAGATGCTCCAGGTTGCGCCGGGTTTGCCTTATTCATCTCCTCATTTTGCTGGCTAGCCACTCTCAACAAGTGATTTACCCTTTCCTGTTGTCTTTCCCGGGCTTCCCCGGTTAAACCCACTAATTCGGATGTTGCTGCATTCGTAGCCCTGAGTTTTTTGCCAGGGTACTGTACCTCTCCAGCCATCCTGTCACTATAGTAGCTGTCTGACCCGGCCTAGGCTCACACTCCTTGTCAATTTCCGTGATCAAGTTTCTACCTCAGATTTTTACTCCATCTATGCGGTTCACCTTTGCATATTCCCTCAAGGTGATGTTTAGTGACTGCTGCAACTCGGCTACCTTTTTTGCCCTAGCTAGCATTTTCTGCCTAGTCTCCTCTAACTCAGCTTGCACCTGAGCCGGATCTACAACAGGAGCTATTGGTGTTGCTAGGCTATCTATTGCTTGATGCAGTACATTCTCTGGCCTTTCTAAAGGTAGGAATCTAGACCTTGCCTGCTCTGGCGTGACCTCCGGATATTGCGTCGAATCCTTGCTTGTTCCTGCGTTTGGCGCAGTCATCATGACCTCAACGCAGCTTGCGGGGCGAGTGATACGCGGGTCCGCTAACTGCGCTGAGAGGTGACTTGCCTCCCTCGACGACGTGCCGCGGGTGAACGTAGGTCTCGTGCATGCCGATGTAGATCTTGGGTGCGCCCAGCTTGATGAAGAGGCTGTTGCGCGGAGGAGGACGCCTGCCAAAGCTCCTAGCATTGTCACTGACGTAGTCTAGCGCTCCAAAGCATTGAACCAAGCCAGAGACAATGCGCTCGCCGGTGCCGATGATGTTTCTCATCCGGATTTTTACCCCTGCTAGCGCCGCTAGCCCCACGGTGGGCACCAACTGTCGTGGTGGTGGCATAGTAGATGCCATGGATAGGCTAAAGATGGGGCCAATGAACACTAGAGGAATCCAGGGAGGGATAGTGTGGTGATTCCACACACAGATGTTTATATTTCACTCTCTCAATGGTGGTTTACAAGGGCTCCTTGAGAAGTTCGTGAGAAGGAGACTAGTTCTCTTACCTCCCACTACAATGCTCTAGAGTTCTACCAAGAGAGAATGATCGATCCCATACTATGGAGGTCCTGGTACTCCTTATATAGGGGATCCCAGGTTACAAAGTTAGGGCATACGTGGAGGCATATTCCCTGAATATGCCCCTTGGTTAAAGCTAGATGCTTCTTTATTCACTTTAACGGTTCGTTCTTACTATGGGCATAACCCTATGCGTGCACCTTACCTTTAAGCGTCACTAGACGCAGGCTACGTCAGCCGACATAGCCCGCATCACCATTGTCAGCCACGCCTCCCTGGTCCTTCCCTCTGCTTGCTTCGCTCATGCTACAGCGGACAGAGGCCACCTTTTGACCAATAGGAGATTCCTTCCTTCCCTTGGAAGCCAAGTGGTAACCTGGCTAGCGCTTGGCTAACCCAGCTATGAGGGTACCGGCACATCTTGCAGACAAATATGGCCAGCATATATTTTATGCCTGCCGGATTAATGCTAGGCAAATGCCCACCGGACCGGGTTACTCCGTAAGTCGGTCTGCCTTGAGGTGACCCGGCCAGCACTTGCTTTGTCCGTGCTGTACCTCGGCTAACTCGGCCTTTATACCCCGCCGTGACCCTACCCGAGGGTATCCCCCAATAGGTAGTAGACAGGTCTCTGAACCGGCTGAGCCTTGCCTTGCTCGGGGTGCTCCACCACCAGGAAGACGCTGACGATCCGACTGATGGATGCTATATAGAGCAACATTGGATCCTTGCTAGCCGGCGTGGCTAGAATCGGCGCTATGGATAGCATGCGCTTGAGGTCGTGGAAGGCGGCATCGGCTCGCGAGGTCCAGGAGAACTTGTCTATCTTCTTCATCAGCTGGTATAGTGGGAGTGCCTTTTCCCCAGCCGGCTGATGAAACGGCTAAGGGAGGCCACGCATCTGGTGAACTTCTAGACATCGAGCAAGCTCTTGGGCGGCTGCATCCTCTCGATGGCTGCAATCTTCTCTAGGTTTGCCTCGATCCCTCATTACAAAACGAGAAAACAGAGTAGCTGGTCGGATGGGACGCTGAAGACGCACTTCTCCGGGCTCAACTTCATCTGGTACCGACGGAGGTTGCCGAACATTTTCCCCAAGTCCTCGAGGGTGCGCTTCTCCTTCATCTTGATGCATGTTTCGGCCTATCTGTGAGTGCAAGCATTTCTGCATACAACGCTGATAGGTAGCGCGTACATTTTTCATACCGAAAGGCATTGTTACGTACTAGAAGGCCCCATATGGGGTTATAAGTGACATCTTAATCTGATCAGCGGAGTTCAACCGGATCTGATTGTAACCGGAATAACATTCCAAGAAGGACAACAAGTCACAACCGGCCGTGGAATGGATAACCTGATCGATACGGGGCAAACCGAAGGGGTCTTTCGGGCACGCCTTGTTCAGGCTGGTGTAGTCGATACACATGAGCCAGGTCTTGTTTTTCTTCAACACCAGGACTGGGTTTGCCAGCCAGTCCGGGTGGTACACTTCCATGATGAACCCGATTGCAAGGAGCCGGGTGAGCTCGTCACCAATGATCTTCCTCTTCTCTTCCACGAACTGGCACAGGGGCTACTTGAACGGCTTGGCATCCGGCTGCACGTGGAGTGAGTGCTCAGCGAACTCCCTCAGAACACCCAGCGGAGGAAGTCGACGAGCGCGCCTTCCTATTTGCTATCCAAGCCGGCACCGATGGTGACAAACTTGGTCGGGTCGGTGGGGTCGAGCAAGATCTTCTTCGTCTCCTTGGCCAGCTGGAAAGTTGCGTCACCAGCCAGCTTCCTGTTAGCCGGCACTTCTTGCTGAACCAGGGCCACGTTGCGCATGATCTCGTGATTCTCCTCGGCTATGATGAGGGCTTCGGCCAGCTTGGAGCCGACTGACGCGCACTCCATGGATCACCTGAAGCAGCCGACGACGGTGATCACACTGTTTGGCCCCGACATCTTCTTCTTGAGGTATGCGTAGTAGGGGACGGCCATGAACTTGGCGAGGGCGGGGCGCCCAAGGAGAGCATGGTAGGAGCTTGTCAGGTTCACCACCTCGAACCATACCGGCTCGCACCGGAAGTTCTCCTCGGTTCCGAAGATGATGTCCAGCTGGATTTTACAAAACAAGGCACAAGCCTGCCCTGGAAGCACACCATGGAATGTTGTGGTAGTCAGGTGAATGTCACACTTACGGATGCCGAGCTTCTCTAGGGAGGGCCAGTAGAGCAGGTTGAGGCTGCTGCCTCCGTCAATGAGGACGCGCAAGAAGCGGCAGGTACGCTCATTAGAGACAATGAGGGGGTCAAGCACCATTGCGTAGCCCCCGAGATTTGGGAGGTGATCCGGCTGATCCACCTGGCTCCAGGTGATGGGGGACTCCGACTAGTTCAGGTATTAGGGGACTGGGGAGATGACGGCGTTGACCTCCTTGGAGCGCCGCCTGCGGCTTTGCTTGTCATCCTGCTCGGTCTCGAAGATGTGGTAAGCGGCATGCGGCTGAGGATAGCTGTTGTTGTTGTCGCCGTTGCCATTGTTGCCAGCTCCCCTAGCCGGTTGTGGTGGTCCGCCCGGAGGGGGCGGTGGTAGACGAGGCTGGCCTCCT
Source organism: Avena eriantha (assembly GCA_910589775.1). NCBI lineage: Eukaryota > Viridiplantae > Streptophyta > Magnoliopsida > Poales > Poaceae > Avena > Avena eriantha. Next base: position 380,396,273 of record OU342742.1, on the reverse strand, counting down.
TGGTCCTTCATCTAGAGGGTCCAGCTGCAGTTCCGAGTGGTGTGAGTAGCCGGTTTGAAGGGTCCTCTATGCCACTTGCACAGGCCATCGAACATTTGTTCGAAGGTGAACCGTGGTTTCTGTCTTCTTGCGTCACCAGCCGGCGCATCAGGCGCACCCTCCACAACATTGACCTGCCTTGTGTGGTAGCGGGGCTTCTGCTGACCGGCTTGGCAGTCCCCATGGAACCGGTTGTCATTGCCGTGCCGCCTGGAGGATCCGTTTTCTCCGCCCGGGTTACTTGGCCGGTCGCGAGTCGGCTCCGTGGGAGTCGGTCCACTACTAGGAAACTCCTTATCAGTGGCGCACCTTTTTTCACTATCAGTGGCGCATATCTGATGCGCCACTGATACGTCGCCACTGATAATTATTTTCCGTGGCGCATATTGAAATGCGCCACAGAAATCTCAAATTTATGTGGCGCATATGGCCAATATGCGCCACAAAAGTTTTTTTTCAAATTTCAAAATAAATACCGGGCTAGATCTAGATCTGGCTAGAGGTGGTGGTGGTGGTGGCTGGAGGAGGGCTAGGAGGAGTGGGTCGTCGGATGTGGTGGCCCGAGGAGAAGGAGGAGGAGGCCACCGCCGGAGGTGGTCGGAGTAGGAGGAGGAGTCCGCCAAAGGTGGAGGAAGGTGTCGCTAGAGTTAGAGGAGGAGGTCACTGGAGTTGGTGGTGGAGTAGGAGGAGGTCACCAGAGGAGGAGGAGGAGGAGGAGGAGGAGATGAGGTTGCCGAAGGTGGTGGAGGAAGGGGTTGCCGGAGGTGGTGGAGGAGGAGAAGGAGGAGGTCACCGTGGTGCAGGAGGTCACCGGGGTGGAGGTGGAGGTCGCCGGAGAGTGGAGAAGGAGGAGGGAGGAGAAGGGGAGAAGTGTGGAGGGGAGGAGAAGTAGGGAGGGCAGAAGAAGTGGGGAGGGGGGGGGAGGAAAAGGAAAAAGAGAGGGATAAGGGCGCCGGTGGGATTCAAATTTCTAATCCCGCCCAAGACTTCTGTGGCACATATGGGAGAAATGTGCCACAAAAGTTTCTCCCCCCTTTTTATTTTTTGCAGGAAAAATCTTCTTTCGGCCATAACTATTTACTCTTTTCGAATTTGGGGATTCTGTAAATCCAGAACGGCCGTAGGAAATTTCGAGACGATCATTTTGATATATTAACCTTTTTCCCACATCGTATGCAAAAGTTATGGCCGTTTTACCGTGCCATGACCTATTTTTGCAAAATACATCAAAATTCATGTATTTCAATTTTCACTACAACTACACCCCAAAATATTACTGCATCTCAGAGGATTTTTTTAAGTTTTTATCATTTTTGTTTATTTTTTATAAAAATGAAAAGGCGATCCAGGGGGGATCTATTTTTCCATATTCTGTGGCGCATACATCTATATGCGCCACATAATTGTCTCCCCCCTTTTTTTGGTGCGGGGTCCCATCAACTTTTGTGGCGCTTACATCTATATGCGCCATAGAATCATCACTTTCTATGGCGCACACGAAAATATGCGCCACGGAAATATGGATTTCTATGGCGCATATTGGTTCCGTGCGCAACTAAACTGCCAAATTTCAGTGGCGTTTTTTGTATGCGCCACTGATATTTATCTGTGGCGCATGGTTTTGCATATGCGCCATAGAGTAGCTTGTCTACCTATAGGTATTTTCCTAGTAGTGGTCGCCCGTCAGCATTCACCCGAAGGTGTTTCTTCATCATGGCGTCAGCCGTGGCGTACTAGTCCGCGACCGTCATGACCTCCGCCATAGTTTTCGGCTCATCGCATAGTAGCCGGTGGCAAAGCATGGTGCCTTATCGGCACCCCTCGACGAAGAACCCGATCACCCGTCTCTCTAGGATGCCCTCACAAGTGTTGTGCAGCTCGATCCACCCGGTTAGGTAGTCGTGGTCGCCCTAGATGCACAGGGCCAGATCGCGAGGGCGACCCGGACGATGGTACATGTTGTTGAAGTTGCGGACAAACACCCTCTCGAAGTCCGGCCAGGCGTTGATGTAGTTGGGCATGAGGCTGTTAAGCCATGTCCTTGCCGAGCTAGTTAGCATGAGGGGGACGCAGCGTACCGCTATGCGCTTGTTCCCGTTGGCGATGCCGACTGCCGTGGCGTAGTCGGTCAGCCAGTCCTCTGTCTTCATACTGCTATCGTACTTGGGGGTGTCTTGCGGCAGGGTAAACTTATCCGGAAACGGTTCACTCTGGATGCGGGGTCCGAAACAAACCGGCCCAATGGAATCTTCCTCTTCCGTGATGCGCGCTTGATCTAGGAGCTCGCTGCGGTCACGGGCATCTGAACGGTCTGGGTCGGGCGCTCCTACCCGGCCCGAGAGCAGGAACCGATAGGTCGTGGTGCTCCGGTTGGTGGAGGGGGAGGTGGTGGGTTGCTATTCACCGTCTGATCTTGACTCGGCTGGCCCTTGCGGCCCGAGTCGTAGCTTGTAACACCCCATCATTAGAGCTTAGAAATAAGCTGAACATAGGTGTGTGCATTGCATTCATGCATAGAAAATCCGAATAATTTTCGCGCTTTTAAATAAAACTTGTCAAAGTGATTGAAGCTTCTCTTAACTTGGTGGAACTGAAGTAGATCATCAAGTTGACTGCGATAAGTTTCAATATGACCTTGCTAAAACCTTATCTTGGGTAATATAATTTGATCTAAGGGTAGATCTAATGTAATAAAACTAAGTCACAACACACTACTTTATAAGGAGTACTAGATCTTCTAGAGATCCTCACATGTATTCCATACAACCACTCAAAGATGAATACTTAATGTTCTAAAGATGACATCAAGGTATTATCTATCACAAACCCTGAACCCCAAGTCAAGTATATAACTTAAGTATACCCGCACAAAAAGTATATAACTTAAGTAAAAGAAAGTCATAACTAAATCTCAAAACACTTGTTTGCCATAGTTATTCCACCATGGATATCATGGTAGTTTTTAAACATTAAATCTTATTACAAATAGAGTAGAAAGGGAAGTCAAGCCAAGACCATCCATCATATACTCTTAATATGATATTAAGAGGTGACATTCCTAGTTAACCAAGTCCTAGTGTCAATGGATCATCACAATTGAGTGATCAATTCTTGACCTAGAACTTATTGACTCATAGCCTTTGACCTATTGTGTTGACCTTCCAAATACCTTAAGTAAATTAATCTGAAGGAAGAACTAGATATGGTTGAGTGTACCATCATCAATGGAATGTTATCCTCAGTGGAGATCAAACCATTTGATGTTGGAGGAGTTAACTCACTCCTGAGTTAACTAGAATAAGTATTTAAACCCAAGAGTTTAGATAGTAATTATGGAGCTATGAGAATGCAAGTAGTATTAGTACATCTAATAATAATCTTGTTAAGGCAAGTGGGTGTAAACTTAGAGTAAGCTTGTTTAACAAGATAAGCCTATAGAGAGACCAGTACAAGTCTACTACTTAGTTGAGTGTAGATCTTGATCAGACAATTAGAAGCCTAAGCTTAGTTTGATCAAATGATGGTGGTCATTAGTCTCAAGTCACTTGAGAATATATGACTAGGTGTTGAAGAAGAGTTGTGAGTATACCAAATTAGGTAAAGCCCTAGTAAGATGAATCATCTAGCTTGATCATGAGAAGTCAAGCTAGAGTATAATGAAGTATATGATATGAGTTGAATGGAGTAGTTGGAGGCATAGTGCTTTAGCCAAGCTAGTACAAGAACAACTTGTATTATGGAGAGTAGTACCATACCTATTCTGGAGGATTATTATCACTTGTGATGTATAGAGAGAACTATAATATTGTAAGCCTTGGAAGTAATTACAAGATGGATTTAAAGGAGATAATGGATGGAGTTAGAAACAACTACTTTGATGGATTCAGTAGGGGTACTTTATAAATGGAAGTTGTATATATATACTAGGAGAAGAATGAAGGATAAATGTTGAAGTGGCATGACCATGTCATCATATGATGATGGATATGGTGGAGTCAGATTGACTTATTCAGGAAGATGTGATCTTTGTGAATAAGATAAGGGAGATTTATAGAGTATATTTAGGAAAGGGATTCCTTATCTCAAGATAAGCTTAGGGAGATATTAAGGTAAGGATTCTTTAGAAACCTTTAACCAACAGTTCATCCAGCCATGACAAGACCCATGTCTATTTCATTATTCAAAACCCTAGAATCAAATGGACAGTGAGGCCATTTCCTATTCTTAGGTAAACATTGAGCAATACCTCCTGGACAATTAAAGCTTCCAAGAGATAATTAGAGAACCAGATGAGTATTTATAGATGAAAGCCTTGTTCACCTAATTGTCTTAAACCCTAATAGAGACCTGCTCTCATAGGATTATTAAGATCACATTATGAAAGCAATCCCAATAACTCACTTTAAGTGGAGAGGTTATTCAGGATCACAAAACATGGTGGCAATATGTCTAGTCTTACTAATCATCCATGTCTCTAATTGAATATGAGTTATTAAATCCTTTCAAAACCCATATACCTATATTTGAATAAACCTTAGTATTTATCTACCAATGATTATTATTGATTCATCATTACCTAACCAAAAGTGTTTTGTGGTAATTCTAAACTTTATAAACCAAGTAGAATTGGATTTGGTAAAATCACCAAAAAGGGAGAATCATGAAATTCAAGTCACCACATTATTAGCCCCAAGGTTTAATGTATTAGAATGGTTATATATATTTAAATTGAATATAATGCTAACTATGCATGGGATTTAATATACATCCTAAACCATTTCAAGTCATTACCATTAAAATTATCAAGTAAAAACAAAATTATCTTAAAGGGATCCTTTAGGTAAGAAGTAATTCCTAAAACCCTAATTTCTATTAATATTTCCTAATAAAGAGGACCCTTCATATAATTATGGATATTTTTATACATAACAAAAGAAAATAAGGAGAAGAGGGTCATACTTGCTCTACACAATGATATTCTTGACCTACTATATATCTGAATATTTAAAACCTTTTAGAAAGTTATGTTTTAAATGGTGTTATAAAAACAGAAATTAAAATAGAAAAAAATAGAGAGAAAAGAGCAAAGTAGATCAGCTTGGGCCGCAACCCATCTGCTATGTGTCGCGCACGAGCAGCAACAACAACTTTTCGCAAGCCATGCCACAGCCCAGTACCGGCCCAGTAGTATTCCTCTCTTTGACTGACGGGTGGGACCACAGGAGGGACCGCGGGTTGAGATAGGAATTACATGAGGGGGTTTTCTACAAATTGTCCGTCGTCGTCTTCCTCCTCCAACTGGAAGCAGCTCGCTGGTGGTGCCGACACCGTCCGCCGTTGTTGTGTCGCGATTCGTGCAGCCGCCGACGTCACCGTGGAGGATAAGAACACCACCGCAACGCCGTGCTGGTCCTCATCCTCATTTCTCCTCCTCTCGCGCTCTCCCTTTCTCTCTCCTGTAGAGGACCGAAACCCTAGCTCACCAGAGCCGCTCGTCGCCGTCGCTCTGTAATTTCCCTTGTTTAATTAAACCCATCAGAAGAACGACCCGGCTTTCCTCGTTCTTCTCGTACCAACCACGCAAGCGGAGGTGGTCTCCATCACCTCAATCGTGATCTCCTTCCCTGACTCCGGTCACCGTTGCCATGGACGTTTCTGACCTTCCCCGAGTACGCCGACCGCCCCTTGGGCTTCACGGTGAGCTGTTGATCCTCATGGTGGTCTAGTTTTGCTTCCTCGCGGTCTGTAGCTCTCTAGGGCCGTACGCCACCGCTTGTCGCTGTCAAAAGTCGTCGTAGTTACTGTTCTAGTGAATGTTTGCTAGCAGCACCGCCCCTATTAGGTTCCCCGCACCTCGCTGAGTCGATTGGAGCCATCCGCGCTTGCCGGTGATGTCTGGTTCGCCGCCGGCGGCCATTTCCCGGCGGCGGAGGGCAAGCTAGCGTCAACATGATGTCGTGCTAGCGTCACCTCGGCCACCTCAGCTGTTTGACTAGTCGTAGCCAACGTGGCCCTGACCCCACCGGTTAGTGGCTGGGTCTAGGTTGGGTCCGAGTGTAAAAAGATCTTCTGTTTAAATAATTAGATAAAACAATATAAATTTAGATATAAATATTTTTCAGGAATTAAGAAAATGATTAAATCTTATAAATTGAATAACTTTTGTTTTGTAATTCAGAAAAATACATATAATATATAAAAATATTTAGAAAAACAAAATAAAGTCTTATAAATTTATTTTATACCTTTTTTCTATTATTTAACAAATATTTATTATTTATTAAGTGTTATAAGTAATAATACTTTGAAAATTAATATTTGAATATTGGGAAATAAGAAAAATATAAATAATATACCAAAATTCTTATAAAAAAAATCTACATTGACAAACTTGTTTCAATTATTTCTGTGTCGCTTAACTAAGAATTTATTGTTTATATAGTATTTATAAAGTGATAAAACTTATAATACACCAAAATGATCACAAAGATAAATTATTTCTGTGTCGCTTAACTAAAAATCATATCTTGTGATTTAAAAATCACAACAATACTTATAATACACCAAAATGATCACAAAGATAAATTCTACACATTAAAAATAGCATATTTCTTAATTAAAGTCAAATAAAAGGTAAAGGTCTAACAAATCTTATTTAAACCCTTTTATTTTATTAAAATTCCTTAAAAATATATAAATCTTTACTATTGCCTTTACCATTATTTGTTTAAAGTTTAATAGTGTAATAACAAATACAAGTTATGTTTAATGAAGTGAAGAGAGGTCTAACCAATTCAACTTGTACTCACTAAAACTACCATTTAAAATTAAATAAGTTTTACTCTCCAAAACTATTTTATCAATTATAAAATCAACAAGAATAATATATTATTTATCAAATGAATTCTAAACACTTATAAAACCATCTACAATGTGATGCCTTATTAAACACATGCAAATCGCCACCACTTATGCTATGATTGTTTAATGTAGTAATGTTTTCCTTTTTAATAATCTTGCTTAATGAGTCTTTCAGATACCATACCCCATTTGAGTGATTTAATATTGCATATTACTTGTTGTATTTACTTATTGTTTCACACACACTCTCACAAGCTGTAACAAGAAGCACATGTATGAAGCTGGTATAAAGGTGAAACACAATCCAAAGAACTCATCACAAACTCCAAACCCTAGAATAGATACGATTATTCTGGGGATTCACATTTATCAAATTGCATTACATTATTTACGCATCGTTGCATCTTGCTTGTTTAAACATTAGTCCTTACCGGATCAATGATGTTGTTTATAGAATTTGGATCTTCTATTGTCTTGAAGACCGTGAGTGCATAATCTTGCAATCACAATAGGCAATTTCACAACTTGCTCATGTCCTTTGGTTATTTTCTATCAAATGCTTGTAACTCAAATGTTGTCATCACCTGCATTTCAAAATGGTCAGAAAACACTATTTTCATAATAAATTGACTATGGATTATTTACCAAATGGTAATAATCGACTGATATATTTCCAGTGGTAAAGGAATATAATATCTAGGACTTAACAACCAATGTCGCCAGTGATTCTAGCGTTGTATATTACGTGTTAACCATGAGATTTGGAATGGGACAGAGAAGTCAGATGTATCTTCTTCCTTTCATATGTAGGCAAGATGACCTTATCGTGACGCTGTGATTCCTTGTACGGATCCATCATATGGGTGGGCACCCTTAGGCCCCATGATTTTGGTATCTAGATTATCTATGAGCGGCTGCCGAAGGTATAGTCGGACATTTATGGAGCTTGCCAGGGGCATAACCGGCTCGTAGAGTCTTCGGGAACTCACCAGGGTTGTAGCTTGCCCGAAAGGGGTCCTAACGGAGGTGTAGTCAGCCCCGGAGGATCATGCAGACATATGGGGTCGCTGAGAGGGCAGTGATTGGCTTGGATCTTAGACTGGGCCCCATACCAAGGAAGTGTGGACAAGCTCATGACTTGGTTGTGCAACAAAGCTAAGGTCTCTCATGGGTAAAGTAACGCAACTCTGCAAAGTGTAAGAACTGTGACATGTTACTCCTATCCCGGGAAGGAGCTACGAACGCGGCAGGAAAGGAACCCCATGAAGGTTCTGGTCAACCTGTGAAGGCTGTCAGACATAGTTTTCAGAATAAAAGCAACCTTTGAAGAAATGTTTATGAAAACCTGCATTTCCTACGACCTTTGGTCTGTGGCTGTAGAAATAGTGCATCAACACTCATTTTTAGTGAACTTGCTGAGTATGCTGGTACTCAACCATACCTTCTTAACCCTTTCTAGGTTCTAAGCCGTTGAAGTCGACGTCAACATCAATTTCTGCTCAATAATCCATCATCGACATCTCAAGTTCTTCAATGAAGTCAACATATACGTCAGCTAAAATGAAGACGAAGTCTATGTTTAGATAGGAGTAGATACTCTAGCTGTGAAACCTACTTCTATAGCGCATTGCAATAGTAGCAATGGCAAGCCAAATAGTTTAGATACTAGTCTTAGTTACTAGATAGTTATGCGTTATTATTTCTGGTTCTTCTTTGTAAGAAGTTCTGATGGGGATATGCCTAAGGGGGTATGCTCAGCAGTAGGTTTCGAGTGGGCCGAAAGGCCTGCAAGTGCGCCTGAAGGACAGCGACTGGACTTCGAGGAAGGAAGAGGCCCATCGACTGGCGACTGGGAGCCCAGGAGCATAGCAGAAGCCCAGTCGGATTAGGTCAAAGGCTCCCGGATCCTTATCTTGTTCGGAGGCAACTTGTAAACCCGGGGAGGTGCTTCATATATAAACCTCCCTAGGGTATCGTAGAGACTGACGTTCCATCATACACCCCCTCGAGCGACTCGCCGCCGAGCTCGCCACCCTTGTAACTCGCTCTCTCATAATCCAACCTAGCAGGAGTAGGTCTTTACCATCCGGGGGGCCGAACCTGGGTAAACCCTTGTGCACCTGCCCCCATCTCGCACCGCAGATGGCCGCCAACTCTTCCTCACGAAACTCTCAATCGCCGCCTATGGCGGCGACTGCCGTGGCCATTTCCACGATAGTGGCGCCCACCGTGGGGCATAGCGGGACTAGCCTGAGTTCTGCGGCGAGACCCTACTCGCCGATCGAGCGGCCGCTCGCCACCGGCCGCATGATCGCCTTCGGCGGGATCTTGCAGATCCTGCCCAACAGCTACATCCCGGCGTCGCCCCCGATCACACACGCCGTGGTGATGCCGATCGGCTCCATCAACCTCTTCGTCGGCTTTACCGGTGCGGTCGACCCAGCCGCGACCATGATCGTCGGCGGATCGCCTCCACACCGCGATCTGCTCTCGGAGGAGCAGGTCCGTTCCATTAGGGGCCTCGTCACCGAGTACAACTCGGCCGCTAGCGACGCGGTCGAGACCAACGTTGCCACCAACGACGACGCCTTAAACGACGACGCCGACTCCGCGACCCCCGCATCGGTCAACGGATCCATCACCGCCGCGTCACGGGAGGACTCCATCACGCGAGTCTCCAACCCCGAAGATTTCGAGGATCCCTCCATACTAGGGATCTTCGACTCCGACTCCGGCTTGGAATCCCCCGAGGACCTTCGCGCCAGATCCAATAGCTTCAACGCGATTTGCATGGTGGGAAGCGCGGCCGCCCCGCCAGATCCGTTCTCCACACCAATTCCGACGACCGCGACGGCCACAGAGGTGGAACAAGCCCGCATGCGGCTCCAGGAGGCGCAGTGCAACGAACTCGCCGAGCGCGAGAAATACCGCCTCGAACGAGAGACGGCAAAGGAGCTGTCACTCTATCACCAGCGCCACATCAGGACCCGCCTGAACCCCGACGTCAGGGCCGCGTCCTGAACTTCAACGATGAGGGCGACCCCACACGGTCCGCCGAGCGCAAACACGGCGAGAACGCGCCGCTAGGAGGAGGCAACCCCGCAAGACCACCACCTGGAGCACCGGCGAATGGGGCCCCTCCACCACCCATGGGCCGTGCGCCCCACCTGACCAACCATGCATCATCATCTCACCTCAAGCCCGGGACGCCAACGGGCTACCACTCTACTCCACCCCAATGGACAACATCGTCGCGGCCGACGCCGCGATCGCCAACCTCGATGTCCAAGGCGACGGCGCGCTGCAGATCCAGTACGCCAAAGCCCTACTCGTTAGGGCCGTCGAGCAGCAAGCCGCGGGAGTAGATCCGCGTGGGCGGATGTATTCCCGCTCGTCAGCAAGCAGGGCGGCATCGAGCGGCCACCCAACCGTGGCCAACGCGATAGTTTGCCCACCACCCCAACCACTGGCAAACCAACCGCGAGCCGCCAACCCCGCGTTGTCGACCAATGAGCCGTGACCTGCGAACAACACCGTCGCTTTAAACGGGCAACCACTCGATGCCCGAACACACATCATCAACAATCAAGCGTGGCGGTCACGCCAGCCCTTCGACTTGCGACACACCCTCACCAACCGCGGCGACCCGGAGCCAAGAGGCTCACTCAGTCGAGTCGGGCCACAATGCTTTGGACCCATGATCCACGGGGAAAAATACCCCGCCAACTTCAAGGCCCCCAAGGAGATCGAGAAATACGACCCGACGTACGACCCTGCCGTTTGGCTGGACACATATCTCATGGCAATGGGGATCGCAGGCCACACTGATCTGCTCGCCGCTCGCTACCTCCCCCTGATGATGGAGGGTGCGACCCGGCAATGGATCAATACGCTACCCGCCGACAGCATTGACTCCTGGGAAGAAATGCGAGACGCCTTAGTCAGGCACTTCGAGGGTTCCTACACTCGCGCCACCACCATCGAGGACCTGGAGCGATGCATCCAGGGACAACGCGAGTCGACCCGCCGGTGGATCCAAAGGTGGCAAGAGCTGTGGATAAACGCCTCCGGCTTCCACCCAGACACGGCGATACATTGCTTCAAAAACGCGTGCCGATACGAACCTCTGGTCGCCAAGATCAAGAGGGTCTACCGGATGCTCGACAACATCCCGGACCTCCTCGAGATTGCCAAGCGCTACGTAGAGGAAGATCCCAACCAAGACTCTGATGACGAGTCGGGAGGAAGACGGCGCACCAGCATCCATGACAGTGGGCGACTACGCGACATGCGCTACAGCAACACCCGCATCACCGGCAAGCGCCGGACCGATGGGCGAGTCGACTTCGTCGCCAATGCCGGCTACGGCCAACGCAACTCCAAGAACTACCGCCGCGACGGAGGAAACTACCGCGACAGCGGGAACTACCGCGCCAACAACGCAACGAGGCTGAAATTCGACCCCGCTGCCCTGCTTAATCAGCCCTGCATCTACCACGGCAGGGAGGGAAAACCAGCCACCCACACCACCGCCGACTGCCACTCTCTCAAAGAGATCGTGAAGGCAAGACGTGCAAGGGAGGACCCCAACAACAACCAACCGCGGGACAACGGGAACGGCGGTGCCTTCGGAACCGCTATCGGGTCGCTTCATACCTTCACCGGGCTCGACACCAAGCGTGAGAAGGTACTCGCCCGCGCGGTTGCCGTCAATGCGGTGACACAAGTCGACATTCCCCGCTTCCTAAACTGGTCCGAGCAAAGCATCACCTGGAGTCACCAAGACCACGCGCCAAGAATTGAGTATCCAGGGCGAGTCGCCCTGGTGGTAAGGCCAAAGGTGGCCAACTACTGGCTGCCCAAGACACTGATGGACGGTGGGAGCTCCATCAACATCCTATACCTCGACACCTTCAAAAGGCTCCAGCTCCTAGAAACAGCAATCGAGCCAACACTAACGACCTTCCACGGCATCGTCCCCGGTCGGAAGGCGTACCCGATCGGGAAGGTGACGCTGCCAGTCACCTTCGGCACCCCGGCAAACTACCGCACGGAGCGGATCGTCTTCGAACTAGTAAACTTCCGCAGCCCCTACCACTGTGTCCTGGGCCGCCAGGCATTCGCAAAGTTCATGGCGACCCCACACTACGCCTACAACGTGATGAAGCTCCCCGGGCCGAGCGGCATCATCACAGTCCAGGGCAACCCCGATATGGCTGTGGAATGCGAGGAAAAGGGCGCCGAGCTCGCCGACGCCGTCATCGCCGCGGAGACTGACCACGCGGAGGAGCTCGCGAAATACGCGGGCAATATCAACAAGGACGACCCCACCATCCTGAAGAAACCAATCACCGCGAACTCCACGTTCGAGGCGACCACGCACACCCGCACCGTCAAGCTCATCCCAGGCGACTCCAGCCAGACGGTCACCATCGGGGCGCATATGAGCCCCACATAGGAAAGCGCGCTCATCGGGTTCCTCCATGAGAACTGCGACATCTTCGCATGGAAGCCATCTGACATGCCAGGTGTCCCGAGGGAACTCGCTGAGCACAAACTCAATGCCGACCCCAAAGTGCGACCAGTAAAACAGTCGCTACGGCCCTTCAAAGAAGAACGCCGTCGAGCAATCACCGAGGAGGTCCAGCGCCTGCTAGCCGCAGGCTTCATCCGGCCAATTAAGTACTCCAAGTGGCTTGCAAACCCAGTCCTGGTTCTCAAAAAGAACAACACCTGGAGAATGTGTATAGACTACACCAACTTCAACAGCGCCTGCCCGAAGGAGGAGTTCGTCCTACCGCGCATCGATCAGATCATCGATTCAACCGCGGGATCCGAGTCGCTGTGTTTTCTCGACGCTTACTCTGGTTACAACCAGATCAAGATGGCGGTCGAAGACGAAGAGAAGACGGCATTCATCACGCCATTCGGCGCGTTCTGCTACACGGCCATGACATTTGGCCTCAAGAACGCAGGCGCCACATATCAGAGGTGCATGCAGGAGTGTCTAGCGAGCCAAATTGGCCGCAACATCCATATCTACATCGATGACGTGGTGGTAAAATCCACCCGCCAGGACGATCTGCTCGCCGACCTAGCAGAAACCTTCGCAAATCTACGGAGGTACAACATCAAGCTGAACCCCGGAAAATGCACCTTCGGCATACCCACTGGACAACTTCTGGGGTACGTAGTCTCCAAGAGAGGCATTGAGGCTAACCCCACCAAGATCGACACCATCGCGCGACTCGGGAAACCCGAGTGCCTGGGCGACGTCCAAAAGTTGGTAGGGCGAGTCGCGGCTCTCAGTCGCTTCATCCCCCAACTAGGCGAGAAGGCAATGCCCCTATACCGCCTGATGCGCAAGAACCCAACATTCCAATGGGACGCAGAGGCTGACAACGCACTAAAAGCACTCAAAGAAGTGCTACTCGCGGCACCACTACTCGTCGCACCACTCGACAGAGAGCCCATGCTCGTCTACGTCGCGGCCTCCAATAGGGTCGTCAGCGCCGAGATGGTCATCGAACGACCAGAAGAGGGCAAGGAGCGCCCCATACAGCGCCCAGTATACTACATCAGCGAAGTCTTAACAGACTCACGACAGCGCTACCCGCAATACCAAAAACTGGTGTACGCGGTATTCCGGGCACAGCGGCGACTCCCACACTACTTCCAGGAGCACCCAATAACGGTGGTATCCTCTGCGCCCCTGCAAGACATCATACGCAATCGCGATGCGACTGGGCGAGTCGCCAAGTGGGCCGTCGAGATCGGCGTCCACAACATCAAATATGAGCCCCGAAAAGCGATCAAGTCGCAGGCCCTGGCCGATTTCCTCGCCGACTGGGAAGAGGCACAGCAAGCAGAGAAGCTCCCATACCTCCACTACTGGTCGCTCCACTTCGACGGCTCCAAGAACGCCGACGGCGCGGGGGCTGGGGTCATACTGACCTCCCCCAAAGGAGACAAGCTCCGCTACGTGCTCCACCTCAACTTCACACCCTGCACCAACAACATGGCGGAATACGAGGCCCTCCTCCACGACATGAGAGCCGCCAAGGAGATGAACATCAATCGCCTACGATGCTACGGCGACTCCGACCTAGTCGCCGGCCAAGTGGCCGGGACTTGCGACACTGTTTCCCCAACAATGATAGCATACCGCCAGGCTGTCGACCAACTGGGAGGACACTTCGACGGCTACTCCGTCGAGTGGATCGATAGGCGTAAAAACGAGGAGGCGGACGCACTTTCCCGCATCGGGTCGGCTCGACAGGCACCACCAGTAGGCGTCTTCCTCGACATCATCCACAAGCCCTCCATCAGCCCACCAAAGGAGATCGACGTCGAGATTCCACTACAACCAGAACCGGCCCTAGTCGCCATGGTGGTAGAACCTAGCGACTAGACAGCACCATACATCGCCTTCCCGGAACACAAACTACTACCGAGCAACGAGACAGAGGCACGAATGATCGTACGCCGCTGGAAATCCTTTTTCATCATCAACGGGAGCTCCACAAGTGCAGCGTGACCGGCGTGTTCCAGCGCTGTGTACAGCCAGAGGAAGGCCGCAAGATCCTCCAGGACATCCACGCCGGCACCAAGTCACTAGTCGCCAAGGCCATGCGACACGGCTTCTACTGGCTCACTGCACACGCTGACGCCACCGACGTTGTCCAAAGATGCGTCGGATGCCAGAAGTATGCCAACCAGACGCACCTTCCTGGTTCGGCACTCAAGACAATCCCCATCACGTGGCCATTCGCTGTATGGGGCATGGACATGGTCGGCCCGTTCAAGAATGCCCCATCGGGCTTCACTCACCTCTTGGTTGCAGTCGACAAGTTCACCAAATGGGTGGAAGCCAAGCCGATCAAGAAGTGCGACGGCAAGACGGCTACCAAGCTCCTCTGCGAACTCATCTACCGGTACGGCTACCCACACAGCATCATCACAGACAACGCCACCAACTTTGCCAAGGGGGCCATGGCAGAATTCTGTGAGGAGCACGACATACGAGTCGACCTCGCATCAGTCGCCCACCCGGAGTCAAACGGCCAAGCAGAATGCGCCAACCAGAGCGTCCTCCATGGTCTCAAGCCGTGACTATAGGTGCCCCTCGAGCGCACCCCAGGATGCTGGGTCGACGAGCTCCCCTCTGTGATATGGGGGATCCGCACCTCCGTCAACCGATCAACAGGATTCACGCCTTTCTTCATGGTGTACGGCGCTGAAGCCGTAATGCCAACAGACCTGGAGCACGACTCCCCTCGAGTCGCCAACTACGTCAAGGCGGCCAATGAAACCGCCCACCAAGACAACATTGATCAACTCGACGAAGCACGCGACCTGGCTCGCTCCCGCACCGCCATATACCAGCAGGGACTTCGCCGCTATCCCAGCCGCCGAGTGCGCACTCGCACCTTCCAGGAAGGCGACCTGGTCCTATGACTGGTCCAAGATAAAAAGGGCATGCACAAGCTATCCCCCCATGGGAGGGGCCATTCGCCATAGGTCGAGTCCTTGGCAACGACGCTTACTACCTCATCGACATACGGGGTGACGGCCAACTGGAGGTCGGGAGGCCATGGAATATAAACCTCCTCAGAAAGTTCTATACTTAGAACCTCACACTCTACTCCATCGGCATATATAATGGAATTCATTCGGATCGCACAAATTGTGCCCACTCGCCATATTCTTGTGCCACTCGCAATCGTACATACTAGCAATATGCTACCTACGGAAGTCAACCTCTAGTCGAGCGACCGGCACGGCCAAGTAGTGCGGCACAAGGGCACCGGAAAAATCTGGGCCTTGGGTCGTCCACGAAAAACGCCAACCCGGAGCCGCCATTGGAGTCGCCTAGCCCGACTGGCCCGCCGGGCCAAGACATCCGACACACGCTTCTCACAGCGACCTGTCCCCCCACCCTCGTGCAAAGCGACTCGAACGGTTAAGTACCACGCACGGGGACTCCGCAAAACGAGGACCCCAAGCGGCTCGGGAACACACCCAGTAAGAGAGCTGGCTAGGGCTCGCCAAGCGACTGGCTCTCTGGGCCAGGGGAGGGGACGCGTTACAAACAACGCATCCGTAACCTGCAACAGGATCACGACCAATACGGTCTAGCACAATGCTCAGGGACTCATTCACAAACGAACCTCACCCGCACTCGGGGACTCGCCATTCAGGAGACGCGAGAGGAAAAACAAATGCAAAAACAAGGCAAACACATAGAAATACATAGTCGAGTTATACCCCATTAAAGGGCGGACGCGCTCGGGGACTCGCTCAAATTGTTGAACAAAACACTGCTTTAATAAAACACAAGCCGACCAAGTCCCTGCGGCACGGGTCACAAAAATCATACAAATGTTCGCCACCTGGCATCCATTACAACTTCTACATTTGCTCATTACACAGGCCCTGACGAAGAAGAAGCACCACCACCCCTGACGCGCACAAAGGGCTGCCACGGGTTCGTCGGATACGTGGTCAGCGACTTCGCCAATGACGATTGGAAGGGCTGCTCCGACTTCATGTCGCGGTGCTCCGGCTCGGGGTCGCCAGGTGCCAACACCATCTCCTGGTACGGCAGCAGATCCCCCATCGCCAAGACACGATCAGCATAAGGAGCAGCCTTCGCGGTAAGCTTCAGCACCTCCGACATCTCCACCGTGCCTGTCGCCGAGGGATAGCCACTCGTGACATCGTCAAGGTCGAAGTCGTCGGGGAAATGCGCGAGACCGAAGCTCAACGCCGTGGCGGCCCTGCATCTGAACGCTGAGCGCGTCATCCAGTCCACAACCGCGGGCACCTCCTCCAGATAGCGCCACACCTCCATGAGCCCCCCGGGGATGACTTCGGTGGGAGACATGCCTTGGAGAGCCGCCTGGACACACAACGCCGAGGCTGTGGCCGCATTCACCACGGCAGTTACGCACTGCGAAGCAGTATAAGTCTGCACCACCGGGTCGCTTTGGCCTACCATAGCTACAAAGTTAGGTATCAGCGAAACAATGAAACCCCCAAAGCAGGGACCGGACAAAAGGCTAAAGCAATGACAGAAACTCACCAAGCAGCTTACGGCAACTCTCCTTGACGTGCTTCTCCAAGGCGACCTGGTCGTTATGCAGTCCCACGATGATGGAGTCCGCGGCTTTGCGTTCCTCTTCAGCGGCAGCGACGGCAGCCTTCGCCCGTTCTTCCGAAGAAATTGAGGCCGCCTTAGCATCCTCCAACTCCTTGACCAAGAAGGCCACTCGCTCATTCGCCGCGTCCAGCTCCGCGAGTGGGACATACCCCTCACGGGCCTTAGAGACCTCAGCCGGGAAACCGTCTGCAAGTGGAGATGTTAAAGTATCACATAAAAATCAGCTCACAACAAGCAAAGAAGAACAAACGCCAAACACTCACCGATCCTCTCCTGAAGCTGCCGGTTAACCTCCTGCGCCTCGCGCAAGTCACGCTCCAGGCGCTCTCGCGCAGCCTGCCGATCAGTCGACTCCCGCTGCAACCCCTGCAAAACAACAAGACCAGCTAAGCATCGGGAGGAAAATTATCACCAGTTCCAAGTCGCTGAAATTCAGCGAGCAGGAACTCGGGGACTGGAGAAGGAATAAAAAACAAGACCAGTTCCCAGTCGCTGAAATTCAGCGAGTAGGAACTCGGGGACTGGAGAAGGAAGGAAAAACAAAGACTAGTTCCCAGTCGCTGCGATTCAGCGACTAGGAACTCGGGGACTGGAGAATACAGGAAGATAAAGACAATTCCCAACCGTTGAAATTCAGCGACTAGGAATTCGGGGACTGGACATACCTGAATGGCAGCGCCGAGCATCTTGTGAAGTTCAGCAGCGTCAGTCGACGGGACCGTGAAGGAGGTGCGCCCGCGGCGGGGCTCAATCTCCACATCCACGATTTCCGGGAACTGCAGAGATTGCGCGTCCGCACCGCCTAGAAAACCCCTCGCCATAAAGCGAGGGAATGACACCGACGCCCTGGCAGGGGTGCTGACCGCCGGGGCCGGCACCTCCGGCGCGGATGCAGCTGGCGCTGGCTCCGATCTCGTCGCCCCCCCCCCTCTTCGACGAGCGGCGCAGCAACTGGCTCCGCGGCGCTCCCCCCGGTCGCGGCGTCGTCAGTACCACCCTTCTGTTTCTTCATGACGTCAGCAGTCACGACATCCTCGGAGGCCTTCCTCTTCCTTAGGAGATCACCTTCTCCCGCGACAGTGGCCGGGGGAATCTTGGCCACCGAAGGGCGCCCAATCTTCTTAGCCCCCGACCTGCACGAACCCTTCTAATCAGCGCAACCACGACACGAAAGATGCAAAGCATAGTGGGACAGGGAAGTGTAAACTTACTTGGCGACTAGAAGAACGCGAAGACCGGTACTGATATGGGCAGGCTTGTCCAACTCGTGACCAAGCTTGCGACCAAGCCCCCGCTCGAATACGTCTGAAGCCCACGAAACTGATGGCTTCCTTGACGATGAAGCCGCAGTCGCCGGGATCTCCGGCTCCGACGCCGCTGCCTCCGACGGCAATGGCGACTTGGGCGGGACCACGTTGGTGGCTTCTTGGCTTGGGACCCCCGAGGTCGACGGCGCGATCGAAGCCAGGGGTGCCTCTACCACCACCTCCACGTCCACGCCCTCCAACCCCTTCATCGGGATTGCAGCCCTCGGGACCTTGTGCGAGACTTCAGGAGACCCTTCGCCGTCGGAGTCGTCTTCCGACCCAAACACCACTGACGACCTGACTGGCGACGCGGGCCTCTTCGCTGACGACCTGGGCCGGCGTGGGGGCTTCGAAGGCATGGCGGTGTGTCTGGACGTCGGCTCCTGTGCGACCTCGTCGCCTTCTTCGAACTCGTCCAGGCTGCGGCTCGCTTCGACCTCTCGCTGCTTCTGCATCCGGGTCTTGCGAGCCACAGGCACTGGGGGAGTGACCTCTTCGTCTTCCCTATCGCTATCGGAAGGATTCCCCTCAGAATCTTCCTCCAGCTCCTGGGGGACTTCTTCATCGAGCGGAGGGAGCCAACCCTCCAATACCTGAAAAAGCTAAGAACCATTGCGAGTTAGAAACACGACGAGCGAAAAGAACGAAATTGGAATACGAACAGAGCGATTGGAAAGAAGACTTGCTGTAGGGGCTTCATTCTTCACGGGAGTATACGGGGCGACTCCGACCGCCGCGCTCGTGAACTCCGCGTCAGTGATCTTCTTTAGGGTGGCCTTGTAGTCTTCGGCTTCCCACGACTCTGTGCTGGTGCGAGATGGATCAAGCTTCCCGCTGTACTCGTACATCCAGCGTGGACGAGCCGCCAGCGGAACCAGGCGCCGCCCAAGCCAGCAATTGTAGAGGTTGATCGGAATCAACCCCTGGTCCTTCAGCTTCTGGATCTGGTCCATCATCTCTGCGACGACCATCCGCTGATCTTCAGGGAGCTTCTTTGGCGCCAGTCGGCGGGGCTCGCTCCTCTCGGCAACGAATTCAAGGAGGGAAACCTCGCCGGAGGGAGTGGCTTCCTTGACGTAGAACCAGCTTTTCTTCCACTCGCTGGCGGCCTTCTTCGGTAGGAGAAGCTTGACGAAGTTAGCCTTCGGCTTCAACTGGAAGGTGACCCCGCCTGCGGCCAGCATCAAGCCGCTGGACGCCTCGCGCCCGATGCGGCCATGGAAGAGCTCTAGCCATAGCGGGAAGTAAGGCCTGCAGCCGAGATAACACTCACAGAAGGCGACGAAGATTGCCAGCTGCTCGATGCTATGCGGACCAAGATCCGAGGGCTTGATCGCGTAGTATGCGCAGAAGCGGCGGAAGAAGAGCGAAGTGGGGAACCCTAAGCCCCTCTCGAGATGGCTGGTGAAATAGACGAATTCACTAGGCCGCGGCTTCGGCTCGGTCTCAGAAGAAGGGGGAACTCGCCAATTCCCCTTGCGAAGCACCCCGGCATCCTCGAAGGATTTCAACTGGGCCGTGGAGCACTTGGATTTTCCCCACGAGCCTTTGGGAGGCGCCATTGAGTGGGAAGCGGAATTGTGCGATGCGAGGAGAATAGGTCGGGGGCGAGCAGGAAGAGAAAATGAGGAAGGATGAAGAATGCGAAGCAGGATTGTGAAGCAGATCCTTCACTCCCCTTATATGGGAAAGGTCACCCGCCAAAATCGGGATAGCCGTTACCCACGGTAATTGCGCCGTAGTTACCGTTGGAAGCTCCAACGGGTAGTTTGGCTGAAGTTGACGGTCCAACTTCGGTGATCCACTCGCTACCCACCAATCTCTCTTCTCGCCGAAATGACGACTGGGCAATGATGATGTTCATTAAAGTGACGAGTGGAGCTGTGGAGAAATTCTCCCCGGCATTAATAGAGTCCATTGCCGATTCGACTGGGCGCCCAAATTGGGCTCGCCTACTTCAAGCACCAAAGAACGCCTACGCCTACATCAACAATGGCCTCGGGGACTACTGATGGGGATATGCCTAAGGGGGTATGCTCAGCAGTAGGTTTCGGGTGGGCCAGAAGGCCCGCAAGTGCGTCTGAAGGACATCGACTGGACTTCGAGGAAGGAAGAGGCCCATCGACTGGCGACTGGGAGCACAAGAGCGTAGCAGAAGCCCAGTCGGATTAGGTCAAAGGCTCCCGGATCCTTATCTTGTTCAGAGGCAACTTGTAAACCCGGGGATGTGCTTCATATATAAACCTCCCAAGGGTATCGTAGAGACTAACATTCCATCATACACCCCCTCGAGCGACTCGCTGCCCAGCCGCCGAGCTCGCCACCCTTATAACTCGCTCTCTCATAATCCAACCTAGCAGGAGTAGGTCTTTACCCTCCGGGGGGCCGAACCTAGGTAAACCCTTGTGCACCTGCCCCCATCTCGCACCGCAGATGGCCGCCAACTCTTCCTCACGAAACTCTTAATCGCCTCCTATGGCGGTGACTGCCGTGGCCATTTCCACGACAAGTTCTTTCTCTCTCTTTAACCTAGAGTGTTCTCTGGATCTTTTGTAAAGAGTCGAGTTATAATCTATAGTCATATCTTGGATCTGCTGTGTTTCTATTGTACCACTCTGAGGGATGTAATACTAGTGAACAATGTTTCATTGGTGTTATGTCAACGACTATAGTGTATTACATCATATAGTGGTATGCTGGGTCACCGCACGACGCCTGCTGCGGGATCTTGCCGGAGGGGAGGACGCCTGTTGGGTCTCGCGGGGTGCGCTCTTGCTGTTGCCGGGTGGCTTACTTCCCCAGGAGCAGATGGGGTCCTCGTGCATCTGCCGGATGGCGTCAGCTTACTCATCCATGATCTGGAGAAGCTCCTGTACCTGGGCGTGTTGCCGGTCTCGCTCCTCGCCCTCCATGTTGGGAAGTTCGTCTGTCGTGGCTCACGCCGTGCGCAGGTTCTTGATGGGCGTGCTTTAGGTGGGCCGGGCAATGAGAGGCATGGATCCGGCTCACCGTCCCTCTCTATCCTTCCGCCTAGCTCGCCGCCCCAGCGTCGCACTTGTCCGTGCAGGCTCAGCTCTTTGGTAGCCGGAGTGTGGTCGTGAGCGCGGTCGTACTCGCGCATGGTGATGTCGAATTGCTTCTTGGCGACAGCCTGATCGATGGCCTCTTGTAGGAGGAGCTACCTCTCCATGGTGAAGTTCTCCTATGCCTCCTCCGGGTTGTCCCCGAGGTTAACCGGAGTGAGGAGCCGGTCAATGGGCTCCTCCACCGGGTTCTTCGACCACGCCGGGGCAGAAGCTCTGGCCTCGTCATCGCCCTGCTCCCGAGCACGGCGAGGCTAGGAGTTGGAGCCGGCCATCATGACCTCAACACCGCGTGAAGCAACGGAAATGGCGTTGCTGGGGAGCAGCGACTACGAGATGGAGACGATCTCTCTAGGGAAACGCTCTGGCATGGTGGCGACGTAGACATGGAGGTCGCCAAATAGCAGGATGGAGCCATTTGCCGAGAAGGTGGATCCGGCGAAACACGACGCATTGTCGATGATGCAGTCAAACTTGCCGAGCATAAGCACTAGGCCGGAGGCCACGTGCTCACCTGCTGAAGTGCGGGGTCCCATGTGGAACGTGACTACGGTCGAAGTCATCTAGCCGCGCGGTGGGCGTCAACTATCATTGAATTGGGAATGGCAGTACATGAAAAGGTTAGATAGAGGTGTGGGGACTAGTAGGGAAGCTCTCGACGGCATCCGCATGTAGGATTGGGTACGATCTAGTGTAGCGAGACACACAAAGTACCCAGGTTCGGAGCCCTCATGGTGAGGTAAAACTCCTACTCCTGCCGATCTGACTATGGGTAGAATACAGAGTACAATCGCTCCTCGAGCTGTATGATCTAACAACCTTCTTAAATGCTCAGAGTCTAACCCTTGCCACGAGAGCCTTGCCCCTCCTTGTATAGGTAGAGGGGCAACGGTCTCACTGGCCAGTCCGGTTGGCGGGTCCCACAGGAGGGCCCTAGCCGGCTGGTCATCTACAGTATCCGGTACGTTATGTCCCGTCAAAGTACGTGTCGTGCAGGTCATCGTGGGTATAGTGAACGCCGTGCGAGCATGTCGTCAACATCCGGCCACTATGCCCGTGTCACCAGCAAAGACTTTGGTATGACTTTGTAGTTGCGGGTCTTATCATTGTACCAGGTTGTACCGTGCACTATGAGGCACATCACCCTATCCTCTTGATTGCGCCCAGCTACATTTGTGTAGCCAGCCTCGACTCTTGCCGCCCTTCCTGGTTCCGGCTACCAGCTGGTAGCCGGTACGAAGTGCCTGTGTCCGGCTACGATTTGCTAGCCGGACGTGAGCCGCCTGCCTTAGTTCTTGTCTGGTTGGGGTATCCGAGGGTCGTCCCCCGACAAGTTTCATTGCATGTGTGTTATTTTAATAAACCACATGGATCCAATAGTGTCATTTACATCTGTGTTCTCTTCATAAACCACCACCAGTGTCATTGCATGTGTGTTCCTTTCCTAAACCACATGGATCCACCAGTGTCATTGCATGTCTTTGCATGTGTGTTCTTATCCTAAACCATCACTTGTGTCATTGCATGTGTGTTATTTTACTAAACCACATGGAACCACCAGTGTCATTGCATGTGTGTCTATTTTATAAACCACCACTAGCGTCATTGCATGTGTGTTCTTTTCCTAAAACACCACTACAGTCATTGCATGTGTGTTCTTTTCATAAACCACTTGGATCCACCAGTGTCATTGCATGTGTTATTTTCAGAAACCACAACTAGAGTCATTGCATGTGTGTTCTTTTCCTAAACCATCACTAGTGTCATTGCATGTGTGTTATTTTACTAAACCGCATGGATCCACCAGTGTCATTTGCATGTGTGTTCTTTTCATAAACCACCACCAATGTCATTGCATAAGTGTTCCTTTCCTAAACCACATGGATCCACCAGTGTCATTACATGTCTTTGCATGTGTGTTCTTTTCCTAAACCACCACTAGTGTCATTGCATGTTTGTTATTTTACTAAACCACCACTAGAGACATTGCATGTGTGTTCTTTTCATAAACCACTTGGATCCACCAGTGTCATTGCATGTGTGTCCTTTTCATAAAACACAACTAGACTCACTACATGTTTGTTCTTTTCATAAACCACTTGGATCCACTAGAGTCATTGCATGTGTGTTATTTTCATAAACCACAACTAGATTCATTGCATGTGTGTTCTTTTCATAAACCACAACTAGAGTCATTGCATGCTTGTTCTTTTCATAATCCACATGGATCCACCAGTGTCATTAAATGTGTGTTCTTTTCATAAACCACAACTAGATTCATTGCATGTGTGTTCTTTCCATAAACCACATGGATCCACCAGAGCCATTTGCATGTGTGTTCTTTTTGTAAACCACCACCAGGGTCATTTCATGTGTGTTCCTTTCCTAAACCAGATGGATCCACCAGTGTCATTGCATGTGTGTTCTTTTCCTAAACCACAACTAGTGTCATTGCATGTGTGTTATTTTCCTAAACCACATGGAATCACTAGTGTGATTGCATGTGTGTCCTTTTCATAAACCACCACTAGAGTCATTGCATGTGTGTTATTTTCCTAAACCACCACTAGAGTCATTGCATGTGTGTTCTTTTCATGAACCACTTGGATCCACCAAAGTCATTGCATGTGTGTTCTTTTCATAAACCATAACTAGAGTCATTGCATGTGTGTTATTTTCATAAACCACAAATAGAGTCATTACATGTTTGTTCTTTTCATAATCCACATGGATCCACCAGTGTCATTACATGTGTGTTCTTTTCATAAACCACCACTAGATTCATTGCATGTGTGTTCTTTCCATAAACCACATGGATCCACCTCCTCGAGAAGATTACGCCTCCTTCATCTCTGCGCACGCATTAAACGGTGCCTCGGTTTTGTGATGAACGGGCCCACCAATGGTCACATTGTCAGGAATGTTTGTCAGTGATGTGACTTGAACTTGACTAATGTCAAGTTACGTCAGAGACCAAGTTCCAGCTTGATTTGAATTTAGAGATGGAAAACTGAATAATGTACTCACAACCCGACTCAGTTTGAGACTCGGATCCTACCTTTTGTTTTGAGTTTCAGGAACCCTTCAAGATTCTTTGAGCTGAAGATAGATCAAGGTATACAATGGAATCTGACTCTAGATCTTGGAGGCTTTCGGGGGCTACTGTTGGGGATATACTTTCTGGGTATACCCACACTGACTCACTAACCTGGGTGGCCCACTTAGGGTTAGAGCTTTGCTCCACGGGCAACCTAGTCAGGGAGAGAAAACGGAGGTACATCCGGCTATGGAAAGTCCCAGAAGACTTACCGACTTAGGCATGTTTACTTACTTGTAGTCTAAGATGTACTCTGTAACTGACTCATAGTCGTAGCTGGATAGGTCTCTCCTGTAAACCCTAGGCCAAATATCTATATAAGCCATCCTAGGGACCAGACTTTAGGGCAACCCAATATTCTACAATCTCAACTCGACAGGCGAAACCCTTGTAACCCATATTATGGCTCCGCCGTATTACTAGATTTAAAGCAGGAGTAGGATCCGTCCAAAGCCGGCGAATTCAAACCTGGATAAATCTTGTGTGCTCACCGTCCCAGAATACCGTCGCTTCACACCCCCTTTCTCCACACGCCTCGAGGACCCCTTCTCGATGTACATGTCTTCAATCCGACGACAAATGCATATATAAAGGTTTACCCGACGCGTACCTAGATGAGAGCGTTGCAGAAACACTGAAACACTAAAATAGAGACACAACCACTGAATATTAGAGGGGGAACTCCGCCGGGCCACCGCCGGAGGGATCTCTACCTTGTCCAACATCTCCGCCATCATCACCATGATGAAGAGGGAGCACTCCAACTCTCGACTATGGGTTTTTGGTAGTAGCTTAATCTATTTATCTCTTGTTTTAACATAGATCTAGTACCATATGAGCTGCCCAACATGATTATGGTCATATATGTAATTCATATGTGGTGGATCTTTATTCTGTGAGTTGATATTTGAGGTTATAATCCATTTATGTGTAAGGTGTATGAGTACATGCATATCATGTACCCCATTCTTAAGTGCGTTTTATCCAACTTGTATGAGAGAACATGTGTGGGGGAACGTGTCTATTAGTTGGAGACACATGGTGGTAGTGATTTAATAGTCACAACAAATTCAAGATCTATCATGATTTTTACCTATATTTTGTTACCTCACTAGGGATTAAGTGAATTCATGTGCTATAATTATCTAGTGATATCTAAGATAACCTTGTTTGTTCAAGGTAGCATATTTGTTATTCAAACATCATGTCAAAGTACCTAAGGATATGTTCTATTAACTCTCAATTCTAGATTGCTTGGATTTTTCCCTATCTAGAGGTGCATACGAGAGTTGTGTTGCATCATATGTATGATAGGACATGATGCCCATATGATTGCTAATCATACACATAATGAAGTTTAATCATTATTATATTGCTTATGAATTGTTTTATGTCCACTGCACCTTATGAGAGTATACACAAGTGAACCATGGACCCTAGTCCAATTTTAATCATAAGAAACAACTATGCAACACCATTTCCATCCTTAATATTTTCCACGTTAATTAAATCCAAAAATACAAAAAATACTTTTACTATTAGAAAACACAAATAACAACCCTAAAATACCTTTCTAGTATTATTATTTCTTTGCTTGCCTAGCATAGATTGTTTTACTATTATTTATTTACAAATTTATTTCAAGTTTGCTAATATGAAACCTAGTGCTTGACAACCGCATGGTGGAGTAGGGGACACAAGGAAATTACTTTTCTTTGTAGGTTGCTTGAAGAGGAAAAACAAAAGATACTCTAAGCCAATTCCTCGAGAGTTCAGGTAAAATAATCAAGTCACCCTTGTGGGGAAAAGATACTTGCTACAACACTCTACACATGGAGTTGTTGTCATTAGCCGTCATGAAAATTCATGATAATATCAAGAAGTTGACTCGTTCAAAACATGGGGTGGTATCCTCTAAACATTGACTACATGGTGGGTACCTTCAAAATTATTTGAAAAAAATCAAGAGCATTCTATCACTTACATGTACTTGAAATATGATCTGACTTCCACAAAATAAAAAAGCCACCACTATAAGAAAAATGGCTTTTAGAATGGACGGTTTCCGTGGTTGAAAGCCCATTTTCGTTGTCAAAAAGTCTTCTGCGATGGACGGGTACCCATGGTAAAAGCCCCGTAACCAAAGAATCTACCATATTTTTCTTTGATCGTGGCAGATTGCACCGTTCAACCACAAAATTTCATGCCATGGTAGATCGGTTTCGCCAGCCCCGTTGAATGCTGACGTCATGCAAACTGCCATGTGGCAAGCACCGTTAATGGCCGGTTACCGCTATTAACAGTCACAAAACTGTGGTGGAAGCCAAGACCTGCTAATTATTAAGTGGGACGGCCCATGAGACAAGCCCAATAAGAAGATGGCATGTTATTGTTTCTGCCTGTTAGAGACCCACTCTGATTGAAGGGTCTCATTACTTTGTAGCCTAGTTGTGGCCTTTTAACTTTCTGGTTTCTTACTTTTTCGCCCTGCGTAAGGCCTAACTTGGTTCATCACTATGCAGCCCAATAGGGGCCTACGCCATGTTAGTCGGACAATGTTAAGTCCTGCTTTTAGCCCATCAGTAATCTTAAAGCTCGTGGTTGGCAGCCCAATAAAGGCCCATTGGCAAGAAGGTACGTTACTGTTCTGGCCATTTGTTGTTCTGGCCTTCCCGTTGCAGGCCGATGAGGACTACAAGAGCATAAATCGATTGTATCTAGTTTCTAAATAAGACTATCAAACCCACAAAGAGCTATTTGATTAAGGTCTTCACGACCCTCATCACTATCTACCAAAGGATACTTGTAAGCTTCCTTTGATTTCCAATAAAAGGGTGTTTGAAAGGTTTTGTATTTGTAAGCAAGAAAGTAATAAAAACAAGAAAAGTGAACAAGTAATGCAAGCGTTGGGAAGTGGTGTTGGATATCAATAAGGCTAAGCGTTCTTCGGGATGCAGGATACACCACTAACATATCATAACTATTCATAATTAGGATGATCTATTTCTTTTGTCATGACAAGTGTGGAGAGAGCCCAATAATAAGATGTTCACTACAAGTCTTGTGAGTAGTCACTTCTTGAATCAAGTATTGAGGTCATCTCTAAATAACCACTGTGATGCCTAAGAGCAATCACTCGTACAGACCACCACAATTAACGGTTACCCCATGGATATCGTAATAAGATTTGTGAATCTCTCTTAGTTCCCCTTGGACCGTGTAGGTTACACGCCGATGCTTGTAGTCACAAACTAACACTGGACATACTCCCCTACACGTCCCAAAGGTATCTCTCTCTCTTTAGTCCCGAAGGCAAATACTATGTGGTTAACTTCACATACCATCTAAAGAGAGAGATTTAACACAATATCATAGATCAATGGATAATGGACCAAAGTAATAGATCATCTTTATTTCATTTCACAATAATTGTAGGGTTTCACCACCTCCCCAAGAACAAAGGGAACTACTCACTCATGGAAGCAATCAAAAAAATCATCATATTCATATGGATGGATAAAAGTGTAAGATAAATCTAGTGAGAACCATAATTGAATTTGGAATTACAATAAGATCTAATATATGGAAGAGGGCAATAGTAATGGTGATAGAGATGAAGTGGTTCATGATGAAGGGGATGATGTGATATCCTCGATGATCTGTGAAGGAGAAAGGGTTCTCCATTCTCCAAGTTCCTCCTCAAAATCCCTCTCAGGTGCAGTGTTTTGAGGCTAGAAGTTTCTATGTATGTCAGATCTCCGATCCATCATCATGTGGTGATATTATTTTACAAGGTGGATGTGATGACATGTGGTATGGGCGGATGGTACTGTCAAGCTCCGTCCACACCACATGTTGTTAATACCTCTATAGCATTTCCTTGCATGCTCTCTTCTCCCATGTGCATGGAAAAATCATTTAAATGACATTTATCACTTAGAAATCTCATATTACTGCATAATATGATACTACCAATAGATATATTCATAAAAGATTTAATAATTCAGGATCTTGTTGGAACAAGAACAAAAGGTGCGCGCTAGCATAGTAAAATACCAAAAATCCTACTCTACTGGTGCAAAAAACATAAGGTAAACACGCTTTGAAAATGAACTCATCAACTTCCCCAAGCTAGACACTTGTTCGACCCTATGAAAGATGGTGGATTATGGATAATTTTATCATGTTCATGAGGCACAAGCCGTTACAATAAATCAGGCAATTTGAAGCATTAATGCAATATCAGATATAGAACAGCATCACGAGTTATATCACACTCTCACACATCACATGACATAGAGGCTTCCACACCTTTTGTATCAATAGTTTATAAAAGGTTTTAGGATTTGTCATATTATATAATCATCAAGTTCAATTAGATGAGCACTTGATCGAGTAATGAATAATTCATGATCATTGCTTGAGTATCTCTTATCAACTTGCACTTTTCCTTTTGTCATAATTCTTTGATAGTAAAGCATTTCTCTTTTTCTTAACAATATCTTAGGATCATGTTAACAATCTTTATGCCTCTTATTAGTTCAAACGAATGACTATAACATGCTATCAATATTTTCTTTTCATAACTTATCAATACTTTGTTGGTATGGAAGACCCTAAAGTAATAACAGCGTGCGGTATAAGTATCATATCAGCCATCCTAATTAATACATCTAATAAAATAATCATAATTTAAAATCACTTTAAATATCATAATGTCTCAAAATCTCATCAGATATAATTCTTTCATTAGACCAAAGGAAGCCAGTATTGCAACTAATGCAAATACATGATTTAAGAACCTAACATGCAAGCAAGAAAGTAAACATGATAAAACTGGACAATAGATTACATGTTGTTATAGATCTCTCCAAGCTTGGAATCAAGCCGGTGGGATCAAATAATACCTCGTGATTATTCGGTACCAAAGCAATATTTAGGATGAAGCAATGGCGTTGGAACAGCCACCCGAAGCTTTTTGATTGTTTCCTCTAAAGCAGATATGTGGAGGAGGCACTTCTGTAGGTCATAATGCATGGATTACATTGCATTACCAACCTTACCAAGCATCTCATTGAGTTTCTTCTTACCCTCCAAATCCAGGAGGCGTTTGCGCATGACTTCATGATGGAGACGTTACTCTTTCTGATTCTTCTCTATCTTTTGGATATGTCGCTTGGTCTCCGAGATTTGTGGGGCAACAGGTAAATCAATTAGGTTAAAACCATAATCATCGTGTGGCTTCATGCTCATGCGGGCGTTCATGCTGATCTTCTTTATTGTAGACGTGGTTGCCATTGTCTCCTGGTAGGTTCCTACATCATCTAATTTTACTTTCTTATGCTTGGGATAAGAGTAGTTAGTAGCCATGAACTTGAGTAACTATGTGCATCCCTTCTCATGTGACTTCCTTGGTTTCTCTTCATCTTCAGGTCTCACCATAGTTTGGTAGTCTGGTTGCCTCCATCCTCTCGCCGTATTCTCCATGATGGTCTCGAACTCCTCATCATTAGAGTCATAGGAGACCCCATGTTCTTAGGGCTAAGGAATTGTGCTTCACGGACATCAGCTTCAATGGAGGAGGTCTTGAAACTATCACACAAAGGATCCATGAGGCTTAAAGGTTTTCCTTCGACTAGAGCTGGGTAGCGCATCAAGGAGATTCGATTTGTTGACATGAAAAGGAATAAAACCCTTCTGAAGGCTTAAGAAGTGTTAGAAACAGGGAAAAAACTAGTACTATAAGTAAAAGGGGAAGCCAAGAAAAGAATCCCAGCAAATTAGAAAATAATTGAGAGAAAAAGGAAGAAATCGACGTGGTGACGAGCAGTACAGGCAGCGCCCGTACTGCACGCTCGTACCCGATATACTTCCAAAATTCGCACCAATCGAAGTTGGTACAAAATCTCCAAGTAATTGGTACGGGTGGGTTTAACCGTATGGTCCGCTCGTACTAGTAGTTACTAACCCTTTTTATGTCGTAAATAAATGGTCACTCTACTCATCTCTTCTCTTTTTTTGCAAAAACTAACAAACGAAAATGGAACAAAAGACCATAGAGGGTTTAACAACCTGTGTATGGTGGGAGCTAGTCGTATGGCCGGTCGAACCGTTCTGTAGAAAAAACATTGAATCCGAAGGAGGGTACTACAAGCTTAATGAGCACTGGTACAGGCGCATGTGGCCGTATCACCTGCCTGTACCAAGTTCGTAAAACTCGCATTGGAGTCAAAAAATGCAAAAGGAATTAGAAAAATAGGAATCTAAGACATAGAAAAACAAGATTGGGGATACCTTACTCATCTAGTAATAATGAAATATAACTTGATGCCTTTCCCTCTGAATATCGTCGGTCTAATTGTTAAAACCATTACATAGAGAAAAAGAAAATTTTATTTCGGGATAGATAGTTCCTGATGGTATGCAAATTGATGACACTCTTTCTTGTGATCTTGTTTATTCAATATCGATTAGTGTTTCAACCTGTTCTTCTCTTCTCTAAAGGATATGCAGGTTAAACTCTTGCAAAAGAAAAGTCCAATGGATCAGTGTCGGCTTAACGTCAGTTCTTTCAAGGATTTGTTTTATGCCATTACGATCAGTATGCACTCTTACCTTTGTATGGATTATATAAGATGTAAACTAATCACAAGAGAAAGCAATAGCGAAGAGTTCTTTTTCTTTCATGGGATAATTCTTTTGAGCATCATTTAGGGTGCGAATGGCATGATGAATGTCATTGAGTTCATCACCATCATGCTGGTAAACAATAGCTCCTACTACATCATGGATGGCTTCACAAAACATGTCAAAAGTATTTTTCCAATTGGGTAGTTTAATGATAGGGCATTAAGAATGGATTGTTTTAATATGGTGAAAGCTATAAGACAGTTTTCATCAAAATCGAAAATAACATCCTTTTGTAAAAGGTTAGCAACTTTAGAGAAGTTCTTAATAAATCTTATATAAATCCTACATGACCTAATAAACTTTTTATACCTTTTACATCGCAAGGAGGGGAAGCCTTTCTATTGCTTCTATCTTTGCCTTATCGACTTCTATGAGTTTACCTGAGATCTTATGACCAATGAATCTACCTTATTGAACCATAAAGTAACACTTCTCTGTAACTACCTCGGTGAATTACGCTCTTAGTTACATGCCTGGATGAGCGAAAGTGGTTAAAATAGTACGATGGGGCCCGGGGCCACTCACGGTAGACCTTTCGGCTGTCCTAACCACTTTCAGAACATCGGGACAAGAACGAGCGGCGTAATCGGCAGGCGAAATGATCAACTACATACACAAGTGAGTATGTATGCAAGCCACATACAACAGTCCTCAGAGCCATTCCATCTAAAAGAAATAGAAATATTGCAACGCCATACGGCAAGATCCAAATATCCTAGATAGATATAATAGTTTCGGATAGCTCCTCATACATCAAACATTAGAGTATCAGGCGGAAGTGGAAAACAAGATCCGAGTACGGATAAGAAGCAAATCGGCATAAGATGCCACATAAATAAACACATCCCGCCCACAGATCTCACGGATCCCCGTTCCCGGAATCCCTACACCGAGTGATCATTGCCAACATCATCCGTCTCCTCCACCCAGTATCCATCTTGCGGGTACACCTGTTCATCTGAATCAAACAATTTATCGTGTGAGACCCTAGGGGTACTAAGCAAGTCTTTATGCCTCTAAAGGGGACACAACCTAGGGTGACGCAATTGCAGCAAATGATAATAACTAACAAGTCTATAGATACTCGCTAACCATCCGCCTAACCAATGATAGACGGATGTCCGTGAATTAAGAACAACAGCTATAACAGTATAATTAACAAATGCATCCTCCTCCTCGCTTACCAACGAGGAAGCGGACGAACAACCCCCATCCGTTGGCAGTTTTATTAACCCTTCCATGAATATTGCACTATTTACTAGTCAGGTACTTAGTCAATTTAAAAGCGGTACTTTAGTGAGACTTGTCTATGTTGGGGATATACTTTCCGGGTATCCTCAATGTTCCTCACTGACCAGGGTGGCCCACTTCGGGTTAGAGATTTGCTTCACGGGCGGCCCAGTTAGGGAGAGAAGACGGAGTCCCATCCGGCTACGGGAAGGCCCAGAAGACTTACCGACTTAGGCCCATAATGTTACTTGTAGTTCAAGATGTACTCTGTAACCAACTCTTAGTCGTAGCCGGATTGATCTCTCTTGTAAACCCTAGGCCAGATATCTATATAAGCCGTCCTAGGGAGAGCCTTTAGGGCAACACTAGAGACGACCAATAGTCTACAATCTCAACTCGCACAGGCGAAACCCTTGTAACCCATATTCTGGCTTTGCCGTATTATTGGATTGATAGCAGGAGTAGGGTCCGTCCAAAGCCGGCGGATTCGAACCTGGGTAAACTTGTGCGCTCACCGTCTCGGAACACCGTACGCCTCACACCCCTCTCTTCCGCACGCCTCGAGGACCCCCTCATGGCGTACTTGTCATCAATCCGACGACATTTGGCGCCCACCGTGGGGCAAGTGAGCTTCGGATCTATGTTCCGAGCGGAATCTGCAAGAATCGGAATCAGCGAGACCATCGCCGTCGGTCGCATCCTCTACGCCAGCGACGTCCCTCTCATCGTTCTCGACGAGACTTGGATTCCGGCTAGGGAGGCAGTGACTGCTTATACAATCATGTCTTTTGGCGAGATCGATGTTTACATCGATTTCGCTGAACCTGCCCAACCCACCCTAGCGGTGATGATAGAGGCAGAAGAAACTTCTGGGTCCCCTTTGTCCGTGGAGGCAGTAGAGTTCTGGATCTCAGAAAACCCTAATCCCACCCAGCTCGCACCAGTTGCGGAGATAGTGGAGAAATCCGAGCCTGAAGAAAACCTCATGGACCAAGTCGAATCCGGAGTGGATCTCCCTAGAGAAGCCGGATCCTAGATCGACCCACCCGTGGAAGTCGAGATCCAGGCGGAGCATATCAACGACACTGATTCTGGTTCTGGCGATGCCAGGACAGACAAGCCTTTCCTCAGGTACCTCAGGAAGCACGCATCACACTTCATCGGATACGTTGGATCCGGATCCGGCTCTGCCGATGCTGGAGAAAACACCGACTCGGTGCTGGAGGCAATTGGTACAAACGCCGACGTTCCCGCATCCTTGGATGAGTCCATGACGTCGGCAGATTTCCGAAAGTTCTCCGTGGAATATGACGAGGAGTACAACTCCAAAGCTGTAGAAAACGGAGAAGCCATGGACGAAGGATCCGGGGAACACTCTCCCAAAGCGCAGGATGATATGGAGGTCGGAGACAATCCCGAACTCCAGATGTCTGAAAGTACCGCTCAGAGCTTGACTCCGGGAAACGGACCCAAAGCCGTCTTTGCTACCGGCGCTGCCAAGAGGGCAAAGAAGAAGAACAAGAAGAACAAGACCCTGGCAAAAGACCCTTTGACAGAGGAAGTGATTGCTGAGGAATACGAGGAAGACTCGGATGGAGCACTTATCCCAGACGAGCCGAAAAAAGAAGCATCCGTGGATGGGCACGTGATCACTGAAGGTGCGCGTAAACTCATCGATGCCGCATTAACCACACCTATCCCTACAGCTGCAGAACTTACCACATATGAGCTGGACGAAAGGGCCCAAGCCCTAGAAGCGCGTCGTCAACAACTCCTTGATGAAGCCAAAAACATCGAGGTGGAGAAGAAGCGCATGTCAAACAAGGAGTACATGTCCCGTCTGCACCAGAAGACACGGAAGTGTCACGTAGATGACAACCAATTCCCACGTGTCCGTGCCGTCCTTTTTGGAGATGAGATGGGAAAGCCACGGAAGGACGGCAATGGAGATTGGGTTTACCCAACACCAGTGCAAAATACTGTGGCAGCTCGCGAAATTCTTCAGCTAATCCAGGACCAGAAGAGATACGTTTGGGTATCAAGCTACTCAACAAGGGACAGGAGCAGCAAAAGGTCGCCCTGTCGGGAAGCCAAAAGCTGGTCTCGGATTCCGACCAATGTCGCACAGATCCTGCATGGGCTGGCGTAAGATCCCACTATGTTCGGGCGCAGTATCATAACCCCGAACGCAGGGAAGACAATTATTCAAGAACCGGATCGATGGGGCAGCACCGCAGGGCTACACATAACTGGAGCAACGTCGCTCCAGTAGCCGAGAAAGACGCAATCGCTGCACTCAATCCGGGGAATCCTCCCCGAAAGGGAGAAGATAAAGAAAAACGTCGGGAGGAGGATCGTCAGAAAATGCCACCTCCTAGGCATGAAAACCATCCGGCTGAACCTTACCATGGTGGGAACGACAGACGAAGGAACGACGGAAACCATGCTGGTACAAGCCGGCAGGGGGCTCGTCACAGTCAAGAACCTCCCCGGAACCGGAATAATAACGCTCCGGATGGAGGCCGGCGATCAACCGGAAACAAAACAGCTGCACCACCCTCTCCACAACACAGTTATCACAACGGCCCCCAAGGAGGTCAAGGAGGACGACATGGCGGAGGAGGTGGTGGCAGAAGCCGAAGTCCGGCTCCAAGGCACAGCAGCCACAGCCGATATTCGGGACGATCCCTATCCCCGACCGACGCAAGGCACAGGATCAACTCCAACATAGAGGCTCGGCGCTACGAAAACGATGACGTGTATGTGGGCCCAAAGTGCTTTGGACCACGCACCAGAGCTACAAAATTCCCGGAAGGATTTGCTATCTCAAGACATATTCAAGCCTACGATGGCATTGCTCGGCCAGACACCTGGTTACAGGACTTCTTCGAAGCTTGCTGCATCGCTAAAGGCGGAAACAGCCTGGTCGCAACCCGATATCTCCCACTTATGTTGCAGAAGACGGCACGATCATGGCTCAATGAACTTCCGGCAAACAACATCCACAACTGGTATGACTTACAAAGTGCGTTCTTTCGGAATTTCGAAGGCACATATCGGAGGACCTGTACGGTTGGAGACCTATAGCGTTGCACCCAGAAAGCCGGAGAAACCTGCCGAGATTATCTCGGACGATGGATTGACACCAAGAACTCCTGCGAGGGAGTAAATGACCAAACTGCGATTGAACCTTTTATTTCAGGTCTCCCAATTGGATTACTGCGCCATCGCTTGAAGTGTGACAAGGTTACTGATCTGGGAGAGATGATAGAAACAACGAGCAAGTATGCAGATGCTGACGACGATGCAGAGGGATTACTTAACGTCCTGGCTGTACCACAGTCAGCAAAGACAAAGCAACAGGCTCAGAAACGCAAAAACACCTCGGAAGAAAAACCCAACGCGGAGACAACAGTAGTCACTACTGTTTCCGGGATTGGAGGACGAGGAGGACGTGGTGGAGGCCGCGGGCGTGGTCGTGGGACATCAAGGGTCCAAGGTAGAGGAGAGCAACAACCAGGCAAAACCTACACTTGGGCCGACATTGCCAATAACCCATGTGTGCATCACTTAGATGCCAATGGGGGCTCATCCCACACCAACGCTGAATGTCATTTTAACGATGACATCAAGAGAGATGATACCGCGGGCTACAAAGCTAAGCGGAAGAAGGGAAAGAAAAATCCCGAAAAAGAAAAAGAGACCAAGGAAGATTCTGACATGGAGGAAGCCGACGCTTCAAATCCCAAGTCGGAAGGCAAGAAAACGTTTCCTACCAAGAAGGACACTTATGTCACCTTCCTCGGATCTCAACCAGCAAAGATCAAGAAGAGCATGGATCCGTCCGAGATGCCCGCGACGAAGAAGGAGGTGACAAAACCAAATCCGGAGTTCAATGCATCAGAAGAGACGAAGATGACACCATTGAAGGATGATGACCCCTCCAAGGTGACCCAGATAGGCGTAGGCCTAAGTAGCGCATAGGAAGGCGCACTCGTCAAGTTCCTCCGAGCAAATCAAGATATCTTCGCATGGCAGCCATCTGACATGACCGGAGTACCTAGGGAACTTGCCGAGCACTCTCTAAATGTAAACCCGAACGCTAAACCCGTCAAACAGTCCTTACGACAGTTTGGTGACGAAAAGCGTAAGGCAATAGCTAAGGAACTAGCGCGGCTCGAGTTAGCCGGATTCATAGAAGAGGTCATCCATACTGAATGGTCGGCCAACCCTGTAATGTTCCCTAAAAAGGACACTACTGATTTAAGGATGTGTGTTGATTATACTGCCTTGAACAAGGCTTGTCCAAAAGATCCGTTCGCTCTGCCTAGAATTGATCAAGTTATCGATCTACGACAGGCTCGGAACTCCTCTGTTTTCTCGACGCATACTCCGGTTATCACCAAATCCGGATGAAGGAATCTGACAAAATCAAAACTTCATTCATAACCCCTTTCGGAACCTTCTGTTATGTTACGATGCCCTTTGGGCTGAAGAACGCAGGAGCTACGTACCAGCGCACGATGCAGCGTTGCCTCCATGATCAACTCGGGCGCAATGTACATGCATACGTGGATGATATCGCAGTCATGTCCAAAAAGAAGGAAACATTGGTTTCCGACTTAGAGGAGACGTTCACCAATTTACAAAAATACAACATCATGCTTAACCCGAAGAAATGCTTCTTTGGAATACCAGCCGGAAAATTGTTAGGTTTTATTGTGTCTCAACGAGGCATAGAGGTGAACCGTGACAAGATCAAGGCTATTCTCAATATTTCCAGGCCAACTCGCCTGAAGGATGTACAAAGACTAACTGGTTGCATCACCGCGGTCAGTCGATTTGTAAGCCGGCTTGGTAAAAGAGCCGCACCATTATACAAACTCCTGAAGAAAACCAAGGATTTTGTCTGGACTGACGAAGCCGAAGCTGCACTACAAGACCTAAAGAAAGTACTCTCATCTGCTCCTATCCTTGCAGCACCGGAACCTCAGGAAACGATGTTGCTTTACATTGCTTCGACAAATAGGGTTGTCAGTATAGTTATGGTGGTGGAGAGACTAGAAGAAAATCAGGAGCACCTGGTGCAGCGTCCGACGTACTTTGTCAGCGAGGTCCTGACAGAATCAAAACAGCGATATCCGCACTATCAAAAGTTGGCTTACGGTGTTTTTCTGGCATCTCGTAAGTTATGACACTATTTTCAGGAGCACCCAATTACCATGGTGAGCAAAGCTCCCATGAGAGATATAATCAATAACAGCGATGCTACAGGACGCGTCGCCAAATGGGGCATAGAGCTTGCAGCTTTCGATATTGAGTACAAACCCCGGACAGCAATCAAATCCCAGATCCTTGCCGACTTTGTCGCTGATTGGACAGAGACCAAGGAGAACATGGTCCTCCCGAAGTCGGAATATTGGACCCTCTTTTCTGATGGATCCAAGGCTAGGGGGGCTCGGGGGCTGGCGTGGTGCTCAAATCACCCCAAGGAGATAAACTTTTATATGTGTTGCAGATCCACTTCACAGCGACAAACAACATTGCCGAGTATGAAGCACAGCTACATGGAATCCGGATTGCTAAGGATATTGGCATCCGACGTTTGATGTGTTATGGAGATTCGGATCTTGTTGCTCAGCAAGTGTCGGATATTTGTAATGCAAATAAGCACGTGGCAGCATATAAGCTGTCGTGGATGATCTATCTAAATCGTTCGAGGGGTTTGAAGTTCAACACATCCCTCGAGCAGAAAACGAGGAAGCAGATGCACTATCTCGAATAGGTTCTGCGCGGAAAGAGGTTCCGGATGGCGCATTTTTAGAGCACCTCAAAGTTCCCTCGATAAAGGGGGTAGATGAGGAGTATCCGACCAAATCCGACTCACCTTTAATAGCAGTTCTGGCTGTAATTCCCAGCTGGACTCAACCCTACCTTGATTACTTGGTAGATGGCAAATTACCCGAAGACGAGGTGTTGAGCCGGCAGATTATCTGACAAGCAAAAGCCTATACTATT
Organism: Avena eriantha; assembly: GCA_910589775.1. Taxonomy (NCBI): domain Eukaryota; kingdom Viridiplantae; phylum Streptophyta; class Magnoliopsida; order Poales; family Poaceae; genus Avena; species Avena eriantha. Next base: position 380,357,786 of record OU342742.1, on the reverse strand, counting down.
GTTAAAGGTGAGCTCCATAAGCGGAGTGTTTCTGGGGTTTTTCAGCGCTGTGTATCTCCAGAAGAAGGAGTGGAAATCTTAAGAGAAATCCACGAAGGCGAGTGTGGTCACCACGCTGCAGCCAAATCTTTAGTGGCAAAAGCTTTTCGACATGGTTTTTTCTGGCTTACAGCTTAGGCAGATGCCGAACGATTAGTCAAGACATGCAAAGGCTACCAAAAGTACGCCAAGCAAGCTCATGTTCCGGCTGATCAGCTGCGAACAATACCTATAACATGGCCTTTTGCGGTCTAGGGACTTGATATGGTAGGACCTTTTAAACGAGCTCCAAGTGGATTTACTCACCTCTTAGTGATGGTGGATAAATTCACGAAATGGATCAAGGCTAAACCTGTCACTAGTTGTGATGGAGCAACAGCCAAAAGATTTGTCGAGAATGTTATAATCCGGTATGGTTATCCGCATAGCATTATCATGGACAACAGGAGTAACATTTCAATGGGAGAGTTGGTTGAATTCTGCGACGAGAAAAATATCCGGCTTGACATTGCGTCAGTCGCCCATCCACAGGCTAACGGACAAGTCGAAAGAGCAAATGGTTTAATTCTACAAGGCTTGAAACCAAGACTCGAAGCACCACTGAAACGTGCTGCGAGGGCTTGGGCGGAGGAACTACCCTCTATAATTTGGAGTTTGTGAACAACTCCGAACAGGTCAACAGGATATACACCTTTCTTCTTGGTCTATGGCGCAGAAGCAGTTCTTCCTAGTGATTTGATTCATACTTCTCCTAGAGTGGCCACGTATATTGAAGAAGATGCTGAGATTTCTCGACAAAATGATCTCGATTTAGTCGAAGAAGTTCGCATCGTTGCTGAAATGAGATCTACACCCTATCAGCAGAAGTTACGCAAGTATCATAGCCAGAGAGTCCGAACTAGATCTTTCAATAAAGGTGATTTGGTTCTCCGGCTTGTGCAACAAAGAAAGCACAAACTTTCCCCAATATAGGAAGGGCCCTTTTTGGTTAGTCGAGTATTGCACAATGGGTCGTACTACTTAACTGACATGAGGCTAGTCAAAGAAAGACCTGCTACTAAGAAGAGAAAGCAAGCTGGAGGCAGTACAAATCCGGAAGAATTAGACAGACCATGGAATATTGATCAGCTACGTCCCTTTTATTCTTAGTTTTATCTTTCTTTGTAATTACACATATGTACATGCTCCGTGAGAAATAATTTTTTTGGTTACCTCAAAGTTTTCCTGAGAAGTTTTTACCATCTTATTTCCTAAAAGATCATGTCATAGTCAAAAATCCCAGAATGCTTGAAAGTACTTTATGCTCATGTTCGTTCTGGTTTAGATTTCTGATTCAAAAACTGCTACCTTCGGGTATAACTCTAAAAAACTCTAGTCTTTACTTGGGTTATTTGTCTGATTGCTGGATGCAGGTATCTTCCGAGTAGTGAATTGTTGGGACTGGAAGCCGGCTTTGTTTCCGAGTTTAAACTGGTTTAGCAATTGAGCTCCGTTGCTCGGCAAAGTTTCCGACTGAAGGTTTAGCCGGCTCACCAAAGGGACGAGGCGGAAAGCCAGATAAACGATAAGTAGAGGCGGAAAATTCCAAGTGCTTATGCAAACATTTTAGGCACACAAATAATCTAAGACAAAAGTGCTGAATAGATAAAAAAAACTTGGCACTAGCAAAAATCATAGTACTTAATATTTACAATCACATCAGGTTTTTTTAGAATAATACATAAGTTTTCTGGTCTATGATGCAGGAGGAGATGAAGGATCTGCCGGCTCGCTGGCCACTCCGCCTTGGTATCTTGTCAAGATGTCCGGATCCGAGATGGTCTGTTCATCATCGGAAACTTCTTTGGCATCTTCTGGAGGAGGTGGCGGAGTATCCACGCGGGTGAAGAAGGGCGTCTCGTAGCTGGTCAGATCAGCTACGTGACACCCATATTCGGCGCAGGAGTGCATGATAGCTTGAAGGTCTTGCTCCTGGCCGTCTTCGTCTACTTTGCAGTACCCTCTGGTCACTTGCCATATCTCCATGTTTCCATGGTGGCTCATGACCATGGTGAGAGCGTTCTGCGCAGCGGTCCGCGTGTAGGACATGTTCCAGTCCTGAACAAGCTGCAGCATCTCCTTGGCCTGCTCCCGCACTTGGAAGTCCGACATGCTTGGCATGTCCGGAATCCTAAGAGATTCGCCAATGTCCTCAAGGGACTGGCGATAGTCATGAATGAGATCACCGACTTGAGTAAGCTGGTGAGTGCGGGGTTCGGACGAGGAGGAGTCCGTCAAGTTCAGAGGACCTACACACAAAACAAGTCAATGAAAATCCGACATTGATAAAAGTCGAAGAAAGAATAAATCAGATAGATGGAACGTACCAAGAATGACGTCGTCAATCTTGGCTTTCTCTTCCCGAAGACTCTGGAGTTCAGCCCGGAGCGCCTGGGAGATATCCTTCTCTCTGTCAACCTCATTTTTGAGGTCCAAGATAACCTTATCTTGAGCGGCAATCTTGAGATCGCACTCTTCAGTGGCCATGGAGGAGGACTCGAGGACTTGAGCTATGCTCCTTTCATGATCAGCCTTAAGCTTATCCAGCTCTTGGCGAAGTCCCTTGTTCTCCACCACTAAGGTTTTGAGGTTCTCGGCCTCTTCAATCATAGCGATGGATTGTTTCACCAACGCTGTAAGTCAAAAAGAACAACAGTTCAGAAAAATTCGATATTGGAAAAGTAAAAGACAAGGTTTGAATCTCGAAATGTTACCTTCGGCTTCATCCTTGGCTAGCTTGAGCTCAGCATTTTTAAGTCGGTGAGCTTTGATTTCTCTCCGCTTGTCACAGACATTTTTTAACAATTCCTGGTTATAGGAACATACTTTCTGTAAGTCAGAATACCCAAAGTCAGAAAGCTACTTAAGACTCGGGCTAATATTTTTTGCTAAATATCAGCACGAGCCTTGGGGGCTACACTAGTTTGTTCTTTGGCATCCTAATGAAAGCATAAACTCGGATTTCTATATCCTACTTCATGCTCGGGGGCTAGAGGATATGATATAACATAAGGTAAAAAACAAGAGTTGGAATTCCGACATACATATTGCTCGCGGGTGAGTTTGTCTAAACCCGCGTTCACCTCAACTGCCACCTTCTCGGCGAGAGTAAGAGGAATTACTGGGGCTGTTGGAAGCTCTCCAGTCTTGATCCTCTCGTCATGAAGGCGGACTTGGGCGAGAAGGTCAGAGAACTTGACGTCCTCTGCTTCTTGCACTTCCTCTTCGGGGGATAGATGGCTTTTATCCAGGACTTGCCTGGCCAGCCGCTGGATCTCCTCGGCAGATTTCCGGGATAAGCCAAACTTGGCAAGTCCGGGATTGCTGAGGAGGTTGTCGGCGAAGACTTCAGCCGAGGGATCATTACCTAAAGAGGGTTCACCCTTATCTTGAGCTGACGCACCCACGGTGACGTTAGTGTGCGATCCAAGGATCACAAGCGCCGTTGGAGGAGCCGGATCTTCTGCAACAACCGGAGAAGGAGTAATCGCCGGTGTGGCAGAAGGTTGAGGGGCAGGAGTCAAAGGATCCGTGACAGGGGAAGCTGTGGTAAGCTTCATCTGTCGCAGGGGCTTTGCAGGAATCCCCTTCCCCTTACCCTTGATGAGAGGCTTTGCTCTAAGAGTGTAATAAAGTCGGAAACATTACATCTCAGAAAGAACTTCGAGAAAGGTACAAAGGTGGAAATTGTGAATGAAAGTTACCTCTTCACAACGGGCACTTCCTTTGTGCCTACTGCCAGTGTCGGTGCTTTGCGCTTCCTGAGCGCAAGATCCGGCAATGGGACCACTTCAGCTTCCTAAGAAAACTCAGGAGGATATCCTTCGAGTGGAGCAAGCTCCGACTTAGGGAGTTCGGCAAGCTGAAAACAAGAAAACATATCCGCATTGCAATGTATGACTTAAAAGATTGAAGCACGTAAAAGGTGTACTGATGGAAGCTTACCGCTACCATAGGGTTTTCTGCCGTGTGCATGTCCAGAGAGATCTCCGGAATTTTTCTCTCGATCCGCTCTTTAATCAACCATTTGATCTAGCTTATATAGCCTTGGCTGGTGTAGGCCTTGGGGCTGATGCGGAGAGAATCTTTTTTGGAGGATGTGATGGAGTGCATCAGTCTATCCCCGTGGTACTGAAGTGGCTGGATCCGACGTGCGACCCAGCATTGAACTAAGACGGATCCCCTCAGGCCCTTGTGCTTGATAAGATATTCGATCCGCCTCTTAGCGAGGATCAGATCATCCGTAAGAGCCGGAGCAGCCTCATCCCAGGAAGGCTGGGCTGTGGCGGCTCCGTCGACAAAAGCCGGCAAAGCAGTAGCTTTGCCGGGAGCCAGAATATTCCTATGATAGAAAAAGGTGGCTGGCCATTGTTTGACCGAGTCACTGGCAGCAATTTTGGGATAGGACCAGTCTCGTCTAACAGAAAAACTAATAGTACTGGTGATATAAGGAACACCGGCGGTAATAGAATCTCTCTGGACATGGAAGTAATACCGGAAAAGGAGCAAACTCGGCCTAATGCCGAGAAAGCCCTCGCAAAGCGCAACAAACGCGCTCATCTCTAGAAGGGAGTTGGGAGGAAGATTATGGAGTTGAACTCCATAATGGTCAATCACCTCGGAGAAGGACTCCGAGGGAGAAAAAGACAAACCTCGGTCCAGATGGGTGCCGAAGTGGACGCGCTCTCCCTCGCGCGGATTGGGGATGGTTTCGCCGGAACCGCTCTGCCAGTCGCCGGCAGCGAGAATCCCCTCCTTCTCCACGTTCTTGAGCGCCGCCTCGTCGAGGGCGCAAGGGATCTAGATTCCCCGAAAACTTTCTTTTTCTGCGGCTGCTTCTGCCGACGCTGCCGCCGCCGCCAGAGAGGAAGAAAAGGATGAAGCCATTTCTCTCCGGTGGAAAGGGGTGACCCTAAAGTGGCGGCGCTAGGTGCTCTGTGGGAGGAAAACGAAAGGGCTCTGGGCGCGCTGGAGATTTGGGAAAATAGGAACGGCGAAAGGCAGGTGGAGAGGAGAAGAAAAAATCTAGACCCCTTATATCTACCTATCTGCGCCAAGATTCGTGCAAATTCTATAGTGTAACCGCCACGCGTCGTGGAAAGAACTGGGAAGGGCCCGCGTGATGATTGCGTCGCCTCGATCTCCACGCACGCATTGAAACGGCGCCTCGGTTCCGCGAACTGCGGACCCACCAAAGGTCGTGCTGACGGAACGCCTGTCAGATGACGTGACTTGACCATGCTTGTGTCAGGTGGCGTTAGAGACCAAATTTCGGCTTAGTTTAAAAGCGAGCTGGAAAATCCGACTAACTAATTGAAAGGTCCGACTTACTTTTAAGACTCGGATCGTATTCTTTGTTATAAAGTTTCAGGAACCCTTCAAGATTCTGCAAGCCGAAGATCAAGCTAGACGATGATAAAATCCGACTTTGGATCTTGGAGGCCTCCGGGGGCTACTGTTGGGGATAACTTTTCGGGTATCCTCAACGTTCCTCACTGACCAGGGTGGCCCACTTCAGGTTAGACCTTTGCTTCACGGGCGGCCCAGTTAGGGAGAGAAGACGGAGTCCCATCCGGCTACGGGAAGGCCCAGAAGACTTACCGACTTAGGCCCATAATGTTACTTGTAGTTCAAGATGTACTCTGTAACCAACTCTTAGTCGTAGCCGGATTGATCTCTCCTGTAAACCCTAGGCCGGATATCTATATAAGCCGTCCTAGGGAGAGCCTTTAGGGCAACACTAGAGACGACCAATAGTCTACAATCTCAACTCGCACAGGCGAAACCCTTGTAACCCATATTACGGCTTTGCCGTATTACTGGATTGATAGCAGGAGTAGGGTCCGTCCAAAGCCGGCGGATTCGAACTTGGGTAAACTTGTGCGCTCACCGTCTCGGAACACCGTACGCCTCACACCCCTCTCTTCCGCACGCCTCGAGGACCCCCTCATGGCGTACTTGTCATCAATCCGACGAAAGTCTATGATCGAGAAACTATGCTCCAAGTCGTCCATAACCACGGACACGGCTTTCAGAAAGATTTACCCTGCAGGGGTGCACAATTAGCAAGACACACTCGATCAACCTCAGAAAAAGCAACTCAAAACCCAATGAGGCATTCACGACAAAACGATCACAGGATTCAGAAATATTTCAGGGGGCCACCCCATTAAGCTACCCGCAACGAAGTTGGCCGGCTCCGAGACGGACCCAAGGTTTGTGTCAATGGCTGTAAACGACTGGGAACCCGAAAATGTGACTGGGCTTGTCGATACCGCGAAAACATTCCATGATCCAAAACAGTACAGGTGCTCCACGCACAATCCTAATAAAACAGTAACATGGCATAAGTACATGATAGTAATAAAGCCCAAACTACTTTGTGGCCCCAAGAAATATAAATGAATCAAGCTCTGGCTCAGGGGGGTCCATAAGGCCTCCCGGATGTGGATAGTGTGAATAGTCAAGGAACAGGAATCAAGTACTCGGGGTCCTACGGGACACAAGTGAGCATGAAAAACCAAATAGCAGATATTGCTCACTGGTGCCTCTTTCATTAGTTATCCCATTACTACTCAGGTTAAGTTGTTTAGGTACCTTGTTATCCATCCGACACTCACATACCCTACACATGCTTTTCTACGACTCGCATGGCTCAAACAACTCCTGTAGTAATGGCTCATGGGATGGAGGAACAAGCTTCGGTGGGGTTTAAAAGTAAAGGCTATGCAGTACTTGGGATTCAATTTAATGCAATCGCGATTCAATGATGCAAGAATAAGATAGAGGCAATAGGTACTATATGTATGCAAGCATGTGGTAGTGCTTGCCTGGCAGCTCAGTTGAAGCGAGAGATGGATCTGGGTAGAACTCCTGTGATTCCTGATAATTGTCCTGCTCGGCATCTATTCGAAGAAGAACCAAACAAACAAGGGCCAACATAAATAAAGGGCACAAGCATATGAATTAAAATGGGACAAGCAAACAAGCATGCAATGATGAATGATGCACAATTTACATGGCATTAAAGTAGCATGGCAAGGGTGAGGTGTGGGTACAAGAATAATGCATTTTATTCTTTATTTGGTCAAGTTTTATTGCCATAAACAGTTCTTAATTTTAATAATGACATGATGCATGCTTCAATTCAGAACAAGGAATGCATAGATAGAACGGGCTCGTCGCGCTGATCGATTTAGACATATTATTCGTTGAATTTGGAGTTATAGAATTAAAGTTATTAATTTATTAAGAAAAGGGCATTTTATTGTAATTTTAATCATCTCGAAAATTTAAAGTATTCAATCATTATTTTGAATAGCATATTTGAATTCCTCACATTTTTCTGATTCAAAAACATATATCATTTGTATTATTTGGATTTATAATTTAAAAGTTATTTAAAAACAGATTTAACTTTGTATTTAAACATTTACTGAAAATTTAAATAAAACAGATTGACAGAAAAACCTTTTTCTACTCAGCTATACCCAGCCCCAGTCGTTGACGGGTGCGACCGGCCTGACTGGGCGACGCAGCGTGCAGAAAACTTTTTACACCGCGGGTTTACCTAGCCACTATGACTGCCAGGTGGGACCAGCGGGTTATGGCCCAGGTGCCAGTGGCTGAAACCCGTAGAGGCTGACAGGTGGGGACGTGATGGAACGCGGGTTGAGTGTGCAGAAAATGCGGGTGCCTTTTTGTAAAAAGCCCAGGGAGGCTGACCGGTGGGGCTCAACGTACCGCGGGTTGAGCCGGCAAAAGACGCAGGGGGGTATGTGCAAAAAGGGGCGAGGCTACTATGGATCTTCTCCTTGGTCTGACGGATCTGACGGACGCGCGCGGCGCGCGGTGCGGCGGGGATTCGAACCCGCGACGCGGGGCACCCGCGCTGAGGTGTGGAGCCAGTGCGGCTGGGTATGGGATGGTGACAGAAGGGCGGACGGGGCCTAGCTAAGCCTCTGCGAGGCGCGTCGACGAGCAGACGCCAACGGCTGCCGTGCACGGAGGGCGTTCGGCGAAAACTCCGGCGAGCACATACCACGATGGTGACAACGGAGATGTCCGTTAGGAAGAGGGACTCACCGAGGGGACGTTGTTGGAGGTGGATCGGCCTAGGGTTCGTCGGAGCGACGAGGAAGCAGACGCACCCGGGGCTAGGGTTTGTGGCGGAGCGGCGGTAGTTCTGGTGGCTGCAGGGCGGCTCCTCCTCGCTGGCGTGTACTGGGCGAAGTAGAAGGGCCTCCTTGGCTTCCTCGACGATCTCCACGTCACGCCCTCCTGCTAGAACGAGGAATCGGCGGTGGGTACTGACGGTGGACGCCGGCGAACATAGAGGAAGGTTGGCGTCGGTGGAGAAGAAGAGGGGGGAGGGGCAAGGCCCTGGGATGGATCTGGCGATGCTAGGGCGCGTGAGGAGAGGGATAAAGGCAAGGGGAAGGGACGGTGCCGTGAGGGAGCGGGGTGTGGCATCCCGCAAAACCACTACTAGAAAATCGCATTATTTTTGTGCATTGCATCGTCACGACCGCATGCTCATGTCATCATGCCGCATTGCATTTGAGCATTGTCATCAGCATGCATGGTTTTTGTCTAAACTATTTTCGAAACGCCTAGTTTTGTTTTCTAAATATTCCCGTCTTTATTCAAATTAAAACCCGGGTCTCCGGAATATTTTGTTTCGTCTACCAACGGTTTGCAAAAGCCCCGTTTCAAATAATAAAAATTTTATATTATTTTTAGGGGATAGCCCGCCAGGCCCAAAAGCCCGGCCGGCCACCCCCAAACCCTATCTAAAATGCCCCACCTAATCCTACCAACTCCTGCCCCGCCGTCTCTCTCTCTACGCCAGCCACCAATCCTTCTCCCGCACGCCACGCTAACCCCTGCCTGGCCCACCCCGCAGCCGACGCCACCTGCCCGCACACCCAGTCCCACCTGCCACGCGACCCGACACGCTCCCGCTCCACCCCTGCACGCGCGCGGCCACGACCCTGGTCCTACCCCGCGGTACACCACGCGTGCATGCTAACCTCCACCCTCCACTCGCGCGCCCATCCCCCTGGCCCACCACCTGCCCGCCCCCACCCCACCTGGGCGCGATCCTCGCGCACCAACCACGCGTCCGCCACAATTCCCCACCAACCCCGCTCGCTCGCCGTGCCTTCTCCCGCTCAGTCGCGAACCCCCACCCCGCGTCCCGCGTGACGCGCCATCCCTTCCCCGCCGTCGCCATCGCCCCTGGTGCTCCCTCTCTCGAACTGCGCCGCCGGTCGCCGCTCCTTCTGGCAGCGTCGCCTCCTCCCCGGCTCACCTCCGCGCCGCTGCGGGCCCTGCCTCGCCACCAGGCCGCCTCGACCTCCGGCCGCCATGGTCCCCGCCGCCGCCGGGCCGCCCCATCCCGCCCTCCTCTCGCCTCTCTACTCTCAGCACCACGCGGATCCCCGTCGCTGTTTTCCCCGTCCTCCTCCCGAGCTCGACCACGCGCCGGCCTTCCGCCGACCACCCTCCTCCGTTCCGCCCTCGTCCGCCACGTCATCGCCGCCTCGCTTCCGCAACCATCGCAGCGCCCTCCTCCACCTCGGTCGTCGTCCCGTTGCTCTTCCCATGTCGCTCGCCGTCGACTGCTGCCAGGGGCGCCTCCCCGAGCCCTCACGGAAGCCGTCGCGCGCCCGCATCCCTCTGCAGCGCCTCGTCCCCGAGCCTGAGCGCCGCCCTCTGTTCTGGCGTCACCTCGACCTGCACGCGTCCATGGTCGTATCCACGACCCGCCACTGCGGGCGACCTCGTCCTCTGCCCCACCATCACCAACCCCCTGCCAGGCCTCGGTCCCCTTGGCCTCGCCCTATCCCCGTCGTGGCGTCGCTGTGTTAAATGCACTCGTCTCCGCCCTGCTCAAGCCGCGCTGACGCGGTTCAGCGTCCTAGCCGGCACACTGGAGATCGTCTCCTTGATTTGGTTCTTGTCCTAGCTTGTCGCCCGGAGTGCCTCTTTTTGTGGGTATGAGCTTGAACTTCCTCGGCAGTACATTGACGCCAAGACAGCCTCCTGCAGGTGGTGTTCCCGGTTCCACGAGTTCCTCTGCATCTCGCTGCTGCCTGTTGCCCTGCCAGCATGGGTGACTTTTCAATGTCCGTGTTTTGGTAACCGTGAGTGTGCAGGTGACCATGAGTTCTCCGATTCTCTACTGTTGTAGTCCGAGACCAAGATGAAACTCGTTGCTATGGCGTGCACAAGTTCCTCCTTGTTTTTCCTTAGGACCAAGTGCCTCCGCAAAGATCTTCCGAAGGAGAATCATCAAATATTTGGTGCAACAAGATTTCTCGTCGACAAGACCCTATTCCCGGAGAGCAAACGTGAACCCCTTTGGAACCCGAAGGCCGATCCAGCCGAGACTGATCCCTCGAGACCCCCAATATCTTCGGACCCAATGTGCGACCCCTATCCACCCCCTATTTTATAATATATAACATATATCTTGTTGCATATTAAATGGCTCATGCTTGCATACATATTGTGGTTATTTTGGGGTACTCTATCGATTCATCTAATAAATAAATATGGAGACTATATGCGGGCTATATTTGTCTCATATCGCCTCCATTTAAATTGGTGTAGCAAACCGATGCCATGTTTCACCCTATTAATACAACATTTAAATTGCGGGGGTTCTAAATAACTTGAACCGTGTAATTAATTATCGGGACCCCGGTTCCGCTTAATACTGCCTAATTGCACCGCCTCTGCATCATATCATAATCATGCCGGATCTTCCGCCGTCGTATTAAATATTGCATCCGGTGTTTCTTCTAGTGTTTGCTTCTTCGCGGATTAGGCCGATGAGTTGATGCGAGTATCGACGAGTTCTCCGGATATGATCCGTCGGCAGTGTTTCCCAGGCGAGCAACTCTTCCCCTTCTACCTATTTTGCATTTATAGTCTTTATTTCCTCCTGTTGATCTATTACTATCCGTGTCGCGATGCTTTAGTTTCCGTGCACCAGTTATATCCGGTGCAGCCTCTATATTGCCTTGGACACCTCCTATTACCTGTGTTTGGTAGATAGCAGGCCTTGCGAGTCGTAGTCGCTTGCTCAGGTGTGATCTCGTGTTGTCAAGTACCATAGTTGTTAGAATGCTGGCAGATGTTTTTGGTGGAGTTGCTTAATGGTGGAGTTAATCATGACTTTAAATACAACTATTAAAATGCTAGATATAACTAATGCAGAGGCATCGGTGGGCAATAGATGTTATTTGGTTCTTCCACGCTCACTTGTGTCCCGTAGGACCCCGAGTACTTGATACCTGTTCCTCGATTTTTCGCACTATCCACATCCGGGAGGCCTTATGGACCCCCCTGAGCCAGAGCTTGATTCATTTCTATTTCTTGGGGCCACAAAGTAGTTTGGGGCTTTATTACTATCCTGTACTTATGCCATGATTTACCGCTTTATTTAAGATTGTGTGTGGAGCACCTGTACTGTTTTGGATCGCGCCATGTTTTCGCGGTATCGACAAGCCCAGTCACACTTTTGGGTTCCCAGTCATTTACAGCCGTCGTCGCAAATCCTGGGTCTGTTCCGGAGCCGGCCAACTTCGTTGCGGGTAGCTTAGTGGGGTGGCCCCCTGAAATATTTATGAATCCTGTGATTTCTTTGTCGTGAAAGCCTCGTTGGGTTTTGAGTTGGTTTTTACGAGGTTGATCGAGTGTGTGTTGCTATTTGTGCACCCCTGCAGGGTAAAACTTTCTGCAAGCCGTGTCCGCGGTTATGGACGACTTGGAGCATAGTATCTCGATCATAGACAAGCATAACTAAAGTAGTGCTATAAACATGACTTAATATATGACTAGTAATCAGATTCAACTATAACGGAAGGGATATTAAAAATGCCAACAACTGTTGGATCTAGCTTGTTTGTTATATATGCCTAGTAAGTATTGCAACTCCAATGGAATGGGATAAAAGTGCCAACAACTGCTGGGTTTTGGGATTCTTCAGGACAATTATATCTGACTAGTAAATGTTCCAACTACAATGGAATGGTAATTAAACTGCCCACTACTTATGCTTCAGGATGACTCATGCTATCTAGATCTGATTAGTAGTTGCTACAACTATAATGGAATGAGTAAAATTGCCAACCGTGTGAGTTTCTCGGTCTGACTTCCTCATTTGGTCTCGAGGGGGAAATACCAGGATGGGTATGTTTGGTGTAGTCTCAGGTTGGATCCGAATAGGTCTTTCTTATCCCTCTCTAATAGCCGCCAGTTTTACTGAGTCTCTATAGGTTGGTTAGTGCTGCTGCGCTACCGCTTCAGTCCACCATACCTATGCAGGCGAGAGCCACCGAATTCTAGCCTCGTCGTGTACTGGCCTCAGTATTGACGCTCCTCTTTTTCCTTTGCCCTTTGTCGGCACCCCTTTTGGTTTAGCAGGTTTGAGATTGCCGTCATTAGCAGGGTTACCCTTCCGGCTTGGCCTAGGCAGGGTTATGGACGCCATTGGTTATTCTTCAGGGCTCTTAGCCCCATTTGCATCTTGTCCGTAGTCGGACGCCCTATCGAATTCAAGGTGATTTGGGTCTTTGTAGTGTATATCTGTAATCTTGACTCTTGGAGTCGTGCTGTATATATATCTGTTCTGTGGGTCCCATCGAGGAATGATGTGTAATGGTATTACTTCGTATTCCACCCACACGAAAGTGCCTGGTGGGCGTCCTTGAATCGTTTCTATGCGGGTTTGGCGGGAAGCGCTGAAACTTGCATAGGGCCGATTCGAGGGTGTTACACGGGGTAGAGGGAAAAGGTGGTCTCGGTCACCTTTTCCTCCTCCTTCACGTGCACGACGTGGGTGGCCAGGGCAGGGGCATGGCAGGTGGGCCAGGAAGAGATCAAGGCGGGACAGGCTCGGCTGGGGCCAGCATGGCAGGGAGAGAGAAAGAATGGAGAGAGGGAGGCTCAGGTAGCTAGGGTAGATTAGAGAGGGGTGGTTCGGTTTAGGGTTTTGGTTAGGGGTAGAGAGGGTAGCTGGGGTGGGGCCTGCCGGCAGAGGGAGAGGGGAAGGAATGCCTCGACATGGTGAGAGGAGAGAGGTAAGGTAAGGGCAAGGGGTTAGGGTTTTCTTTTTATGGAGTAAGAGCATGACATGATTAAGCACATGGTGGGGTTTGTAGCTAGGTTAAGGAGAGTGAGATGCAAAGCTTTTGGTTTTGACAAGCTAACCCACATCCATGCACGGTGGATCAAGATGAGGGTGAAAGGGAAATTATGGAGTTGTTAGGTTTTGATTCAAGTTAACCAAGACCAAGTGATATTAAAAGAGAGAAAAGAAAGAGGTGGAAACAAGTGTGCATGGCCCATGCATGGGCATTAATTGCCATGGTATTATTCTTGTGAAAACAACATTAATGTAACATGGTATTATTTCCATGCATCCCCAAATGTGGAGAAAAAGCCAAGCCAAAGAATTTAAATGAAAGTTCCAAGTGGGGTAGATGGAGATGATCACAATCCATTTGAAAACTAGGAAGAGTAGCACCACCCATAATGCATGCAAATGTGGCTCCACATATCAATAATGTGCAAACAACATATGAGAGCATGTGGAGAATAGAAATGGATCCATCCCAACCCACATGAGCTAGATTAAATGCTAAAAGAAAAGTAGAGCTCATGGATAACTAGGATGGTGGGATTATAAGGTGGTGACAAAGAAAGGTGGTGGAGTGGAATAAAAGATATGCCCCCAACTCAACTTGGGCATCTAGCATTTATCAAGAACCAAATACAATGTATCAAGAGCCAGATACAATTACCAATGCATATGAGAGAAGAACCAAATAGAAAAGGGTTTTATATGATGCTCAAATGCAAGGTGGCATGATGACATGAGCATGATATAATTATGATGCAACAATTATATGTAGGAGGTAGCCATTATATTACTAGACCAAGTAGCATTACAATTGTTAGACAATTGGGATGCTACAACTCTCCCCCACTAAACAGGAATCTCGCCCCGAGATTCTAGGAAGAAGAAGAAGACACGAAGAGGGTAGGATACTTGGCACGGAGCTCATCTTCACGTTCCCAAGTGGCTTCATCAATGGAATGGTGCGACCACTACACCTTGCAGAACTTGATGGACTTGTTGCGAGTCCTTCTTTCTGCGACTTCTAGAATTTTTATGGGGTGTTCTTGATAAGACAGATCTTCTTGGAGATTGATGAGTTCATGGTCCACGGTCCTGCCGGGGTCCTTGAAGCACTTCTTGAGTTGAGAGATATGGAAAACATCATGAACCTTGAGTTTTTCAGGGAGCTCAAGAGCATAAGCAACTTCTCCTCTTCTTCCACGAATTTTGAAAGGACCGATGTATCTAGGAGCCAGCTTTCCTTTGATACCAAAGCGGTGCATGCCTCTCATGGGAGTGACATGAAGGTAAACGAGATCACCAGGGACATACTCCATGTCCGTGTGCTTTCTGTCATAATTTCTCTTCTGGCGACTTTGAGCAATCTTCAGATTTTCAAGAATGATGTGAACCTTCTCCTCCGCTTGAGTTACAATGTCGGGGCCAAACAATATTCTTTCACCTGCGCTCGACCAACCAATCGGAGTTCTGCATTTGCGACCATAGAGAGCCTCAAATGGTGCCATCTTTAGACTTTTCTGGAAGCTGTTGTTGTAAGAGAATTCAGCATAAGGAAGACATTCTTCCCACTTCATGCCGAAAGAGATAACGCAAGCACGGAGCATATCTTCCAGAATCTGATTGATCCTTTCAACTTGCCCTTGCGACTGAGGGTGGTAAGCTGTGCTGAAGTTCAATTTTGTTCCCAAAGCATTTTGGAAACTTCCCCAGAACTTGGAAGTGAAGATGCTTCCACGGTCTGAATTGATCTCAAGAGGAACCCCATACAGAGAGACAATTCTGTTGATATAGAGCTCAGCCAACTGAATTGCAGAAATTGTTTCCTTGACTGGAAAGAAGTGAGCTACTTTAGAAAGCCTGTCGATGACAACAAAGATTGCATTGTTGCCCTTCTGCGACCTTGGAAAACCAGTGATGAAGTCCATCTCTACTTTCTCCCATTTCCATTCCGGAGGCTTCAATGGTTGTAGAAGACCGGAAGGTTTCTGATGGACAACTTTAACTCTGCAGCAGACATCACACTTCGAGACATACTTGGCACAATATCGTTTCAACCCAGGCCACCAATATTGTGTTTTCAAGTCCATGTACATCTTAGTGCTTCCCGGGTGGATAGAAAGAACGGAATCATGCGCCTCCTTGAGAACTTGCTATCTTAAACCCGGGTAGTTCGGAACAAACATCCGGTGTTCATAGAAAAGAGTGCCTTGGTCGTCGATGTGGAAGGACTCATACTTCGGAAGCTGAATGTTGGAGATGATCTTTTTAGTGTAAGGATCACCAACTTGAATGGAGCGAACTTTTTCTTCCAAGAGAAGTGTTTCTAGAAGGTTCAGAAGATACCCTTGATCCACAATTTCAAGGTTGAGCTTGCGGAATTCCTCGCACAAGAGAGGCTGTTGTTCTTCCACCATGAGGTTGTTAACATAAGCTTTTCAGCTGAGAGCATCGGCCATGACATTAGCTTTGCCCGGAGTGTAATTGATGGTCAAATCGAAATCAATAATTGCTTCAATCCACCTCCTCTGACGAAGGTTGAGATCAGGCTGTGTGAAGATATACTTCAGACTCTTGTGATCAGAAAAGATCTCACAACGGTTGCCAAGCAAGTAATGCCTCCATACTTTCAAAGCAAAGACAACTGCTGCGAGTTCGAGGTCATGTGTAGGATAGTTGATCTCATGCGTCTTCAACTGTCGAGAGGCATAAGCAACAACTTGTTTTTCTTGCGTAAGGACCGCACCCAATCCTTGCAATGAGGCGTCACAGAATATCTGGAAAGGCTTTGATGTATCTGGAGGAACCAAGACTGGTGTAGAAGTGAGCTTCTCTTTGAGTGTTTCAAAGCTTGCTTGACATGCAGGAGTCCAAAGGTATATCTTGCCTTTCTTGAGGAGATCGGTAAGAGGCTTCGCAATCTTCGAGAAGTTCTGAATGAAGCGACGGCAGTAACTGGCCAAACCAAGGAAACTCCGGACTTCTTTGACATTTATGGGTGGAAGCCAGTCCATAATTGTCTTAATAGTTTCTGGATTGACGGCAATGCCCTTGGCAGAGATGACGTGACCAAGGTAGGTGACTTGAGGCGGCCAAAACTCACACTTGGAGAACTTTGCATACAGGCGGTTCTCACGAAGCTTGTTTAGGACACACCGAAGGTGTTCTTCATGTTCTTCCTTTGACTTAGAATAGACTAGAATGTCATCCAGATAGACCACAACGAACTTATCAAGATACTCCATGAAAACCGAGTTCATAAGCCTCGAGAAGGTGGCAGGTGCGTTGGTGAGACCGAAAGACATGACCGTGTACTCATACAGACCATAGCGGGTGGTGAAAGCTGTTTGAGGAACATCTTCCTTGCGAATCTTGATTTGATGATAGCCACTTCTCAAGTAAAGCTTAGAGAATATCACAGCTCCAGCTAGCTGATCGAAGAGATCATTAATCCGCGGAAGGGGATATTTATTCTTGATGGTTTTAGCATTGAGAGCCCGATAGTCAACACAAAGTCTATCAGTCTTGTCTCGCTTCTTCACAAAGATGGTTGGGCTACCCCAAGAAGAAGTACTGTGCTGAATGAAACCCAACTTCTCTTGTTCATCCAGCTGACGTTTGAGTTCAGCCAACTCAGCAGGACCCATTTTATAAGGCCGCTTGGAGATAGGAGCGGTACCAGGTTCAAGTTCAATGACAAACTCGACCTCACGGTCCGGAGGCATACCTGGCAACTCTTCAGGAAAGACATCTGGAAACTCACTGACCACCAGAACACTCTGAATACCTTCCATAGCATCATCATTCAGAGCCGCCAAAGGGAAAAGCTGAATTGCAGGAGTCAGACTTGGAGAATAGACTATATGGCCTTCAGGAATTTTCAGAGAAACGGAACGTTCAGCACAATCAATCACAGCTGCATTTGCTGTTAACCAATCCATGCCCAAGATAACATCAATGTCAGAGTTGCCCGGAATAATTAAGGAAGCCGGAAACGAAGAGCCACCAATCTCAATTTGATTGCCATGACTGATCTTGGTAGATAACAATCTTGCCCCGGGAGAAAGAACCATTAACTTTTTATCCAGCTGGTCTATAACAAGCTCATGCTCATTTGCAAATTTGTGAGACACAAAAGAATGCGATGCACCAGAATCAAAAAAAACTTGTGCAGGAACTGAGTTAACAGGAAGCATACCCATCACAACTCCAGGTGCATGCTCAGCTTGAGCGACGTTGACACAGTTGGCACGAGCAACCGTAGACCCGGGCTTGGTGTTGATGTTGAGAGCCCGAGGTGGAGGTGCACAAACCATAGAAGAACTTGCCGCAGGTCTTGGAGGTGGTGAAGGAAGAGCTTTGTTGTTCAATGGACAATTCCAGTGCTGATGCCCAGTGTTTCCAGCAAGCACCAGGTGGACGTGGAGCAACGTAGCCAGGGACTCCGCCAGGCCCTCCAGGGTAGTTGTGGTTGTAGCCCCTGGGAGCCGCAGTGAAGGAGTTTGGTGGCCTTGTCGCATAGCTTGACGGTCTTGGTGGAGTCGGGAGCGACGGTGGGGTGTTAGGAACCCAGACACGACGCTTAGACGAAGCTGTCATAGCTAAAGAGCTTGATGCATCGCGGTTGTGTTTCTTTGACTCCTCAAACACTTGCCTACTTGCTTCTTCCTGCAGAGCTGTATGTTGGAGTTCCAGAAAAGACCCCGGCCTTGCATGAGTGATTGCATATTAGATGGAAGCATTGAGTCCTTGCCTGAACCTCTTCTGCTTTTTCTTGTCATCAGAAATCTCATCGCCACCATACCGAGAAAGGTTCATGAAGTTTCTGATGTAGGTATTGACATTGTCATTGCCCTGCTTGAGGTTGAGAAACACCTCCTTCATCCTTTCCATGACAATCTCTGACAGATATTGCTCTTTGAAAGCCACAGTGAATTGCTCCCAAGTAGGCTGAAAACCAGAGAGGTCTGCCTTGAGGTAATTTTCCCACCACAGAGCTGCATCTCCCTTCAGAAGGTGAGTGGCACATTTGACCCATTCTTGCTCAGGAACATCCGCAGTCATCAGCAACCTTGATATTTCAAGCAGCTAATCATCCGCATCAAGTGGCTGATCAGACACCTCAAATTGGTGTGGGTTGAACTTCAGAAAACTCTTGATGTCTCCTCGCTTGGGAGGTGGAGGTAGCGGAACAAACTCATTCCTCCTCACGCTTTCCTCGAAGCGCTGCTGGTTTTGCTGCATAGTGCCCAAAGCATTTGCAATACTTGCCAAAGCGGACCTAAGTTCAGGTGGTATATCCTCCTAAGAACGGCGTGGTGGTGCCATCCTATGATTGATATAAAACACAAGTCAGTACTATAATGGAGAATGATAATAATCCAAAATAGTACCAAAATGGAATTAATCAAGATTAAAGAATGCAATACACTGAGGTGATATTAAAATATCAACAAAGTTCAAGGCAACTAGAAGATATTAAGCATAACACACACGACTGAACAAGGAGTGTGGTATACAAACTAACAAAGAAAAATTTTATTGCCATAAACAGTTCTGAATTTTAATAATGACATGATGCATGCTTCAATTCAGAACAAGGAATGCATATATAGAACGGGCTCGTCGCGCTGATCGATTTAGACATATTATTCGTTGAATTTGGAGTTATAGAATTAAAGTTATTAATTTATTAAGAAAAGGGCATTTTATTGTAATTTTAATCATCTCGAAAATTTAAAGTGTTCAATCATTATTTTGAATAGCATATTTGAATTCCTCACATTTTTCTGATTCAAAAACATATATCATTTGTATTATTTGGATTTATAATTTAAAAGTTATTTAAAAATAGATTTAACTTTGTATTTAAACATTTACTGAAAATTTAAATAAAACAGATTGACAGAAAAACCTTTTTCTACTCAGCTATACCTAGTCCCAGTCGCTGACGGGTGGGACCGGCCTGACTGGGCGACGCAGCGCGCAGAAAACTGTTTACACCGTGGGTTTACCTAGCCACTATGACTGCCAGGTGGGACCAGCGGGTTATGGCCCAGGTGCCAGTGGCTAAAACCCGCAGAGGCTGATAGGTGGGGACGTGATGGAGCGCGGGTTGAGTGTGCAGAAAATGCGGGTGCCTTTTTCTAAAAAGCCCAGGGAGGCTGACCGGTGGGGCTCAACGTACCGCAGGTTGAGCCGGCAAAAGACGCAGGAGGGTATGTGCAAAAAGGGGCGAGGCTACTGTGGATCTTCTCCTTGGTCTGACGGATCTGACGGACGCGAGCGGCGCGCGGCGCGGCGGGGCGCCCGCGCTGAGGTGTGGAGCCAGTGCGGCTGGGTATGGGATGGTGACAGAAGGGCGGACAGGGCCTAGCTAAGCCTCTACGAGGCGCGTCGACGAGCAGAAAGCAACGGCTGCCGTGCACGGAGGGCGTTCGGCGAAAACTCCGGCGAGCACAGACCGCGACGGCGACAACGGGGATGTCCGTTAGGAAGAGGGACTCACCGAGGGGAGGTTGCTGGAGGTGGATCGGCCTGGGGTTCGTCGGAGCGACGAGGAAGCAGACGCACCCGGGGCTAGGGTTTGTGGCGGAGTGGCGGTAGTTCTGGTGGCTACAGGGCGGCTCCTCCTCGCTGGCGTGTACTGGGCGAAGTAGAAGGGCCTCCTCGGCTTCCTCGACGATCTCCACGTCACACCCTCCTGCTGGAACGAGGAATCGGCGGTGGGTACTGACGGTGTATGCCGGCGAACATAGAGGAAGGTTGGCATCGGTGGAGAAGAAGAGGGGGGAGGGGCAAGGCCCTGGGATGGATCTGGCGATGCTAGGGCGCATGAGGAGAGGGATAAAGGCGAGGGGAAGGGACGGTGCCGTGAGGGAGAGGGGTAGAGGGAAAAGGTGGCCTCGGTCACCTTTTCCTCCTCCTTCATGTGCACGGCGTGGGTGGCCAGGGCAGGGCAGGGGCATGACAGGTGGGCCAGGAAGAGATCAAGGCGGGGCAGGCTCGGCTGGGGCCAGCATGGCAGGGAGAGAGAAAGAATGGAGAGAGGGAGGCTCGGGTAGCTAGGGTAGATTAGAGAGGGGTGGTTCGGTTTAGGGTTTTGGTTAGGGGTAGAGAGGGTAGCTGGGGTGGGGCCTGCCGGCAGAGGGAGAGGGGAAGGAATGCCTCGACATGGTGAGAGGAGAGAGGTAAGGTAAGGGCAAGGGGTTAGGGTTTTCTTTTTATGGAGTAAGAGCATGACATGATTAAGCACATGGTGGGGTTTGTAGCTAGGTTAAGGAGAGTGAGATGCAAAGCTTTTGGTTTTGACAAGCTAACCCACATCCATGCATGGTGGATCAAGATGAGGGTGGAAGGGAAATTATGGAGTTGTTAGGTTTTGATTCAAGTTAATCAAGACCAAGTGATATTAAAAGAGAGAAAAGAAAGAGGTGGAAACGAGTGTGCATGGCCCATGCATGGGCATTAATTGCCATGGTATTATTCTTGTGAAAACAACATTAATGTAACATGGTATTATTTCCATGCATCCCCAAATGTGGAGAAAAAGCCAAGCCAAAGAATTTAAATGAAAGTTCCAAGTGGGGTAGATGGAGATGATCACAATCCATTTGAAAACTAGGAAGAGTAGCACCACCCATAATGCATGCAAATGTGGTTCCACATATCAATAATGTGCAAACAACATGATGCATATATGAGAGCATGTGGAGAATAGAAATGGATCCATCCCAACCCACATGAGCTAGATTAAATGCCAAAAGAAAAGTAGAGCTCATGGATAACTAGGATGGTGGGATTATAAGGTGGTGACAAAGAAAGGTGGTGGAGTGGAATAAAAGATATGCCCCCAACTCAACTTGGGCATCTAGCATTTATCAAGAACCAAATACAATGTATCAAGAGCCAGATACAATTACCAATGCATATGAGAGAAGAACCAAATGGAAAAGGGTTTTATATGATGCTCAAATGCAAGGGGGCATGATGACATGAGCATGATATAATTATGATGCAACAATTATATGTAGGAAGTAGCCATTATATTACTAGACCAAGTAGCATTACAATTGTTAGACAATTGGGATGCTACATTCTCCCAATTCAAGAATAGGATAGTGACGAGGGGTAACCTCGGCAATATCCATGGTGATGGACTTAGGGTTTCACGGAAAAGAGAACGCTGGGGATTTCGTCGGATGTCAAGAAACAGTGAAAACAGATTCGCCTGAATATTGGGGAAACACACTATTACGAGTTGTCCTCTAGATTTCGGTACCCTCGCTCGGGCTTCTCCCGCCCTATATATAATAGGCCGGGTCTCAAAGCTGTATGCGGATAGGTTTCATACACGTGTGATTACAATACCAACATAATGTCAGTTCGTGGTTTCTTTCCTAATAGAATAACAAGTCTATGTCAGTTGCTTCCTTAGGCCGTTTATCTTGAATCCTTATGGGTCCTAGGCCTTTTACCTAATGCAGGGTAGCGAATAATGAGCATCCGAGTAAGTATACCCATGTCAGTAGCCCCCGAGACTCTACCTGAACCGTAGTTTCAGGTTGAGTCTCAAAGTTTCTTTTATCGCTTTTTGTATTTTGTAGGGATTTGGTAGAACAAGTATGATGCTTCCGATGGATCAGGAATCAGTTAATTGCTCCTGGGCAAAAACAATGTTGACCTACATCAAATTCAAGTCCCCAGACTCGAATCCAGAATTTTGTAACTGGCGTAATTCATTTCGAGCCGCTGAGGTCTTACCGAATACGCCAGTTTTCTATTTTTATCGGGTACCCAATGCGTCCGTCGGGATTTTTCATTGTATCGTTGATACAGATTTTTACTGGCAGAGCGCATTCTTGTGCGATTACCAGGCCACACAGGACAAATCCTAGGGTCTTACCTTCATGTTTCTGAACACGGCATTCGGATTTTTTGTCGCGTCTGAACGAGATCCGAGGTTTTTGGATTTTTTGATTGGGTGGCCTACTGGGCCACCACTCTTTGTGATTATATAGAATTATTTTATACAATCTCCCGATAGGAGCCTTTTTGAGGATACACAGGTGTAGAACTCAAAAAAAAGGTTTTAGCAATTATGAATATACTTCATATACATCTGAATTCTTTATCGGGTGCTCGCTAGCGGTCAGGATAGGAGTAGCCCCCGAGGCTATGTTCGAATGCCTGTATCTGGACATAGGCTCATAATTGCTGTTATCTTGATGGAAATCATTGATCTTTGGGAAAAAAGTATTAAGGTATAAATAACTTATCTCTTTACATATAAGGCAAAATCAACAGTACATTATTCTTTTGATCGGATGTCTATTTAGCCTTTGTCCTGGACATCTTGGCTTAATAAGCCGAACTGTAACTCTTATCATCTTTGCAAACAATCTTATGCATAAAGCGTCGTAGTTGTGCTACGTTCCATGGATTTGAGTAATTTACTTATGTCTTCTTGTCTTGTAGTCGATATGCTCCTCCGGGAATAAAATCTGTGATAATGTATGGTCCTTCCCATGGCGATTCTAGCTTCTTATGACCATATTGCTTGAGGCGAAGAACTAGGTCTCCCACTGCGAAGGACCTAGGTCGCAATCTCCTGCTATGGTAATTGCGCAAGTTTTGCTGGTACATAGTTGCTCTTTGGAGGGCTTCATCTCGAGCTTCATCAAGCACATCCACATCATCTTCGAGTGCTTCTCTTGATTCCTCTTCATCATATGCAGCTACCCTTGGCGATTCGTGTGATACCTCAACTGGAAGCACGGCTTCCGCACCGTGGACCAAAAAGAAAGGCGTCTCCTATGTTGAATTATTTGGAGTTGTACGTAAAATCCATAACATGGATGGAAATTCATCCATCCATGCTCATTTTGTTCTGTCGAGTGCTGCCAGTAATCTCTTTTGGAGTCCAACGGTGACTAGTCCATTGGCTTTTTCGACCTGTCCATTTGTTTGTGGGTGAGCTACCGAGGCATAGCTTATCTTGATGCCCATCTCCTTGCAGTACTCCTTGAACTCATTGGAAGTGAAGTTGGTCCCATTATCCGTGATAATGCTGTTTGGTACACTGAACCGAAATACTATGGATTTGATAAAATTCACAGCCGAAGTTCCATCTTGGGTTATGACAGGCATTGCTTCAATCCATTTAGTAAATTTGTCGACTGCTACTAGCAGAAAGACGTGTCCTCCATGCGATGCTTTGTGAAGTTTTCCCACCATGTTGAGTCCCCACTAAGCGAAAGGCCAAGCCAAGGGTATGGGATTCAGCTCAGCGGTGGGTGCTCCAGGTTTTGTTGCGAATCGTTGGCATGCTTCACATGTTCTGATGATGTCTTTTGCACCTTGTACTGT
This sequence comes from Avena eriantha, assembly GCA_910589775.1. Taxonomy (NCBI): domain Eukaryota; kingdom Viridiplantae; phylum Streptophyta; class Magnoliopsida; order Poales; family Poaceae; genus Avena; species Avena eriantha. The sequence continues at coordinate 380,334,190 of OU342742.1, read as the reverse complement.
AGTGAGCCAATAGAATCCTGCCTTGAATGCTTTTGCAGGATTTCCTCGGCCAATAGCGTGGTGGTCACAGACTCCTTCATGTATATCTTTAAGTATAATGTTTCCTTCTTCGGGTGTTACGCAATGTTGCAACACACCCGAAATACTTCTTTTGTATAGTTCTCCTTTGATTATCCTGAAGGCCTTTGATCGTTGGGTGATTCGTCGGGCCTCTATCACATCCTCTAGCAGTTCCCCCTTTATTCATGTATGCTATATATGGTTGCGTCCAGGTTGGTTAGATTATTATGACCTCTCCAATTTCTCGTTCTTCTTCTTTGATGGCTTATTTTATATTTTTGGTTTCTGAAGGAGCCCCCGACTCTTTTTGCGGATGTTTCTTTTTCCATGTTTTTGGTGCTACAACCTCGAAGACTCTTTTTGCTTTGATTGATCTCTCCATTATTTCTTCCCAAAAAACTCCTGGTGGTATTGGCAAACATAATGACTCGATGTTTGCTAAATTGTCGGCTTCCTCATTGCTTGCTCTTCCTATATGTGATACTTCACATCCATCAAACTAAGCCTCCATGATGCTGTATAGGTCGCGATAAGTAATCATATTTTCGCTAACAACATCACACTTATCCATTGCCTGCTGTGCCACAAGATTGGAATCTCTAAAGATTTTGAGGCGAGTTGCACCACAAGCTTTGGCCATCCGCATGCCGTGCAACAGGGCATCATATTCTGCTTCGTTATTGGATGCGTTTGTAAAGCTCATCCGAAGAATGTAGAGCATTTTGTCGCCTTGAGGTGATATTAGTATGACTCTTGCTCCCACGCCCTCCGTTATTTTTGATCCATCAATATACATTGTACAGGCACTAGAAAGGTCTGGTGGACCCGCACATTGCAACTCCGTCCACTCTGTGATGAAATCTGGCAGAACTTGTGACTTAATTGCTTTGCGCTTCTCATAAGCGATATCACTAGGGGATAATTCGATGCCCCATAGAGAAACACGCCCAGTTGCTTCTAGATTGTTGAGGATGCTTGACAAAGGCGCTTCATTGACCACTATGATCGGGTGCTTCGAAAAATAGTGGCGCGATATAAAGGAGTAAAGGTTCTTTCTCTTTTGGCGACATGACGATAGGGGATGTCAAAAGTGTTCTTTTAAGATCTTCAAAGGCATGATGAGCTTCTTCTGTCCATTCGAATTTTTCTGATTTCCTCATGAGGGCGTAAAATGGCATCGCTTTTTCTCCTAATCTTGCAATAAAACGACTCAGTGTCGCCACTCGTCCCACCAATTGATGTACACCACGTAGATTTGTTGGCTTCTTCATTGTGAGGATTGCTTGTATTTTTTCAGGATTAGCCTCGATCCCTCTAGCTGATACCAAATATCCGAGGAGTTGTCCTACCAGAACTCCAAAGGAACATTTCTTCTGGTTTGGTTTGATGCTAAACCTGTCGAGATTTCTGAATGTTTCTTCTAGGTCCTTGATCAACGCAGATCCGTGACCTATGGTAACTATGACATCATCAATATACACTTGCACGTTTATACCTATTTGGCTTCCCAGGTCACTACTACATCATCCGCTGATATGTTGCTCCAGTGTTCTTGAGGCCAAACGACATTGTTGTGTAGCAGAATACGCCGTAAGGCGTGATAAACGCCGTTTTTTCCTGATCTTCCTCCTTCATCCTGATCTGGTGGTATCCTGAATAAGCATCCAAGAAAGAAAGACGTTGGCATCCCATAGTTGCATCGATGATTTGGTCAATTCAGAGCAATGCGAAGTGATCTTTTGGGCAATGTTTGTTCTGTGCAGTAAAGTCGATGCACATCCAAAATTCTATACTGTTTTTCTTTGGAAGACGTACTGGGTTTGCGAGCCACTCTGATTTTGTTAATTCTTTGATAAAATTGGCATCAGTTAGGTAATGGAGCTCTTTTTCCAATGGCCTTCGTTTTGGTTCTACGAAGCGTCGAGGTGGTTGCTTTACCGGCTTCGCCTTTGGGTCTAGATTTAATGCATGCTCAGCAAGTTCCCTGGGGATTCCTGGCATGTCAATGGGTAGCCATGTGGAAATCTCCCAGTGCTCATGGAGGAACTCGATGAGCGCACTTTCCTATGCGGGATCAAGGTTAGAAGCCACGAATGTTGTTTTCGTCGGGTCGACGGGTGGATCTGTACTTCTTTTGTGTCTTTTCCCGTGTCAAAAGCCTGATTGGGATTGACATGTGTTACTTCTAGAGGTTGTGCGTTTGCTGAACTTTTGAGTTGCTCAAACTCCGTTGCCATCCCGAAAAATTCAGAAATTTTGTTGAACTCCCAATCACAGCTGTCGGCACATGTGAGGCTTCCTTGTAACGTGATAATTCCCTTTGGTGCTGGCATTTTCATTACTAAATATGCATAATGTGGCACTGCCATAAACCGTGCAAAGGTTGGTCATCCTAGGATTGCATGATATTGTGATGGCCAATCCATGACTTCGAATTCTAGTTTTTGTCGCCTGAAATTTATCTTGGAACCAAAAACAACGTCAAGAAAAACTTTGCCTAAAGGGATTTCAGCTTTACCTAGTACTATTCCGTGGAAAGATGTTTCTGTTGGAGCGAGATTATCTAGGGGGTAACCTATTATTCTCAACATTTTCGCGTAGATCAGATTTATACTGCTTCCTACATCCATTAAGACCTTTCTCATAACCCGCCAATTTGTGCTTCGACTATAAGAGCCAAGTGACCCGGTCGCGGGACCTGAAGTGGATGATCGGCTCTGCTGAATGTGATTTTTTGCTCTGACCAATGGAGATATTCGGGTGTAGCTGATGTTGCTGTTTCCGCCATATTAATTTGTCTTGTGATGAGATTTTGAATTCTATTGGATGGGCGTCCTTTCTAAATCATTGACATTGCTCCTTTTGATTTGGGGTATTCGTTGTTTTGATCGTTTGTATTTTGTGGAGGTGCCACTGGTGGTGGAGCTCCGATGGCTAGTGCGCTAGGCATGGATGTGTATCCTTGATTTGCTACCTCGGTTCCCTTTGCGTTGCATAACTCCTGCATTTTCAAGAATGTTCGGCAGTCTTTCGTGAGATGATTGGATTGTCGTCTGCCTGCTAAGTCGATGTAAAAATGCATATTGCAGGGTCCTTCCAGCATTTGCATTGCAGACATAGGGGGGTCTCATGCTCTTGGCCGATACCACTATGCGGACTGGCTTCCTCCAACGTCGTTCCTGTTCTAGCGATATCTGTCGTTATGGTCGTTGCTTCTGTTGTTACCTTCACCCAAAAAACCGGCTGCGACGTAAATTGGTCATGTGTTTCCATTGTTGTTCCTTCTTCTTCTATCATTGCCACGTTTATCCCTGTCTTCCTCGGGTGGTCGTGCATGCTTATTATGTAACGCGTCCTCTCCATCAGCCCATCGGTTTGCTATCTCCATTAGTTGTGATACCGTCTTTGGTTTCACCTGTCCTAGTTCTTCTATGAATTCTCGGCGACGGATGCCGTCGTTGAAGGCGTCGATGGCCCTTTCATCGGATATGGATTCAGCTGAATTTTTTATAATGTTCCACCGTTTGTGAATGCTCTTATTGACTCTCCATATTTTTGTTTGCACGCTCGTAACTACTCCAAAGATGCTGGTCGTTTGAATGTGGAGTGGAAATGTTGAATGAATTTATCTTCCAAATCGTTCCAGCTACCAATTGAATCTACGGGTAAATGCTTCAACCACGATCTTGTGGCTCCGGTGAGATGTAGATGTAGACTTTGCATTTCGGTGGCTGTTAAGCCACCTCGTAATTTGACGGTTGCCAAGTAGTCTGCTAACCAAGCTTCGGATTCTTGGAGGCCATCGTATTTGTGATGGTCGTGTCGAAGTTTGAAGTCCTTGGGTATTGATGCCTTGCGGATCCTCTGCGTGAAATAGCTAGCTCCGCATAACTCGTGATCATCTTCGTCGTATCCATCCTGGTATCGCCGGCTACGGCTTTCATTTCTGGGTCCACTGCTCCTATGCTGGGTGTTGTCATTCCTTGTATGGCTTCGCGGCTCGGATCCTACGAGATACACCTGGTGTGGTGATTGAGATCGTTGGGTGTGTCCTGCTTGCCGAGGACTATTGCGACGGCGTGGAGATCTTTGTGTGAGTCCTTGTTCTGCTTCTGCGAGTGAGACTCCTACCATGCCGAGGTTCATCAGGGCGGAGCGGTGAAGGGCCACTCACGGATCATCGAGTCCAGGTTGAGTGGTGATCAGATATGTTTGCGTGGCCACAATGGCTGCCTGGGATGTTTTTGCCTTGATGTTTCCTGCTTGATCAATTGACATGAATGATAGGTCGAGATCTCGGATGATTCCGCTTCTTTCTGCTTCAGGGATATTCTGCAGTTGAGATGTTGGCCTTCTTTGTGGTGCTGCTCCTGTTATGCTCCTTGATCCTCGAGTAGAGCTTAATTGTGCCCGTCGTAAACTCGATTCGTCGGCTAATATTTTTCTTTCGTCGAGTTGCCTTTGCATCCGGAGTAGGTCTCTGTTCTTGTGGTGGAGCAGATATTGGTATGCCAAAATATCCTCATGTGAAGCATCCGCTGTCATTGGGACTACTCCCAAAATTGCCTCCTTTGCTTTTTGCCATGCCGACGCTGGTAGCCGAAGTCCTTGTCTTTCTTCTATGCGAGGTTCTCCGCCTCCTCCTTGGACTATGTGATTATCTGTTGTTTCTCCTCCATTTTCGTGTTCTCCTCCATTGTCGTGGTTTCATGCATGGTCATCTGATAAAATATTGTTGGGATTGATAATAGGGTTACCGTTTTTGTCGCGTGGTGTTGAGGTATCTTTGTTGATCATGTACACTTGGTGGCATGTTGTGCGTGGCCTAATGGTGTCGCCTTTTGCTTATGTGGGTGTGTTATTAGTGCTCTGAGATTGTAGTTCTAGATAGATAGCCGCCGTCCTTTCTTCAAAGTCGATGTTTTCACTACTTTCTTCGGGTTCTGAGTTTGTCGGGTTTGCTTCGTGTGGTGAGATTGGCTAGTGGCCTTCTTCTCCTTCTTTGATACATGCTGAGATGTCCGTGGAGGATCCAACGGATGATGCAGGTGCCGCGATGAGTGTAGCTTTTCACACCGACGGTTCTGATGTGATCAGGGCCGAAGGGTGTGATTTTTGTGTGTTGTCTGCTTGGAAGTGAAGGCTTCCGATGATTAGATCGGATCCGTCATTGAAATCGGCGGGTACTAACACGAGGGTGGGCGGGGCGTTGATCTTTTGTCAAATTCATATTTGGTGGAGAGTGTTCTGCCGAATCCGTGTTTCCAGCGTTCAAGTTTCCCACAGACAGCGCCAATTGACGAGGGGTAACCTCGGCAATGCCCATGGTGATGGACTTAGGGTTTCACGGAAAAGAGAACGCTGGGGAAACAGTGAAAACAGAGTTGCCTGAATATTGGGGAAACACACTATTACGAGTTGTCCTCTAGATTTCGGTACCCTCGCTTGGGCTTCACCCGCCCTATATATAATAGGCCAGGTCTCAAAGTTGTATGCGGATAGGTTTCATACACGCGTGATTCCAATACCAACATAATGTCGGTTCATGATTTCTTTCCTAATACAATAACAAGTCTCTGTTGGTTGCTTCTTTAGGCCATTTATCTTGAATCCTTATGGGCCGTAGGCCTTTTACCCAATGTAAGGTAGCGAATAACGAGCATCTAAGTAATCATACCCATGTCAGCTAGTATCTTCGAATCTCAGCAAAACTTTATGAATATTATGGAGACAATGGTGAAATGAAGCTCCATAGACCGAGAAATCGTCCATGAATACTTCCATAACATTTCAACATAATCAACAAATATAGCAGTCATACACCTTTGGAAGGTGGTAGGAAAATTACAAAGGCCAAAAGGCATAAGGCGATAAGCATATAAACCAAATGGACACGTGAATGTAGTTTTTAATTGGTCATCTAGATGGAAAGGTATTTGAAATAACCATTTTAAGTAAAAAATGATAATGCATAGCAAGTCTCTCCAAGTTTTCATCTATAAATGGCAAAGGGTAGTGATCCTTTCGAGTTTCCTTATTACATTTCCTATAATCAATACACATCCTATGACCAATAACAGTTCGAGTAGGGATTAACTCATTATGTTTATTTGGGACAATAGTAAACCCACCTTTCTTTGGAACACAGTGAACAAGACTTACCCAATCACTTTCTTCTACGTGGAAGATTATACTTGCATCTAGTAAGAAGATTACATCCTTTCTCACTTCCTCTTTCATATGAGGTTTGATCCTTCTTTTAAAATCTGCAACTGGCTGAGCTCCTTCTTCCATATATATTCTATGTCTATTGAGGGACTAATCCCTTCCAATTCATCCATTGAATAATCCAGAGCCTTCTAGTGCATCCTTAAGACTATCATTAAATTATCCTCTTCCATCTCTTCAAGGTTAGAGCTTATAATAATAGGATATTTATTAGTGTCATTAAGGAACCTGTATTTTAGTTCTTTAGGAAGGGTTTTGAGTGTAGGAGGGTACAATATTTTCATCACCCTTTCTTATGGGTATCTCATAGATTTGATTCATTTCAGGATCAACTATAGGGATTGAATTAATATAATCATCCATTTCCATTTTGTCTATATCTTCAGGAAGATCGTCATTCTCAACTAGGATTCTTCTTAACTTATCATTGGGAGTCTCAATAAACACTGCAGCAAGACTAGTTATGTTACCTTCTTCTTCTTACTCTTGCTCATATTCTTCAAACTTCTTAATAGTTTGTCTGTGATGAAATTTAGAGAAATGGAATTTCATTTTATAATCACCAAACTTGAGACATATCGTGTCCTTCTTGCAATCAATATTTCCCCTGCGTGTTTAGAAAGGTTCTTCCAAAAATAATTGGAAAATAAGCATCAGTGGGCATATCAACGAGTACAAAATCAATAGGGTACTTGGAAGGTCCAATAAAATTGGAACATCTCTAACTATTCCCATAGGGATTCCGAGTGTCTTATCCACTAGCATAATTGTCATATCAGTATGCTCTAGTTCAGCTGGGATGAGTTCATTCTAGATTTTCAAGTAAAATTTATAAAGATAACATTAACAACTGTTCCAATATCATAGAGGCCATAATAAGAAGATTCACCAAAGGTGCAAGGAAGAATAGGTTTACCAACATCTTTAGCTTTTACCTTTCCTTCAACGAATTGAGAATCTTCAGTGTCTAGATCCATTACATTGCGATGTACAAACATGGTTAATATATCTTCTCTATTTGGCTCACCTATTTCATCCATGCCTTCTTGATTAATTTCTTATATTTTTGCCTCTTCTTCTAGCTACCTAAGGATCATTCTTTCCACTTCCAACTATTCTTCAAGTTGTTGGGCAACCATACGTTTTCTCGCTGTCCTTAGAAAACAAAGGGGTTCAACATAAGGTGCTTCTTTATTTAATGGCTCTACAAGGGACAAAAAAATTATCTTGAAATCTTGAACTTGCTCGGGCAGTGGAGTATATTGAAGCCAATCTTTCTTTGGAGCTTCAGTGTGTTCTATGAAAGAATGAAGGATTCATACAATAATATCATCATCAAGTTGATGTCCATTAGAAATTTCCTTAACCTTACCGGATTCCTCATAAGCATTGAGACAATCATAGAAAATATGTAGAAGATACCATTCAAGAAAATCATGGTGGGGACATCTATTAAGGATGGATTTATACCTTTCGAAAGCTCTTACCAAACATTCTCCTAGGAGGTTCTTGAAATTCTTGATGGCCCTCCTTACTTCAGCAGTATTTGCCTTGGGAAAGAATTGAAATACAAATACTCCCTTGAAGTTTTCCCAAGTATCAATTTTCTCTTCAGGGCAAATTATGTACCAAGCTAAAGCAGTGGTGGTTAGAGATTGGCTAAACAATTTAAGTTTCAATTCATCAGCAAAATAGCCTCTCAATTTAAGCGTCCAACATAACTCGGTAAAATGCATTAAGTGATTGTAAGGATCCTTATCTGGATCATCTCCTGGAAAAGTCTTCTCCTTGATAATAGCGATAAAACAAGGGTTAACCTCAAATTCTAGTTTGCTCCCACTCGGGAATTCCTTAACGAGTCCTCTATTAAACTTCCTGAGGTATTTAGTTGCATCAAGATGATTCATCAGCCCGAGTGTAGTCACGGTGCTCACCTGAAACTAGTAAAAAAATTAGTACAACAAATAGTAAGATTAGCAACAAGAAAAAATACCATCCTAGCTCCCCGGCAATGGAGCCATAACATAGGTTGATGACTACAAGAGCACATATCCATTGTAGCTAGTTTTGAAATAAGAGTATCGAACCCACATATAGCTATTTGGTTAAGGTCTCTATGCCCATCATCACTATCTACCAAAGGATATTTTGTAAGTTTCCTTTGATTTCATGTAAAAGGGTGTTTGAATGGTTTTGTAACTGTAAGCAAGAAATTAATAAAAACAAGAAAAATGAACAAGTAATGAAAGTGTTGGGAAGTAGTGTTGGAACTCGGTAAGGCTAAAGCGTTCTCAGGGATGCAGGATACACCACTATCATATGATAATTATTCATAATTAGGATGACCTATTTCTTTCGTCATGACATGTTTGGAGAGATCCCAATAATAATATGTTCACAACAAGACTTGTGAGAAGTCGCTTCTTGAATCAAGTATTGAGGTCATCTCTAAATAAAGATTGTGATGCCTAAGAGAAATCACTCATATAGACCAACACAATTAAGGGTTTGCCCATCAATATCGTAATAAGCTTAGTGAATCTCTCTTAGTTCCCCCTTGTACCGTGTAGGTTATAATCCAATGATTATAGTCACAAAGTAACACTATACATACTCCCATACATGGCCCAAAGTTATCTCCCTCTCTTTAGTCCTAAAGGAAAATACTATGTTCTCAACATCACATATCATCTAAAGAAATAGATTTAACACAATATCCTAGATCAATGGATCATGGACCAAAGTAATAGATCATCTTTATTTCATTTCTTAATAATGCGAGGGTTTCACCATATCCCCAAGAACAAAGGGAACTACTCATGCATCAATCAACAACATCATCATATTCATATGGATGGATAAATGTGTAAGATAAATCTGGTGAAAACCAAAATTGAATTTGGAATTGAAGGAGATATGCCCTAGAAGCAAATAATAAATGGATTTTATTATCATATCTCAATTAGTTTGTAATAGTTTCATAATGTGCTACAACTGTATCATGTGGAAACATTGATATAAGTGTGGTATGAAACAAACCAAGTCCCTAGTAGCCTCTATTTATACTAGTTCGTTGGGCAACTGATGATCAAGGTTTCCTAATCATGGAGCATTTATGCCAGTTGACAATAAAGTCATATATTGATATGATGGACATTACACAAGGCCAGTTATTGCGACATGACCAAGTCACATGGTTCAACGTTGCAATAATTAGAAGCGTAGCATCCTTCTACTTAGACCATGGGATCATATTAATCACTATCTCCTAAGGCTACTTTGATTGCATCAACCACCATGTGCATAACTGGGTAGCCATAAAGGTGTATTTCAGGTATTCCACAGGAATAGTTAAGGCTTATGTATCAAGATTAGGATTTGTTCACCCGCGTGATGGGAAGGTACACATAGCTGACTTGGTGGGATTGCATCCATAATGTTGCAACATGTGACTAGGTCACGATGATGGAATATCAAGGTAACAAGTAAAACAGAACTTGTCGGTAACAAGATTGAACAAGGTATATGATATTGTTGATCAGATCTCGAACAAGTTGTATTGAAGAAACAAAGGAAATTGGACTCGACGTATACGGTTCACACAACATTACATCGTGGAATGCACAGGGGTCATTATGGGCATCCCAGTCCCGCTATTGATCATTGATGGAGATCATGTATGTGATCCTGAGCCGTTGGGGTAACACACCTAAGGGTACGATCATTCTGTAAGATGGAATCAAAGTAGAGAGATAAACCAGAATCATTCCGATGAGAATCTGAAGTTGTTCGGAGGAGGAAGAGAAAGGAAAAAGACCAAAAGGTGTTTTGGATAAGTAGCAATTTATAATATGTTAATTGTGAATTAATATATAGTCCCTCCGTCTAGAAATAACTGACTTGAGTTTGTCTAGATTCGAATGTATCTATACAATAAAATGTGTCTAGATACATTCGAATCTAGATAAACCCAAGTCAGTTATTTCTAGACGGCGGGAGTATTAAATTAATACTTTATGGTAACTTCTTCAAAAGGCCAAAATCCTGGAGGGAATTGGCCTTGGAGTATGTCACTCGAAAAAACAACAAACAACAACATTCGCCGTTGTTGGGCCATTGTGAACCGGCCTAGTTAGACAAGCGGAGAAGGAAGGCACAGGGCGACGCGTGGGCGACAGATAGCTTGCCGTTGCTCTGGGGCCACAACCCACATGGGAAGGCGGGTGTCGGGCGAGCGCCGCAACGGGCCGTCACACACTAGACAACCCAAGGTAGGGCCCTGCTGGCATGGGTGATGGCGGGCGCGCATGCAGCTGGGCCTCACGCAGGTAGCTGGCCCACGCGGGGACTAAGCTGCTGACCGCAGCGACAACTGGGCCGCACACGCATAAGCCAGCCCACCCGGGTCACCAGCTGCTATTGTTGTGCTACTGTGGGCTGGGCTGCAGTGAGGTGGGCCACCTGGCCACCATTCAGCCCAGCCAGCTAGATCCTCCTCTCCATTTTCTCATTCCTTTTTAGTCCCACATGGGAAGCCTTTGGTGGGGAGTACCCCTCCTCCACCCATATAAATGGGTGCCCATGGGTGGGATTAAACACCAATCCCATAATTCTCTAATCCACTTTCCTCAGGGAATCTCTCTCTCTTTCTTGTTGTCCTCTGGCAATGCCGCGGTCAATGGAAGGATGGCACACGCAAGAGACAACACACCTGCAGCACGCCATTCGCTGCATGGATTCTAGCCAGAGGATCTACTTCTACACTCTCGGCAAGAATCAGAGAACTAGAGGTTGTCATCGTACATTGTATGTGTGCAAAACCATGAGGGTGCTGCCACTTGTGGCACCTTGGATGACGTGAGCTGGAGCTGCTGCACGATGGAGCAAGAGGTGACTTGCGAGGAGCTTTGTGACCTTGAGGTTGGTTTCAGGTACGACTACATAATCCACGTTCCCCTCGGAACATTAACCACTTTTTTACTACAAGGGTACATATCTAAAACCTCAGCCATTACTATATTACTCCTAGATAGATCCTGGAAGTTAGGTGTGTTCGCATAGGAATTTTTTTTGTTTTCTGCTCCGAACCCCTTGAGTGGTATCAAAGCCGATCTATGTGTAGTAATGATGTACGACCAGTGCGCACGTGGATTGTGCAGAAATTGATCCTATAGTTGTTACCCTCTAACGTGTACTTGCTAATATCGCGACATTATTTGATGAAGTGGCCCGGACCGACTTTACGCGTAATCTTACGAGAGTCTGGTTCCACGCTCTATATGCGGCTTGTACCATATAAGTGGCTAATGGGTGTCTATTTCTCATTCGATAGTTTATATGGCATTTACAATGGAGGGCCCCGAGATGGGTGTAATAGAGACAACTATCTACTCCATGTTGTGGTTGGAAAGTTCGTAGATTAGAAATAGTTTTATCGCATAAGCCCTAGAAGCCACGTAAAACTTGCAAAAGATAAAGGAGAGGCGTCTAACTTTATTTTGCAAGAGGGCATGTCATTTGATATGGTCTTGGTCGTTGCGAAAGGTAAAGTATTTTACTTTCTGTTACTAAGTAGTATAGTAATAGTCATTGTTCCGATAGACAACCTGCTAGTGGCGTTGTGGACTTGGCGTCAAACCGGTGGCAGAATGGAGATCATGCTAGAGTGCTCGATGGAGATCAAGCCTGGAGAAGGACCATATCATATCACTATATACATGTCATGTTGATACCTTTTATACATATAATTGTGTGCTAGTATTAGATACTAAACAGTAGCATGCTATGTAGGATGATCCCTTTTAATACCAATATCACTACAAGAAATCTTTCCATCCGCGACGATTTGGTCCATCTGTCGTTGTACAAGCCACGTCTTCCGCAACGAATTTCTTCGCTCGACCATGGCTGAATGAAATATTTTTCCCCGTTTCATAGCACTCTACTATGAAGAAACTGCTAAAAACATGGACGAAACTTGGCCGGTGCGTGGAAGAAGTAAGATTTTTGGTTCCTTGCGCAATGTAGATTGAGCGAAATCTTTTGAGGAGTGTAGGTCCCGGATGTCAGTGTCTATTGTGTACCATACTTTTCGGTTGCGCCTACCTGATTTGAACTCAATAATGTTGCTCAATGCATCCGCTGTTTAGTCAGGCTACTGGGTGTGGCATGTCAGCCTCTCATTAGAAAAATCATGTGCATGATGGAATTTTTTCTTTGCTCGAGCTACCCAATTCCGAACTTGATAGCAATGCTCAATGGATCTTCCGTTTAGTTAGGCGCATGGGTCCCACATGTCAGCCTATCATTAGAATAAACGTGTGTATGGTGGAATATTTTCCTTGGCCCGTGCCTCCTTGATTTGAACTCGATAATGTTGCTCGATGCATCAACCATTTAGACAGACTGCTAGGTCCCCCATGTCAGCCTCTCATTAGAAGAATCGTGTGTATGAGGGAATTTTTTTTCTCTCGCGCTACCCTATCCTGAACTTGATAGAAATGCTCGATGCATCTGCCGTTTAGTCAGGATGTTGGATCCGATATGTCAGCCTCTCATTAGAAGAAACATGTGTATGATGGGCGCTTCCCTAATTCGAATTTGATAATGTTGGTCGATGCATCTGCCGTTTGGTCACACTTCTAGGTCCCACATGCCAGTCTCTATTTAAATGAAGCGTGTGTATGATGGACTTGTTTTTTCAGTGCGTGATGTTGACACCTTGGCAACGTTGCTCGATGTAGCAGCCATTTAAGGTCTGTATGCTGGGTCCCAGATATCAGCCTCTCTTTGAAATAAACGTGTGTATGTTGGACTTTTTCGGGTTGAGTCTACCATTTTGACCTTGGCATCGTTGCTCGTTGTAGCCGTGTATGGTCTGGCTGCGGGGTAATGCCATCCTCCCTATACAAGTATGTTGGATAATTTGTTACATCTGATTGCTGGCTATTAACTGTTTTTTTCAAACCCGCCTGTTAAAATCGAGGGATGCTGTAGGCAGGTGGGTCCGTGATATCAGCCTCTCCCTAAGCAATTTTGCTAAAAGAAAAAATTGAAAAACTAAAATAAGATATTTACGCAAAGACGAATCGAACTATAGACTTAAAGACAATTTAACTGAGCGCGTTGCCACTGCGGTAAACATAATATATGTAAAAATAACATTCATCGTCTATAGTAACTATAACTTATGTATTAGTCTTGTTAAAACGATTTTGTGCATCCATATAAATATATCTTGAAAATAAAAAGGCAAAGCTCCTTGCCCATGGGCTACAAACCATGGGATATTCTATATGGGCGACTTTTTCAAATTTTACTAGGAGCGGGGTAATTCCTAGAATGGCCGGATTTAAAAACATTTTGGGCTATTCTACACCGGCTATACTCAATTGACTATGCTCCCTGGCCTCTTAATCATGAGCTCTTGCCTATAGGCTATGCTCCATGGGCTCTTCTCCATGGGCTATGCTCCATGGGATCCTTTCACAATTTTAATTAGAAGGTTTTTGGCTAAAGATGGGCCGAATGTGCTAACTTTCATTTGCTTGTTAGTTATTCTCAAAAAATGCTCGTTAGTAAAATCTCAAAAAACAACTGCTTGTTAGTAAAAAAATCATTGTGTTGTGGCTTGGCTGGATTGGAAACAAAAACCTGACCAAGGGAAGGAAAAGAGCAAAAAAAAATCGTTGACAGATATTCATGTAAAGAATCAAAAGAACCACAGACACACACATCGCGCGTGGCAAAATTGTACTGCTATCCAATGACTTGACATGGTGAAATCATGTTGTATCTTTATCCCTCTCTTCTCTGTCCAAACCACATCCAACAGTTCAATAGCATTTGAAAGACAGAATAAGACAGAAAAATATCAATAGATTCCTAATTGAAATTCAGTGGCACTTGACAGATTTAGCAGCATTTCAAAGTGGCTGATTCAGCAATGCAGAAATTGAAATTCAATAGCAGTATAGAGAGAACCAGATCTTGTTTTAGCAATATAAACCTTGGCGCATGATCAGTTTTCCTTTTTCTCCGAACACACTCAATCATTGGATCAAGAAAAGGACGATCAAGTCTGCTTTTGTATGCATACCTCCTTCTCACATCAGTGCATGTGTGTGACCTCCATATGCAACCCAAAATGCCCAATCCTTGTCTAGATTATGAGTTTATGACAAGGCCAAGTTACAAAAGAAAAGCAAGACCATCTACTGCATTTGATCTAAACAAGTATTGGTACATAAGTATTATTTTTGCAAAATACTTTAGTAATAGTAATGATAGATCAAAGGAAAATCAAGACCGTCTCCTTCCCTTGATCTGAACAAGTACTAGCAGTATAAAGTACAAAAATACTCCGAAGTCAAGAACTAGTACCATACTATTACTACTTTGTAGCCAAAATCCACCCTCCAACACATGGGAACCCGTAATATCTAGAGAGTGAGATACGATAAATTCCAAAGTAAAAGAAGCATCAATTGAGAATTCTCTCTTGCGATGGATGCATATTGAGTAATGCAAGCCCTGAGTGATCTCATGTATCTCCAGTAACACCAACATGGAATTGTTTTCCTTCTGGATGATGCCCGGTGCAGCCCTGCTCCTAGGCATGAAGGAATTGCTCATTGCATCATCACAAAACCCCTGCTCTATTGACGGAAGATAGACTGTGAACTAAATATAGTACATGGGCGACAAGCATGTGACCAGCCTGATGCACACAGTAGATCCAATGTTCACTACTCTGGACGAGTGTAGTGCCGACAACGGCTGAGAGAAGTACATGTAGTTTCTAAAGGAAGTAAGAATCAGCAGATTAAATTGTAGCATGCTAAATATTTCCAGAGAAAAAAATGATCAAGTAAATATGATTAACTGAACTAACTGCAACAAAAGATATGTACTACGAACATGTGCAATGTCATGTTTCAAAGAAAAAGCTACTTTATCTAAACAAGTACTACTAGCTACCAGTACAGGGCGGTTTCAAATGAAATGCTAGATCATAGCTAGCATTTGATCTAGTACATACTGCAAAATACTTTAGCACTAGTAGCACTAGAAACAAAATACT
Source organism: Avena eriantha (assembly GCA_910589775.1). Classification (NCBI taxonomy): domain Eukaryota; kingdom Viridiplantae; phylum Streptophyta; class Magnoliopsida; order Poales; family Poaceae; genus Avena; species Avena eriantha. The sequence continues at coordinate 380,318,820 of OU342742.1, read as the reverse complement.
CCCAAATACCATAACTAGTACTATGGTACAATACTACTTTGCACCCAAAATCCACCCTTCCAACACACTAGAACCCCTTGCTAGAATCAAGATCAATATTCAATCCCAAATTTGAACGGCGGACCATCATCAGAGTCAAGACGGTCATATTTTCCATCTCCCACATTGTGAAAGCAAAATGAGTAATCCAAGGTGATGATATCATCTTTCTTAATCAGGAAATTCCAAAAATCTTTAATAATCCTGAGGGTGGCCAGCGAGGCGCTGCTCTTTGGCTCGAAAAATAGGATCTTCGGCGAACTCCTCAAACTACCTTCCCATCATTGAAGGTTCATAAAAGTGCAACTCTACCATGTACCACAGAAATAAGCATACCACCGATCTGATGGATTAGATGGATATGGCGAGGCCATAGTCAAGCATGTCAAATTGCATGGAGAACATCGTACCATCATCCTCGGATGCGACTGTCTCCACTCTCCACAAGCCAGGTGCTAGCAAAGGCTGGGAGATGTACCTATCTTACTCGTCATAGTGGAAACTGTGCACCTCCATCGAGTAGGCTTATGCGAGATGGGAGAGGAGCACTATCGACCGGGAAGTGAAATCGCATCAAGGCTCGGTGTAGTAGCACAGGCAGTGCAGGAACATGGTAATGTGGCTGTGGAGGGCGTGGAAGGTGACCAACTCCCCGCAACCATCGTTGGAGCATCTGCTGCCTTTTCTGTCAGTGACTTGGCGGTGCAACTCCTTGGAGCATGCGGTTAGCCGGACGATGCTGGTAATGTCCATACGGATAGCAATTTCCCCAAAGGCGTCATCTCCGACCTTGCTCCAGCCACTGAACCGCCTGTTATGCCTCGAATCCTCCATTGCTCACAAATGGACTAGGGGCGAGGGCAGATTCAAAAATGACTGTTGGGGGTTCTTGGAGGATAGGGGTGGTGGGCTGCAAGAATTGATGTAGCGGGCGACATGGCAAGGAAAAGTTGTGAAGTGCAAGCTCGAGAGGATGCAAAATGCGACTAGGCAGCATTGGCTAATGGAGATGGGAAAGATGGGAGGCTCGAGGGGTATTAATTTTGCGTGTTCCCTAGAGGTCTTCTTCAGTTTGCAACTTCATCGAGGAGGCACGCCGACTTGAGTTACATCTAGACTAGCAAGCTGTCACATCGTACCGCGGTATTATATCGTCACATTAGTATGATTTAGACTTTCCAGTTTAACAGTACTCCAAAAATAGAAGTAGTAAGTATTTACTACAGAGGTGTAGGCAACATGTAGAGGTATAAAACTAGTAGTACACCAGCTATTATACATGTAGAGGTATAGCAGCTACTAGAATGTGGATTACTTCAGAACAAATTTTTGCTCTAGAATGTAGAATATTTAAGAACAAAATCCGCATAGGGAACCTGTATAGGTATAGTGTGGGCCCCCCGGATTAATCCTCCGAGAATCCCTGTTATGCATACACCATGTTCTATGATCAGTTTGTCGTGGCACATAACCGACAAGTATCATAGTAAACATCCATTACTTAAGCGGATACAAGTCATACCTCAATTTCCTCTATGGCTACATTACTCATCATCAGCGGAACTCTATCGAAGAGAAGAGCTCGAGCCATGCCTTAACCTACAGGAAGATGACTGGGACAATGTCCTAGCTCGCATAGTCGTCAACGTCACCTTCACCTTACTTCTCGAATATGACCAAGTTAATAGCCAGGGACAATGCTAGTGAGTACTTTGAATGTACTCGCAAACCACCTTAAGATAATTATAATAACAAGAGGATATGCAATATGGTTGTGGTAGTAGGAGGGCTCCATGAGAGGTTCTTTTCTAAAATAGTTTCTCTTGTAGATATATCATCTACATATCTTTGTTGAATACTTTTGTAAAACATTTTGAAGAATTTTCAAAAACATTAGGATTGGGGTCACCCATTTTCTCATCTCACGGTCATCATTTGACTGGCTTTTGTCAGCATAATGGGACCGGGGGACCCTTGCATTGCGCCTTAGAGCATGGACCAGGACCCACCGGGTAGCTACTCAACAGATGTGTAGCCTGGCCAGGAAGGGCGTCGCGAAGATACGAGCACCGAGTGTTCGTAGATGGTATGTTTTGCCATGATAAGCCTATAAATACTAAGTATCAGCTATGTTGTAGGTACCTATGGGTGAGATGAATGCTACAAGACGTGCCTCGATCTGCCAGCTAGGCGCAGACAAGGAGGAAAGGAAAACGACGAACACAAGGCGGTCCTGCCCCTCCTTCTAGGGGGTGGCCTCGAAGGAGGGCCATGGCACTCTAGGCGACAGCGAGGACAATGAGCGGCCTCGACCGAGCCCCGGAAGGACCATAGGAGCACCCCTCCTAGGCCAGGCGCGGCTCGGAAACCAGAGTTCACTGTGCCTGACAAGGCATGTCAGTCCTAGCCTTGGGAACCGGTGATGTGTCAACATTGCTGGACATCATCATGATGCTACAATCCACTACAGCGTGCCATCGTCACTAGTGATAGCTCGGAGCTTGAGTTGTCACTCGGCCATCGAGTGCATCTGAGCACTGCCCCTGGCCATCCATTGGCCACAAGCGCTGCCTACCTGCCTGAAGACCGCGTGGCACCCCGTGATTGAGGCCAGGGAACGCCCCACATGGTGCTCAGCGCCGGCCCTTGTGGTGACCCCTTGGTGTACAAAAGGAGGCACATGGCCATGAGGAAAGGGGTTAGAGGACCAAGAACTCAAAAGACTGGGGAGCTTAAAGGGACACAACAAGAGAAAGAGGGAGAAATAAAGGGAGTGAGGAAATAAAGAGGAAGCCTGGAAATAAAGAGAAAGGGAGGTAGAAACAAAGGGAGTGAGAAAGTTAGAGAAAGCGTCTCCCCGGCATCGTAGAGGTCATCTTCTTGTATCTCAATCCATCCCAGATAATCCACCAAAGCAGTATGTGATGGGTTCGTAGCATGGAAAACAAAAAATTTCTACCGCAAGAACGAACAAAACCCAGATCTAATCTAGATAAAGGCCAAGATCTAATCTATTAGACATGTGCAACAAGATAGATCTGTACTAACCCTTGTAGATCCGAAAGCGTTACGAGATTCAGATCTCGTGGTTGATGTAGTCGATCACTTGCCGATCGCAAGATCGAGTAGAAGATCCTTCCGGCGCCGCGTTCCGGCAGCGCTTCCGCAGTCGGTCACACGTGCGGAGTCGAAGCAGACCTTCCTCTCCCCGTTCCAGCGAGCAGCAGAGGTAGTAGATCTTCTCCACGGAAACCCAGCATCACGACGGCGTGGTGGTGGTGGTGGAGTAGAGAATTCTGTAGGGCTTCGCCTAAGCCTGAGCAGAAGAAAGGAGGAGGAGAGAGGTAGCTAGGGCAAGAGTAGTGGAGGGGGGGCCAGGGGTGGCGCCTCCACCCCTCTATTTAAAGGAGGGAGGCGCCATGGGAGGGGGAGTCCTAGTAGGACTCCCCTCCCTTCCTTGGCCGGCGGATTGGGAGGGGGGAGGAGTCCTCCTCCCCCACGACTCCTTGTCTTGCCCCACAAGGACTCCTTGATCCTTTCTTGGTTTTCAAGCAAACTCCAAGAAATCTTCCAGAACATTCCGAAACCTTCTAGAATCCCCATACAAATACTCCGGAACATTTCCTAACTTAGAAAATGATCCCCAATATATGAATCTTATTCTCCGGACAATTCCGGAGCTCCTCGTGACGTCCTGAATCCAATCTGAGACTCCGAACAACATTCGGTCTCCAATGCACATTCCATATCTACTTAAAACAACTTCGAACCTTAAGTGTGTCACCCTACGGTTCGTGAATATGCAGACATGATTGAGACACCTCTCCGATCAATAACCATCAGCGGGATCTGGAGATCCATAACGGCTCCCACATAGTCAACGATGACTTTGTGATCGATAGAACCATTAACATACGAAACCAATTCCCTTTGTCACGCGATACTCTACTTATCCGAGGTTTGATCGTCGGTATCTCCATACCTAGTTCTACCTCTTTAATGATAAGTACTCTTTACTCGTTCCATGTTATGTCATCCCTTGTGACCCAGTCACATGCTTGCAAGCTAATTAGATGACATTCCACCAAGAGGGCCCAGAGCATATCTATCCGTCATATGGATGGACAAATCCCAATCTTGGTCCATGCGCTTCAACACATACTTTCAGAATACCCAATGACACCTTTATGACCACCCAGTTACGAAGCGGTGTTTAATGTCATCAAAGTACCCATCCGGTGATGGTGATTAACATAACCTCATGGTCGAAGGATTATGTTACTATGTATTTTAAAGCTTATAGCAAACGAACTTAATGACTTGATCTTATGCTATGCTTACTACGAGTGTGTGTCCATCACATCATTCTCCTAATGATATGATCTTGTTATTAACGACATCCAATGTCCATGATCAGGAAACCAAGATCATCCATTAATCAACAAGCTAGTTTAACAAGAGGCTTACTAGGGACTCTTTTATGTTTACAAAACACACAAGTATTAATGTTTCTGGTTAATACAATTATAGCATGGGATGTAAACATTTATCATAAACATAAAGATATAATAATAACCACTTTATTATTGCCTCTTGGGCATATCTCCAACAGTATATAGGGTTGTTTGCCAAAGGAAGGCCCGAACCTTGATCAAAAATGCTTGTGTGTGCTCCATGTGTGTTGTGTGCTCATATCAGCAGGTTCCTTCGCTGATGTTGAGGCAGAAACGCCTTCGTGCCCACTACCGAACAAATAGGCAGTGTCCAACATCCTCGACAGCGTAGGCGAGACGCGACATCTGGCGTGCCAGGTAGGGGGCGCTCGTATTTTTGGCTTCGGCAATCATCATCACCATCGACACCTTCTTGAGCTTCATCATCATCACCATCATCATCACCAACGTCTGCTTCGTCTTCGTGTTCACCATCGACATCGACCGCGCCATCACCAGCCATGGCACCAAGGAGAGGTGTCGGTGTTGGAACCGCCTTGCGGTGGTAGACTCGCCCATTGCACGGGCTTGCTCCCACGCCCTTCCCACAACTGGGGTCTTGCATGCCGAGCCTCATGCACGGCGCACGACTGCCATCGCAGGTGCCGACCCGCGTTCAGGGCCAATCACAACCGCGCCCCCCACTGCCGTCGCAACCGCACCCTGATACATTGCAAATGTATCTATAATTTTTGATGTTCCATGCTTGGTTTTATCTACTTTCTTATGTTTTGTCTACACTTTGGAGTACTTTTCATATGATTTCTTAGACTAACCTATTAACAAGAGCCACAGTGCCAGCTGCCTGTTTTCTGCTGTTTTTGGTTCCAGGAAAGTCAGAAAATGAATATTCTCGGAATTGGACGGGACAAAAGCCAAAGTCAGTATTTTATCGAGGGACACACGGATCCAGAATACGAGACGGAGAGGAGCCAGGGGCGGCCACACCACCTGGCCACGCGGGCCAGACCTGGCCACGCCAGGGGTGGTGTGGCCAGCCCAGGCACCCCCTCGGCCTCTCCTTCCGCCTATAAGATGCCTCCGATACATAAACCCTAAGGACCGATCAAAATTCTATGAAAGTGTCTATAGCCACCTTCGTCTCTGTCCCTTGATCGGGAGGGATCGGAAGCTGTTCCCGGCACCCTGCCGGAGAGGGGAATTCACCCTGGAGGCCTTCTTCATCATCATGCAAGCCTCCGGTGTGATGCATGAGTAGTTCATCCTTGGACTACGGGTCCATGTAGTAGCTAGATGGCTGGTTCTCCTCCTTTGTGCTATCATGTTTAGATCTTGTGAGATCCGTTCATGATCAAGATCATCTATTTGTAATTCTGCATGTTGTGTTTGTGGGGATCCGATGGATATTGAGATGCTATTTCAGATTGATTATCGATTCTATCATGTCTTTGTTATTTGTGATCTTGCATGCTTTCCGTTGTTAGTAGCTATCTTGGCCAGGTAGATGCTTGCAACTCCAAGAGTTAGTATTTATGCTCGATAGTGGGTTCATGCCTCTGGTAATCTGGGGAAGTGATAGAAATCTCTAAGGTACTAGATGTGATGTTGCTACTAGGGAGAAAACAACAATCCTTTATTCATAGAACAATCGTATTGTTTACTTTACACGTAATTCATAATGCAATTATCCGTTGCTTGCAACTTAATACTGGAGGGGGTTCGGATGATAACCTAAAGGTGGATTATTAGTCATAGATGCAGTTGGATGGCGGTCTATGTATAATGTTGTAATGCTCAATCGAATCTCAAAGGAGTCAAGATGATTAGTATATGCATGTATTGCTTTCTCGATGTTTGTCAATTGCCCCATTGTAATTTGTTCACCTAGCATGTTATCTATCTTAAGGAGAGCCACCTCTAGTGAACTATGGACCCCGGTCCTTTATTTTACAATCAATCTACAATTAAACTGTTTACTGCTTTGTGTTTACATTCTGCAAACTATCACTTTCTTCCATTCGATACGCTTAATCCTTTGTTTTCAGCAAAACCGGTGAGATTGACAACCTCATCGCAAGTTGGGGGAAAAGTTCCGTGGTTGTGTTTTGCAGGTCTCCATGTTGCTACTAGCACCGGTAGTGCGCCCTGCCAAGGCTCAGCTAGCAACACCTTTGGGGTGTTTCCTTGCTCCTACTGGATTGATAACCTTGGTTTCGTACTGAGGGAAAACTTGTTGTTGTGCTCATCATACCTTCCTCTTGGGGTTCCCCAACGAGCTCGATATATTTTGGGCCATCACACCCCACAGTTGAGGAGGGCATGCATGTTGGCAGAGGCACTGTTGCATGGAAGGAACCACCACAAAGTGATGTAGGAGGCATTGCTGATGAAGGCCTGAGGGAAGAGGCCACCAACATGGCCACCACCCCCAGGAAGCAGAGGCTCAAGGGAGAGCCTCAACTTACCAAGAAAGTGCCGATGGGTGATGACCCGACTCATTTCATCACTATCGGGAACCGGCTATCTCCTGAGCAGGCGGTAAGGCTTGTCTCTTTCTTGCAGGAAAATGCTAATGTCTTTGACTATTTCGAGGGAGGTCATTGAGCAACACCTGGCAGTGTGCCTTGGGGCCCGACCTGTCTGACAGAAGGTTAGGCGCTAGGTTCAAGACCGCCAGGACTTCATCATAGAAGAGATGCACAAGCTGGTAAGGGTTAGTACTGTGCGGGAGGTCCTCCATCCTACTTAGATGGCCAATCCCGTTGTGGTACCTAAGCCGAATCTAAAGATGAGGCTGTGCATTGACTTCACTGACCTGAATCGGGCTTGCCCAAAAGATCCCTTTCTGCTTCTGCGGATTGACCAGGTAGTGAACTCCACTGCTAGGTGTGACCTGCTCTATTTACTTGACGCGTTCTTGGGCTACCATTAGATCTGAATGGCCATCGATGATGAGTAAATACAACGTTCATAACCCCGGTGGGGTGCTCTTCTATACATGCATGCCCTTTGGCATCGGGAATGCAGGGGCCACCTTCCATATGGTTATGTGCATCTATTTGGCCCCCCATATGGGGCGCAACGTGGATGCATACATCGACGACATCGTGGTTAGGTCTCGTCACAAAGCCACCCTAATTGAAGACCTGCGGGAAACCTTCGATAACCTTCGAAAGGTGAACCTGCGCCTTAACCCCGAGAAGTGTGTCTTTGGTGTCCCTTCTAGGAAGCTCCTTCGGTTCCTGGTTTCCAAACCAGGAAACGAGGCTATATCGGAAAAGATCAAGGCCATAGAGGACATGCAGCCTCCCTAGAAAATAAAGGACGTGCAACACCTTAATAGGTGCGTCATGGCTTTAGGGCAATTCATCTCCCGCTTGGGCGAGCTCGGCCTCCCGTTTTTCAAGCTCCTAAAGAAGAAGGGGCCTTTGAATGGACCCAGAGGCACAACAAGCATTCCTTGACCTCAAGAAATACATGTCCTCTCCCCCCATCCTCGTCTCTCCCTGGCTGAGAGAATCGCTACTGCTCTACATTGCTGCTACCAGTCTGGTGGTTAGTGCGGCTTTCGTGGTGGAGCGGCTGAAGGGCCCTAAAATGGACGAACTCATCAACTAGACAGAAAGCCTGACTTCCTCTTCGTGGGGGGCAGGAGAGGCATTGCTCGGGCCTAAGGGTCCGGGAAAACCAAAGAAGACGGGGCTAGAGCAGCGCCCTGTCTACTTTCTTAGCATGGTGTTACGAGATACCCAGGAAAGGTATCCCCCGGCACAAAAGAGGCTACTCGGAGTCCTAATCGCTTCATGGAAGGTACGAAATGACTTCTAGGCTCACTTTGTCACTGTTGTCAGTGACTATGGATTGGAAAGTGTCATGCGCAACTCAGAGGTCACGGGGCGAATCGCAGAATGGGTAACTGAGCTATCCGAGTTCGAGTTGCACTTTTCCCTTACGAGATCCATCAAAAGCAAGGCCCTTATTGATTTCATCAACAAGTGGAATCCAACACCCTACGATGGAGTGGAGGAATACTCCAGCCTCCCGATAAATGAAGACCAAGGAAAGTGGATCATGTACTTTGGGCTCCTTCGGCTACAACGGGTCTGGAGCGAGAGTTGTCATTCTTTCCCCTTATGTGGAGCAACTTAAGTATGTTGTCCACCTTGACTTCAAGGATGCAGGGAAAAGCTCCAACAACATGGCGAAATATGAATCCCTACTTGCGGGGCTGCGAGCCGCTGCAGGCCTCGGCATAAAACGGCTAGTGGTGCAAGGTGACTCGCAACTAGTTGTTAACCAAGTCATCAAGGAGTACGACTGCCCTCAAATGTGGGCCTATGTTGATGAAGTGAGGCTGGTGGAGCACCGCTTCCGCGGGTTGCAGTTGGAGCACATTCCTCGGGGAGACAACTTCGTTGCGGATGATCTTTCAAAAGTCACTGCGCAAGGAGGTCTAGTTCCTCCCTAAGTTTTCCTTGAGAGGTTGACTAAGCCCTCTGTGTCTATTTCGCCCAGAAACAGAGCCCTTCCTAGCAAGCCCACAAGGATCACTACGAAAGGGAAGCCTAGGAAGGGTTAGGCTATGATACCTAGCAAGGACCTGATCCGGGAGAAGCATGTGGTGGCAGTGGTTGAGGATGCATATCCACCATGTGTGGCTGAGATCTATCGCTACCATAAAATCCAAGACCTATCTGAGGAGGACAAGCAGGCAGACTGCATTGTGTGATAGGCTACCATGTATTGCCTCATTGACAATGAGATGTACCGCAAGAGGGAATGCAGGGTCAAACTCCATTGTATCTCAAGGGAGCAAGTGGAAGCACGTTTGGCCGACATCCATGAGGGAACCTGTGCAAACCATGTTGCCTCATGGGCGCTGGCAGGAAAGGCCTTCCGACAAGGCTTCTACTGTTAGACGGCCCTGGCAAACACGGAGCATTTGGTTCAAACATGCGATGCCTGCCAGTGCCACACCAAGATCATCTGGCCGCCCGCGCAAGCTTTACAGACGATCCCAGCCTCATGGCCGTTCATGCCCTGGGGGATGGTTTGAAAGTTTCCTAGGGTGGTTGGAGGATACGAGTACTTGATGGTGGCCATTGACAAATTTACCAAGTGGGTGGAAGTGGAGCCGGTGCGGGAAGTAACCGCACATGCAGCTATAAAGTTCAACCGAGGAATTGTTTACCGTTTGGGGGTGCCTCACAGCATCATACTGATAATGGCACATAGTTCACCAGCAATTCCTTCAAGGCGTATTGTGAGGAGATGTGCACCAAGATTTGCTATGCCTCTGTCACTCATCCAAGGGGCAACAGACTAGTGGAGCACGTGAATGCAGAGGTGCTTCGGGGGCATCAAACCAGAACGTCCGATCGTTTCAAGACGAGCGGAAGAAACTGCATTGAAGAACTCCCAAAGGTCCTGTGGGACCTTCGTACAATGCCAAACCGGGCGACCGGCGAGACGCCCTTTTCCCTTGTCTACGGGGTGGAGGCCGCCGTGCCAATGGAGCTTAGATACGGATCCCAGCAAGTCCGCGCCTACGACGACACCATCCAGCACGTGGAAAGGATTGACGACGTCAACTTCCTGGAAGAGTATGTTGTCGAGCAGCGGTGCGACAAGCCTGTTATCAGCATAGTTTACACCGGTATAATAGCCGGTGGGTTCACCCTCGTGAACTGGAACCTAGGGACCTAGTCCTCAGGCGAAGGTTGTACACCAAGGGAATGAAAAAACTATCGCCTAAGTGGGAGGGCCCTTTATGGGTAGAAGATGTAACCAGACCCAGCGCAGTCCGACTGGAATACGAGGATGGTCAGCCCGTGCCGAATTCCTGGAATATCGAGCACCTCCATGAGTACCACCTCCACATGTACTACTCCTGAAACACCCAACCATATGAAGCACAATTCTGTACCCACAATATTATTTTAAAAAGCCCGAGAATAGGAGTTTTCTCGGCAAAATTGGTTAATTATGCGCCCACATATAAGGTGTCCTTAGAGTCATATAAGCCACTGTAGAAAGCCCGGGAACATGAGTTTTCCGGCAAAATCGGTTAATTACATGCGCATGACAACCAGACCCATATAAGGTGTCATGGAAGTCATATAAGCCGCCGTAGAAAGCCCGGGAATAGGAGTTTTCCTGGAAAAAACAATAGTATGGCGTTACGGGGTCTGGCCAACCCAGTGCAAACCGCTATAACCCCGAGGCATTACCTCACCCCTATCAATGACAAGACTCCGCAATCAAAACCTCCTAGAGTCGGAACATCTGAGAACCTTGTCATTCATAACCTCGCAATGGCGTAGGGAGTAATTGAAGTTGAGTGCAGGCAGGGGGCTGGGTGCGGGTGACGCCTCGACACACCCCGCTTGTTGTGCCCCCACTCAACTCCAACCTTCCTACTGTCAGCGAGGTAGTTGTCTTATGCAGGGTCCAAATGCATCCTCGTGTCTATGCGGCGTGCTTCTTTTTTCAAAAAAAAGAGAAGAAGGACGGAAGGGAAGCCTGAACGGCACAATCAAAGGTAAAACTGTTCATTATTACAGACTGATGGCACAATAAGAGTGTTCGTTTCAGGAAAATCAAGCGAAAGCATGCGCTAAACAATACACGTCACGCTTCATCCCTGCTACTACAGCAGTAATATATAGGCAACAACTTTCTCCGCACCAAGCTACGCTAGCCCATCGTCAAAGGCTCCCACAGCTCTAAGAAGGGGAAGTTGGGTGCTAGGGCATACACGCAAGGGAGGATAATATTGGGGGTGGCTGCTGCGACACGCCCGTCGTCTGCTTGCAGCACCTCATCCACCCTCGGGCGCAGGGCCAGGAGCACTATCACTAGGCAATCTAAGAACGAAATGAGGGATGAGACATCCATCCCATCCACGACCGCTGGCGGCATGTCCAACATGTGCATTGGGATCAAAGCAGAGCGTCTGATACCGGCCAGTGCGCTAGTCTTAGCATGGAAGAGGGCTGAAAGCTGATCTAGCCAACTGGCGCAGTCGCAGCGCGCCACCTTAGCTTTGTCTCGGGCCTTGCAAAGACACACAATCTGGTGGACCTGCCACATGACGCGCTCCTCGGAGTGCCTGACAAGCTCAAGCGCTTCATCAAGGAACTTTTAGAGAACCGCCTCTCGGGCGGTGGCTTGCTGCTGGGCAGCTAGGAATTGTTGGCGCAAGGTCTCCTGCCGCTCCACCGTGCTAATGGCTGTGCTGGTCTCATGGCGTCTTATCTCTTGAAGTTGAGAAGAGGACATCTCTTCTGAGGCTCACAAGGTCTCTTTGAACTCGTGAATCTGACCCTAAAGGGCCCCCACAATGGAGAAATGCTCTGCCTCTTCCTCTCCTCCATGGTGCGCGTAAGCTCGCACTTGTAAAAGCACTTCTGCTCCTCCATGCATCCCTGCAGCACTAGAATAGAGGGAGTAGCACCCGCTTGGAGGTCTCGTCTACCCTTCAGCACCTTGAGCAGGACGTGTTCGAGCTTACCCTTTGCCTGGGAGGCTGAGCTTTCCTCCACGCGAAGGCGAGCTTGCTCACGGGCAATGTCCTGACGCATCTCATCCAGCTCGCGGCGCTGCTAGGCCTGGGCCTCATCGGTCCTCTTCTGCCTCTCCTCTGTGCGCATCCCGTGGAGTGCAAACTGGTGTTGTTGGGGATTCTAGCCTGGAGAGAGCTTGGTGTGCTTCCTTAAATACCAATGGATCAAGGGAAAGCCCCGCTAGGGTGTGGGCATACCTCTGTGTGATGATGTCCCAAAGGCAAGGAGCCATCCTATCTGTGACGGACATTTGAGGGTAATCGCCACGGGCTCTATGTGCCACCGAGGACCAACTCGGCCAATGGTCGGGAGAGAGGTTCTCATTGACACCCGTTCCCGCCGGCGAGGGAAAACCGGGGTCCTAGGAGGCTCCACCGTTGCTGACTCCTAAGTCAGAAGCCTCCGTTACTGAATCCGTCGCCGAGCCATATTTGGAGGGAAGACTGATACCTGAAGAACAATGCTAAGAGGTGAGGTAATGGCCACCCAAAACCCCAAGCACTATTGAGTTTGGGGGACCAAGGATGGCTTACCGGCACTTGGAGGGTCCACCATTGCGACGGCCGCGGTTTCGGGAGCGGCATGCTCGGCCGAACCCGACGAGGACGCTAGGGCTAAGGTATTGATACCTTCCCCCCAGCCTTCTTTTCTAGCGGGGTGGATGCCTCGTACGTAAGCTCAGCAAGTGGATTCCGCATTCTCTTGGCAGAAGGCGGAGGGCACATTAGCGTGACGACACAATTTAATTCTCATGTGGCCTCCTTCTCTGGCGCCCTAGTAAACATGCTGAGAAAGATGGTTAGAACAAGACGACAAAGCAAAGATCATCACATAAGAATACCACGAGGTTAAGCGGCTTACCCATCCCGGTTGTGGCGAAAGGTCCAGCTGCGGCTAAGGAGCGCGTTTTCGGCACACCCTAACGAAGGGCCTGAAGGGGCGGCGGTGCCAGGTCTCCACGAGCTGATGGCCCGGAGCGACGAGGTTCCTTCGAAAAGGAGACACGCCCTTTGATGGATGGAGCCTGATGAAAATGCTTGGCAGAGAGGTTGCGTTGGGCAACCGTGCCACCGGTGGGAATATCATCCTCACCGCTGGACGAAGAGGCAACACCCCGCGGTCGCCGACCAATGGAGGAATCAACCGCCAGTGACCCAGTGAACCATCTTTTGTGTCCAGGGGAAGCAGAGCTGGGAGGTTTGGCAAGGCACTGGTATCCCCCTACAGACGCCCCTTGTGTGCGACAAACTCTGATAGGTAACGCCACATGCATTGGACCCCAAATTCGTTGCACTGTGGAATTTACGATAGCACGACGTCAATGTTCTCCTTGTCAAGGTAAAGGGAAACAACGGAAGGAGGAAGCGACAATGCGTCTGCCTTGCCCCCAAGAAGCCAGTTCACCGCCGCCTTCACCATCGAAGCTTCAGTCTCGCAGGAAGGACCGACAAAGAGACAAGTACGGTCGGAGAGGCCATCATACTCCCAAGCGGGATGGGAACGGTCCTAGAGGGGAGCAATGCAACGGGAGATATACTCCTAGACGACATGACGAACGGTGAGGCCGCCCTTTCGCAGGTTAGAGATCCGTGCATATACTGGCGCGAGCTCCTCGTCTCCTCCCTCTTGGTCACCCCATTCCGGGCGACGAAAAGGGGGTGTCAAGTATCGGCAAGGATGTTGTTCCAAGAAGGGAAGTGAACAAAGCACCAAGAGTCACACCAGTGATCCCACTTCTTCTCCACCAGGATGTAGGCTTCGGTAAGCCTGTCCTGGAGGCGGAAGGTAATTCCCCCCAAGATGGCATCCCTCAACTCGATGCGAGGGACAAAGTAATGGTGGAATAGGGGAACAGAGGGCATCACACCCACAAAGTACTCACAAAGGAATTGGAAGAAGGCCAACGCAATGACGGTGTTGGGGTGCAGCTGAGCCATTTGTAGGCGGTAAGAGATAAGAATCGCCCTCAGGAAATGCGAGAGCGGAGGGTTAACACCCGCCGCTAGGAAGCAGGAGAAAACCTTCACATCTCGTGGGAGGCGACTGCCGCTGGGAGATCCGGCGTATAGAAGATGGGTCCCCCTATTTTCATTTCGAGATGAGGCCGTAACGTCGGCTAGCTTGCCGATGCCCTCCTCGCTCAGTCCTTCGGGAAAGAAGGAGACAGATGTCCGCCATTCAGCCTCCTGCTGCTCATGCTTGTTGAGGTGGGCCGGGTCGCCCTTCCCTTTTGACGAGGCAACTGAACTCTTCTTTCCTACTGGCATGAGAGAAGGGGTCTTCTTCTTGGGCACCATGAATCTGGAGCAAGAGGTTTGAGAAAGGAGAATGAAGACTCCGCCTGAGAATGTGTGAGAAAACACATATGGCGGAGAGAAGGGAGCGTAGCCCCCATTTAACCGTAGCGCGGCCCACTTGGCGGAGCCGCCCAAGGCGGTTGTGCGCTGCCTTTTACTTTTTACAGGAATCCAGGACGATGCTATCAGAGTGCGGGAGTAACAAGGTCAGACCTCGGCACCGCGGATTCGTGGAGGTGTAACTACGCACACCCACATACCAGCACGATGTGAGCTGTCACATCGTGTGCCGTACGACGCTTGGGGCCCCCACGCTATTGGAGGGCGAAGCCCGGCGATGACCTCTTTGTCAAAACATGACAAGCTTAAACTCCGAGCAACATTGAGCATGTCGGCAGCCCTCGCCCAAGGGATTCTGTCGGCGTAATGGGATCGGGGGTCCCCCGCATTGCACCCTAGCGTGTGGCCCAGGACCCATCGGGCAGCTACTCAACAGATGTGTAGCCTGGCCGGAAGGGCATCGCGAAGATACAAGCACCGAGTGTTCATAGCAGGTATGGTTTTTTCATGATAAGCCTATAGAGACGAAGTATTAGCTATGTTGTAGGTACCTATGGGTGAGATGAATGCTACAAGATGCACCTCGATCCACCAGCGGGGGGCGGACAAGGTAGAAAGGATAACAAAGAACACAAGGCGGTCCTTCCCCTCCTTCTAGGGGTGCCCCGGAAGGAGGGAGAGTGCACTGTAGGGGGCAACGTGGTCGAGGAGCGGCCTAGAACGAGCCCCGAAAGGACCATGGGAGCATCCCTACTAGGCTAGGTGCGGCTAGGGAACTAGAGTTGACTGTGCCTAAAAAGGCGTGTTAGGCCCAACCTTGGGAACCTGCAATGCATTAGCATTGCTGGTCATCATCATGACACTATAGTCCACTACAGCACGCCACCAACAGGAGTGATAGCTCAGAGCCTGAACTATCACTCGACCATCGAGTGCATCTAAGCACTTCCCTGGCCATCCATTGGCCATAGGTGCTGCATACCTGCCTGAAGACCGCGTGGCACCCTACGATTGAGGCCCGGGAATCCCCCGGATGGTGCTCCACGCTGGCCCTTGTGGTGACCCCTTGGTGTATAAAAGGAGGCACCTTGCCATGAGGAAAGAGGTTAGAGGATCAAGAACTTAAAAGACTGGGGAGCTTAGAGGGACACAATGAGAGAAAGAGGGAGAAATCAAGGAAGTGAGGAAAGAAAGAAAGAGGAAGTCAGAAGAGTGTAGAAGCTAGAGAAAGCAACTCCCCGGCACCATAGAGGTCATCTTCTTGTATCTCGATCCATCCCAAATAATCGACCAAAGCAGGACGTAGGGTTGTAGGCCGAAGGGCAGCCTAAACCTGGGTAAAAATGCATGTGTGTGATGTATGCTCGTATCAACAGGTTGCTTCACCAATGTTGAGGCCGAAACACCTTCGTGCCCACTATCGAACAAATAGGGGGTCTCCAACATCCCCGATGTCAGTGTAGGCGAGATGCAGCAGCTGTTCATCTCCCGAGATCTCTCAAGATCACTTCACTTACTCCACGGTCACGGTGGACCACCCTTTTCAGAAATCACTTTCTTCTGTGAAATCCTTTTTGAAAACAAAACTAACACCGTTCTACAGCAACCTTCCCAACTGTCCATGATCGTGGACCTGGCTATTCGAATAGATTTACACTATACAAAGGTTGTACACTTTACCCACACCATCCGGGTACCCTACCCTGATCCCACATGGATCATTGGTCGAGTAACTGGTCAAGCCCTTCGGAATGCTAACTCTAGTATAAGCACCTACCCTATGAGCCATTCATAGTAAACACATGGCGGCCCGCAAACCGTTCGTTTCTTCTCCAGGTCGATGATTTGCATGGACCATTTTCGGAGAAGACCCACCCTCCAGGGATCACAATCCCCTGTAGTAGTTGTGAGGAAACCTATACTAGAGTAAACAAACTTCGAGTCCAGCCCCTTCCCATATAGGAGTAATGTGGTTGCACGGGTTAATTGTTCTAGCAAACTACAAAGAAACTGGTGCATTTTCATAAGAATTTTTCCTCCTTTTTCCTGTAACATATTTTGAAAAACAAAAACCTTTTGTTTCTCAAACTCTCTTGCTATGTCAGACCCCACCAAGGTTTTACCATAAAACATTTTTGTAAAACTTTTCTAGGGTCTTCCCATCCTATAGTTTTTGCTTCGGTTAAATCAGGGTCTCCAAAGGGGTATGGTGTTATACACCATCTACCATACTAGGGACGAGTTGGTGTCATCAAGTGAGTTATACTTAGTAGTACAAATGTGCAAGGTTTAGAGGAGCCACGCCACTACTAGATATAGATGATCATATAATAAAACAATGCATCTTTCATAAACAGTAGGTAAATCATGCATAAGTAAAACATTAGGAAAGGATTATGAGCAAGAAGGTGGTTTTCCTGTGATTAGCAGTATGGAAATATGTCCCTGGACTTCTTCTTAGAATACCATAATAACCAAAGTAATAAACGTCTTCTCCGGTCTTCAATATAAGCGCAACTATTGTCGTCAGGGATCATACATGCAAGCAAACAAGGCCACAATCAACACAAGGTATACAAGCACCAATACAATATAGTGAGCAATGAACAAGGCATCACTACAATTCAGTAGGTTTGGATAAATGGGTGCCATGGCAAGTGGAATTACTTTAAAAGGGTTAGAGGCATTTATATTATGATTTATTAGCTCAAAACTACATCAATAAGGGGTTTTTAACTAAGGCCTTGTTTAGTATGATATCAATGTGCAATAATGATATCATCATATAGGTTTTGAATAAACAAGGACACCAAAAGTGGTTTCATTATTTTATAAATTTTCTTTGATTTTTTATGGGTTTTCTAGTGAAATAAACCCTAGTTTTAGGGAACAATTCAACAGAAATGATCTGTAAGTCCACAAATTATTTCCTTGGATGGTGAATTATGGTTTTGGGTACTGGTTCACTGAGAGTTGGATTCACCTCAAAACAATTACCATAATGCCCTTGGGAAAATCCCATAGTCAGTTATATAGCTATTTTGTATTATTCAGTAGATTAAATTTACAGAGACTTTGGATTATAGTGAAAAGGAACTGGCTAGGTATTGCAAATACCTTTATGTAGAAATTGGATTCATCATTTTTGAGGTTGTATAACAACTGGTGTGATTTATTTAGTGAAACATACACATACAGACTCAATAATTATTGAGCTTCTGGATTTATCTTACATTGCATGTGTTATGAGCGTTGGAATTAGGTCAATACCCATTTTTTGACTTAGAGAAATACCTAAAGGCAGAAAGGAGATGATCATGTTATTTTTACTATAGATGAACCTATTAGACTTTTTGGGGAGGGGCCAGGGTGACATCCAAGACATTACCAATACCTCACCATACCAGGTGGTCTCACCCTTTTTGGATCTACCAAATCCTCTAGAAGATTTATTTAGTAAAAGGGAACCTAGTTGTAATTTATTTCTCAGAAAATATACAAATAATGTTTTGGGTAAACTTTTGTACTACATGTTGCACAAAGCATGTAGAGATCAGGTAAAATTTGGATCTAGGCATTTGGTGTTGGTTTGCATTTTTAAAATGATTTAAACCAAACAATTAATAGCCAGATCTAGGAAGGAGATATTAAAAGAAAAATAAAATCCACCCGTGGGCCGGATCTGAGGCAGACTGGGCCACACCAGGGACAAACTGGCCCATCAAGGTGTGATCGTGCACGGCAATGGACACAGTTCAAAGGCCAGGCGCGGCCCTGCAGTCAGCCACAACTGAGGGAAAATGGGTATCAGGCATCGGAGGCCGTCGGATCTAGTCACAATCGACGACCGTGAGCCGTCTTGTACCTCGCGCTGCCGCTAGTGGGGCAGAAAGCCTAGCAGAGGGTAGAGATGCATGGGGAGCTCACCTTGGGGAGGGAACGACGGAGGGAAGGCGATGAGGTGAAGCAGGGATCTGGGGTGGTTCTGGCGATGGGCAGCTTGGCCAGATTCGGTGCGGGTAAGTGGGTCGAGCATTCCGCGGGCGGAGCTCGCTGATGTCCACAAGTATAGGGGATCGCTGAAATCTTTGATGGAAAGTATTACCCAAATTTATATTTCGACTCAAGGGGGGACATAAGAATATCAATAAGACTTTAGCAGTTGAGACGTCACTCTCAACCACACATGTGTATCAATAAACTCAAGAGAAAACGATGATGGCAGTAATTTGTTTCAAGCAAGAAAAATAAAACAAGAACAATTGAAATGGTTTTTCCAGTTTTCACTGGAAGTAGTGAATGTGTAACTCTCAAAGATTAAAACATAGGCATGAGGTGATAGCGGGGTGCTGCATGAATAAGATTGATCATATAATAAATTACAAACATCATGGGTTTTTTCTCTAACTCTGATGTGTGTAGGTATGTCCTCCGAATTTAGTTGTGTGTACTAACCAAGAGAATTTGCCCAACATATATTGTCCTACCTACCCATTTCACCAGGGCGAACTTGGAACTACAGGTAATTAAGGTCTACACTTTCGAATAGCCTGGAACAACGCATTAACACTCCATGAACACATAGAATACTCAAACTAAAACATCTGCCCCTTGTTTTCCCTATATGTCATTTTATGGTTCGCGGGTTCAACATAATAATAGGCAATACACTTTGTAGATATATATCAAACTCAATTATATGATACGATAAAATAAGTTCAGTACTGAAATCATGCCACTCGGGCCCTAGTAGCAAGCGTTAAACATAGCTAAAGTGGATCAACACAATACAAGAATATCATCAAGACAAACCCCTCAAATCTTGAACAACTAATACAATTACATGATCAGTCTCATCCAATCCCCATCCACCTCATATACCTACAGCGAACTACTCAGCCATGGCGAGAGAGATGGAGCTCATGGTTGATGGGGATGAATGTGGTGAATATGATGGTGAAGATGGCCTCCGGATCCCTCCCTCGGGGGAGAAATCCTGGATCAATCCGACCTAGAAATCGAAGATCATGGCTCTGGTGGTGCTCTGTTTCGCAAAAAGCTCCATCCTCCCGGGGCAACTAGTTTTGGGGGTATATAAGGGAGTACACGAAAACCGAAGGTGAGATGACGCTCGTGGGACAAACGAGCATACCACACTCGGGCCCACTACCTGGCTGCGTGTGGTGCCCCCATTTGGGCCTCGAGCACTCTCTTGTGTCCGTCCAATGCTCAAACTCCTTATTTTGATAAAAAAAAGTGGCCTGGTATTTTTCCCCGATTTTATTTCCTGCAAAAACAACTAGAAATGAGACTTTGCTAAAAACAACGTCAAATTCTGTAGTTTTAATCAAATATGGGAGGATTCCACAGAAAATTGTGAGGCAAGTATATGCATTCTGAATGCATCAGCTCCCCCAAGCTTAGCTCATTGTTTGTCCTTGAACAATTCAAACATAGCGTTGAAGCGATAAAATACTTTGATAAGAACTTTGCATTGCATATGAATCACCTTTAGTAATGATAAGTACCCAAAACATAATTTCTGTAACAAATAGTAAAATGATAACAAAGGTGCATCTAATCAGTGTTCAAGCATTTATATTTGCTGCAAGGAGGATCATATAGAGTGGCACCACTCAGATGAGTTTGATTGGCGATAGATTTAAATAAAGGTTCTTGCATCGCTTATGATTGAATCATGAATGAGATTTTTTAAATCTCTATTTCTCTCAGTTGTGGAATAATAAATTCATCATGATTGCTACCTTTCCTTGTTAGTCAATAAAAGTAATTGTGAGAGTTAGTATGGCTTATATGCTTGACCAACTATAAGTTGAATGCATCATTCCCCTTGAATACGAGTACCTATACCACATGCTACTCAACTTAGGATCCAAAGAAAGTTTGTGTCATTGTAAGTACACACGTATCATCGAGAATGGCAACAGGGTACCTCTTACCCCATGGTATGGAAGGTTTCCCATACCAAAATGATAGGACAACAAGACAATGAGCATCGTAGTAACTCTTTTTCTTTACTATTGGCATATCTTTTTATTAAAGATGCTTCATAGAATGCTCACTATGGGATGTTGTAAATTTCGACCATGAGTGATGCATGGCTTAGGTTAGCGGACAGGTGTTTCTCTAGCACATATACAAACTCAATCAGCTTACAAAGTTTGCAACTTATTTCACAATGATAGGCATCCATAACAAAAGAACATGATATCAACTAGATATGAAAGTGTGATGTTGAAAACGTGTCCCATGAAAGCATGGTTCACTACAAGAAATGTTGGGTTTTACAATGGACGATTTTCGTGGTTGAAGGCCCATTTTTTATGGCTATAAAGTCTTCCGCGACGGATGGGCTTCGGGCTAAAAGCCCCGTCACAACTAAATTAACCATAGTTTTTTTCCTACCATGGCAGATCGCACCCTTCGGCCATGAAATCTTGTTCCATCATAGATCTGCTGGTAAGCCGTGTTGACTGATGATGTCATGTAGACTGCCATGTGGCAGCTGCCGTTAACGGCCGGTTACCTTCGTTCACTGTCAGAGAAACCATGGTAGAAGCCTGGCCCAGCTAAGGCCTACTATTATTAAGTGGGCCAACCCATGAGGAGAGCCTAGTAAGTAGACGGCCCATTACTGTTTTGCCCTACACTGTTTGAAGTGGGCCCATTAATGCAACCAGCTTCGGCCCGTGAAATTTCAAGGCCGATACTGTTTTAGCCTAAAGGAGGCCCACATTGGTTCAACACTGTTTGGCCCATTAGCAGCATGTGCCAAGTCGCTCATGTATAGTTAAGGCCTGATGTCGGCCCATCACTGTTCACGCAGCCCATCATGGGCCGCCTACTACCGATCCTTCTTTAAAATGGTCTATTACTGTTTTAGCCTTTTACTGTTCCAGCCTTCAACTGTTAAGGCCCACAGGCAGCCTGTTACTGTTCTGTCTTAGTAAACTCGTCAGCATGTTACTGTTCTTGACAGGATTTTTCTCAGGTCGGTATTGTTCTGGCTCGTTACTTTTTTGGCCTTTAACTGTTTTGGCCCTTAACTATTGTGGTGTAACATCCCAAAACTTCAATCCAAGCTTATCAAGATCAAATCAATCAAAAATGGGGTTAACAAAAAACTTTTCCAAATTTAAAATGAAAGCATTCATATATGTGTGCATTTAAAATAGGAGTTGTTTGAATTGCCATGATTGAGTGGTCCAATGCTTGTAAGATGTTTCTTAGATGATTTAAACATCATCTACATCATTCCCAACCTTTTCCTAAAGAAAATCAAATAAAAAAGAATTAAAAAGAAGGAATGGTCATTTGTGCAAAATTAACTCTCATGCCTACTTTGAGTGTTCCTAGCACTCATTTCTTAACAAACACAATTCTTGATCCTTGTACCCCATGCTAGTACACATAATGAGGTACCAAGTCCCACCTTTGGATCTGCTAAAAACACTCTTTTAATAATTTAAAATGACAGTTTAAAATTGAATCTAATGCATATGCATAGATCACCCCTATTTCAAAACCCATCTATTTGAGATCCACTTTCAAAACCCTTGCAACCAGAGACTGCCTAGCACTAGTAGAGATCACTCAAAAATTTTGAAACCAAAATTCAAAATGCGGCCATTTCCACAAACACTTGGCAGGCAAGAATCTAACTCTAATCCTAGCTCACTGTTTACTACAGAGTTTTGCGCCCATTTGATCCCCATTTACTCCCTCTGTCTCCAAATGATCTAACCAAAGCCTAGACACCCATCCCCTACACCCCTAGCAACAATGCCATGCCAACCCGAGCACCTAGTTGCCGGCCTAACTTGCAACCACCCGCAGTAGACTGGCCCTCTCTCTCCCTCCATGTCTAGGAGGTAGCTCACACCTCACCGCCACCCCCTGTCCCCTGCTCGAGCCTAGCCCTGCAGTGGACCACCGAGGATAGCCCGCACCCCGTGCCACCGCACCATGCCGGTGCCGCCCCAGAGCGCGCTCTGTCCCCGCTCGCCCAGACCGCCCCTTGGCCGCAGCCCACGTCCGCCACTCCACCTCGACCTGGAGAACACCCCAGACATCCCCGCTGGCCGCCCAACGCCTCACAGCCACCGCTCGCCGTGGACACCGCCGCCTCTGCCGTGCAGAGCGCCACCTCGCCTAGACCGTGTGCCACCGTCCCTACGGCTACATTCAATGCCTAGAGCACCGCCAGGGAACCGCACGTTGATCGCCACCCGTAGCCATGCCTCTACCCCGTCGTAGCCATGCCGCCACCGTCGCCTGCCCATCCCGCTCGGTCTCACCGGCGGGCCTATAAAAGGAGCCCTCCCCAGCCTCTTCTCTCCACACCATTCCACTCCCCTCACCTCTCTGAACCTCACCCACCTCTCGCTAGAGCAAGGCGAGCTCTGCCTCGTCGGAATTGGAGCCGGAGCAGCCGCGGTAGGAGGAGAAGGGCGCCGCTGATTGCGACCACCCCAAGCTCTGCCGTAACCGCGCCTCGCCTCGCCGTCGTCTTCCACTTTGTTTGCCCGCCTCGCCGACCCCGCTGGAGCCCTGGTACGTACCCAGCAGACCCCCACCGAGCAGCTAGGGTTCGAGCTCGCTGGCGACCTGTTCATCGTCGACGATGACCCTCAGCCGTAGATCTGCCTTCTAATCCTACGGCCCACAGCGCACGTACCGTTTCGCGTGTTAAGTGACGCTGACAAGCGGGACCCCCCTGTCAGCTGAGCCCCGCGCCGCGGAGCGCCACTGGGCCGGCCCAAGTCTTTTCCCGCGCTAGCCCACCCATTCAAATCTGGATTTTTCTTTTTAGTTAAATCTAGTTTGTGTCCACTATTTCAAAATTCAATTCTGAGAGTTTGACAAATCCAAATTGCATGAAACTAATTTTGCCTGAAAGGTATTAAGATGATCTATCCAAGACCGTTGCATTTAATTCAATTAGAGTTATAGATCTCTCCTAATAAAAATAAGAAGACAGAAGCATTTGCAACTTGCAACATTTTTATAAAATCAACCAAGTTAGCTTTTGAGTTGATTCCAACTCTCAAAAATCACATTTCATCATATCTATTTAAATATGTAATAATATTAAGGTTTACATACGGTGACTTTGGACTAGTACCAAAATAATGCTATATAGGCATTTCTAGTCACTTTAAATCATTAAATAATGAACTTAAACCAAAGTAATGTTGATCCAACCTTTAATTCTCATTCCCATGTGTTAAGATATGTGGTGATGACATGTGTCCACATGATCCCATATCTTAAGTGGTGAATATTAAATCTTAGTAATTTTTCAATGAGTAGAAATTACTTTTCTAAAATAAAAAGGATGAAACCATTGAATTAAACTTGTGATGATAATAGATCATCAAATGTGTGTCTTAGAATGATACTTAGCCTAGTTAAGTATGGTTTGGTGATTGTGTACTCCCTATATATTTATAGACGATAGTACCGACCAAGCTTTCGAGGAGGAGGAGTTCTACCAAGAAGAAGAAGAAGAAGAAAATTTCAACCACTGCACCAACCAAGACAAGCTACTATTAGCAAGCTAGAACTATCTAAGTGCAAGCCACCATTAACAGTGCAAGCTAACACTTGCAAGTTTTGTGCTTAGCAAGTTAGGACCAAACTAGATGGTTTAGCAAAGATGCCTTAAGCATGCTTTGATCACACCCCCTTTTAACTAGTACTACCCCAAGTCTTATTTACAAGTTTTACTCCTTTAGTTTACACCAAGTTCTTTACTTAGTTTGAAGGTAGCATAAAAAGTATAAAACTTGACCTAATTAGAACCCTTTATATGTCATTCTATGGCATGAGATTGAACCCATCTTTTCCACCTTAGTGAACACCCTTAACTTAGTAGTTTAGAGTAGATCAAAAACTTGAGTCACTTTGGATGGGAACACTTGGTGAAATGAATTATGAAAACCTTGGAATGATAAGTCATTCTATTGAGATGTTTTGACATGTGTTGTGAAACATAAATGGTTGATGATGATGAAAATGTTGAGGCATGAGCCTTAACCCTTTTTATAAAACTGATGGTTGGATTCGGATGCGATACCATTCCAAATTTACCGTACAACCACATTACCTGAATTGGGTAAGGCTTAGCTGGAAATTTATATGCATTAGTATTAGTTCCCTCACGGGAGAGGTCTGAGCTGAGGCTACCTCTCATGATGTCCACCTATTTAGTGCCCAAGATGACTGATGGTCATGGTTGGGAGGCCATGCTCATAGGAGAGGTGCTTATACTAGAGTGTGTAAAGGGAAGGTTATGTTTGATTATCTGCATACTCAGTATGATGATTCAGGGTTATCCCTGACAGATGTATCAAATCTTGTGGTGAAAGTGTATCACCTCTGTAGAGTGTCAAACTATTCGAATAGCCGCGTCCGCGGTTATGGACAATTGGAATGGCCATACTGTTTCGTTGTTAGATGTTTTCTAAATACTTTGAAATGAATGATGAATCTTGACTTGACCACAATAGGGTTGTGTTTATGACAATAGTTTCCCCAACTTAAGTGATTCTAGAGTTTTACCATATCTTTCTTTGCTTTAGAACTCAGCTTAGGTTTCAAACTTAACTTTATAGTTAAACTTAGAGTTAGCACTTTAACTTAGAAGTTTATACTTGTTACTGGTAGTTTGCGAGTACTTAAAGAGTACTCATGGCTTTTGTCCCTGGCTATTATCATGGTCAGACTATCAAGATGATGGCCAACAGGACGTCTATGATAACTAGGATCATCTGCCTTCGTCAGCATTGCCTGTGCCCCTGAAGATGGACCCCACCGCTACGCTTATCTTTTATTTCCGCTGCTTGTTGTATTAAGACTGGATCATGAGATCCTTATTTGTGTAAGACCTTATGTATGGTTTGTAATGGATGATGTACTGTGATATCCAATCCGTTATGTCTCGCAAAAATGGTAATCCTAGGATTGCGAGGTATGGCATAACGAGCATCTGGGATTAAAAATCCGGGTGTTGACATGTGGCCTATTACTATTATGTCCCGTTAATCCTCTAGCATGTTACTGTTCTATCCTTTTAAAGTTTCTTTCCTTTTAGTGCTGTGGCCTATTACTGTTATGACATGTTTTTGTTCTGGCCTGCTACTGTTCTGGCCTACTATTGTTCTGGCCTTTTACTGTTACGGCATGTTACTGTTACAACATGTTACTGTTTCATGTTCCCACATGTGGGTCGACCCATTTTGTTTACGGTATTTTATAGTTTCAGCCTTTCTAAACCCCATGCCAATATCACAAAAGGTGTGTATTTAATGAACATCTTTTACTGTTCATCGTTGGCCAAATAAAAGACGGGCCAATAACAAAGCACAGTATTGTTACCTAATCGACCTGGTTGGCGTAGTTATGCTAACGACTACTGCCATGTGTGGACCGCGTCAACTAAATGCCTACATGGCCTATGCGAGTTATCTAGATATTACATTAGCTGCAAACTTCTTAAAATTATTACACATTATCAACTCAAGAGAAAGAAAATTCGGCATTTCAGTTGATAATCAAGTTGATAGCAGAGTCCTCAATTTTCTTTCTCAGTCGATCACCTAGATCTTCCTTTGAGTGTGATAGCTGCATTGGAGGAGACATGATCTTGCAACCCCCTCTTTGGTGGCGATAGCAATAATTGCAGTCTGAAACTAAGTAATAACAAGTTAATCCATAAAACAAGACAAACTACTCATTTGATTGATATGATAGGAACTACAAACTGGAGTTTACAACTAGTCAATGGTTCATATATTGACCAATACGTCAAACAATTAGGACAAGCAAGCATCGCCTTAAGCAAGTGGGCCTACCTTGAAACGAGCAATCCAAAAATGTGTGTGTGTGGCTTAGAATTTCAGCAAATAAAACAAGTCATATCATTTCAACGAATATATATGGAAGTAGTTGTATACCCTAAAATGTAAGAGACGTTGGGCGACTCGAAATTTGCGCTGAGCCACAAAATGGCACGAAGTCACTATCGTAGCAAACAATGAACCAGATAGAAACTATAACTGCATCATATGAGAACTTCTAGAGAAGGTATGCAAACCACGAATGGACTATATAAAGTAGAGGATAGTTATGTCCTTGCTTAGGACAAACAAGAATCAGATGCGAAACATAATGGCATCGCTTGTGAACCTGTAGAACATGACAAACAAGCATTAGACAAGTGTGCCTAGAATGAAATAAGCAATCAAACAAAGTGTTTCTTAGAATTTCAGCAAATATAAAATAGCCAGGTCATTTCAACAAATATATATGGAAGCAGTGGTATCTCCTAGAATGCAAGAGTCGTTGGGTTACTAAGAATTTGTGGTGAGCTACACAATGGCATGTAGTTATTGTCATAGGTAAGAATCAACCAGATAGAAATTATAATGGCATCAAATGAGAACTGTCACGACCCGGGATCAAGGTTAAACAAATACCAGATCTTCATCTGACATAAGCCTAACCTCGAGCTCGAAGCACGCATGTAATAATTCGGTAACATTACAGAACATACAAATCATACATTATTTAGGTACGCTCTTAACAGAGCTGCATACAAGTATTACAAACCAGGGGTCAAAGACCCATCAAACACCGAGCAACGGAAGCAAATAAGTTGTTCTAAACAACAAACTTAGCAAAGGGCCTAAGAGGCCTTAAACATAAGCAAACGACCCTTCCATAGATCCTAGGCTGCTACCCGGGAACCCCAACTACTCGTCGACATCAACGTAGAAACCACCTTCAGTTGGAATAACTTCATCTATAGAAAAACATCAACGAGGCAAGGCTGAGTACAGGATGTACTCCGCAAGACTTAATAACCTACAATATATATGCTTGGTTTAGAAAGGCTTTCTATGGTTACTTTATAAAAGCCAGCTTTGTTTGAAAACAAGTGAGAGAAGAGGCTCGTATATTCAGATCATTTCTAAAAGGGGTAAGAAGACTACACTCTAGCTCCTTCATATTGTCTTCATCATCCTCTGAACCTTTCAACTTGGAACACCCCCTTAAAGAACCCGGAGGAAGTAATTCCAGAACACTCATTAGTTGCCAAGTTTTAACATTAGGTTATAGTTCTCGATGATCGTCACGTCCATTCCCAAGTCGTCCATAACCGTGGACACGGCTTTTCAAAAAGATTATAACCCTGCAGGGGTGCACAACTTTACCCACACGTACCAACCGACTCTTAATGCCAAATTATTAGCCCTCTTCCTTGGAAGGCCGGCATAGGGTCGTAGACCATGACCTTTACCTTGCTTTCGCTGAGACCATGAGTCATGCCCTAAGGAGATGAAGCCGTAACGGGTCAAGTCCCGAAGCCGGTCCCTAGAGATGTGCGCAGGGTTCAAGATTACGGAGGCCATGCCTCTCTTTTTCCCGGCGACGCTTACCTACCTATATGAATGCACCTCCTCCACCTCCTTCGATAACAACCAGAATGCATATGTCGAATGGAAAGCCCGAACTATGTGACTCATGGAATCTACTAGGCAAGTTAGTTAGTCGAGGGGGTTTCCAGGCCCCCGTGTGGTTGTACGCTCGTGTTGGTTCAAGAGGCAAGAACTCAGGTCCTAAGGGTGGCTAGCATGGGACTACAAAAACCACACCCAACGTGGCCTCCCATGCCTGCCTTAGCATGTTTATTAACCATCTCCGATCATATCTCAACATCCTATCAAACTAGGTTCATCGTATCTTCGATGCATCATCTGGATGGATCGGTCTTGTAATACTAAGCATGGCTAAGCTTGACTGAAATATGGCACTAGCAATGCTCATAAGCTTAACCCTAGTTATGCTAGGAGCGGTGGATCAGTATCTTGGTATACAAAGGAAAACATGTAGCAGATAGGATACTCTATTTTTAACAAAGACCACATAGGAATCGTATGCATATAGCGAGAACGAAATACTTTGGAATCATAGGTTCGTAATGATGGGGCTACGCTTGCCTTGTCCGTCGTTGAAACAACACTGCTCTTCGGTGGCGTTGACTTCAGTTTCAGGCTCGGTTCCTATTCGCGAAGAACCAACACTGGAAAGAGGAAGCAACAATCAAGACATGGCATATGTGCAATGCTCAAGCAAGGATGATGATATGACAATTTAAATTGTATTAAAATGACACCCTAAGGCATGCTTGGAAATTTAAACGGGGTCCGAGGGGTCCAAACCCTAATTCGGAGAAACCCCGGATGCATATGAGAGGGGTTATTTTGTTCTTCTAATTAAACTTGTCATGTAAGTTGACTTACAATGCATTATTATGAGTCTATTGGATAGATCTCATTTTTCTGAACATTTTGATATATTATTTGTATTTTTCTGACTTAATATGAATTAGTTATGATTTTTCCCATTTTTAATCCATTTTAAATCATTATTAAAACAATTAAACATTTTTGGATTATACTAAATATTTTTTCCAACTGGACCCACATGTCAGAAGTTTAAAATTTCAGAAATTATTTCCAAAATGAATAAAACCCTGACAGACAGGGCCCACATGTTAGCATTTTCATTTAATCAAACAAATACAGAAATCATTTAATAAAAGAAAAGGCTTTATTGCATCATGCTGACGTCATGATGATGTCAACAATGGGGATGCCCACTGCTGGGGTTCAAATCCGGTGCTAGGCGATGCATGGCTGCGGGAGGGGACACGTTCGACGCGCTAGACCGAGGCGAGCCAAATGGTGGCGCCACCGCCGTGAATTGGTCGTCGGAGCGACATCCACGACGACGGCCGATGGCGGCAACGACATGTGGTCGTCGGAGAGAGCTGCAGGGCGAGAGGGGGAGAAGGAGAGGGTCCATGAGGATCAGTAGCTCACCAGGAGCACGACGGTGAGGTCGGGGAGGCCGGAGGAGATCGGTGTCGGCGGAAATCGGCGGCGGTGACTGTGGTGGCCAGCGAGGTGTTGAACTCAATTCCGACGAGCACGAGGCTCCCCGGCTTGCGCGGCTACACGCAGATGATGAGGGCGTCGAGGCGGAGCTCCCAGGTCAGACGGTGTGGCTTGGGACGGTCCAGGGCAATGACGGTGAACGACACCAACGAGCCCTAGGGTTAGGGTTTCCATACAGAGGGGGTAGAGAGGGGAACGCGGCTAGGGTTCGTCCATGGCGGCGCGTCGAGGTCTTGTAGGCGCTCGGGGGCGGTGGCGGGAATCTTGGCGCGGCCGCGGCGGCGGACAGCATCGCCGGCGACAGCGAAGCAAAGCATCGTCGTCGACGAAGACGACACGGTGCGAAGCGGTATCAGGCCGACTGGGCGGAGGTGGGCCTGGCTGGGCTGCAGACGAGCCGCGAAAAAGCGAGGGCAGCAGCTGCTAGTGGCTGCACGTGAGCGATAGAGAGGAGAGAGAGAAGGTGGGCTTCGGCCCAGAGTAGGTTAGAATCTATTTTATTTCCAGAAATTCTTTTCTTTTTCTAGTTTCCTCTTTTCCATTTGTATTTCAATTTCTTTTCTGTTTTGTATAATTCAAAAAATACAAGAGACTTTGTAAATGTATTGAAATATTGTAGGGGCCATATTAGTCCTTTTGGGCTCCAAACATTTTGGTAAATTTCAAAATATGAAAGCATTTGAATGAATTTCAAAGGAGGAGGGAAATTAGGGTTTAGGGTTTTGTTCTCTCTTGATTAGAACCAAGTGCAAGATGTAATGCATGTATGAAGTGCTCACAAACATGTTGTTTATTTATTACACATAGAGGTGGTATGTTACAGCTCTACCCCACTTACAAGAATCTCGTCCCGAGATTTGTAGGTTTTAGAAAAGAAGGCAGGGTACTCAGATCGAAGATGATCTTCGTGTTCCTAGGTTGCTTCTGACTCAGAGTGATGAGACCACTGAACTTTCAGGAACTTCATGGTTTGACGACGAGTCTTGCGCTCGATTTCACCAAGAATACGAACTGGGTATTCCCGGTAGGTCAGATCCTCTTGAAGATCTAGAGTTAGATGATCCACACCATGAATAGGATCTTTGAAGCAATGCTTGAGTTGCGACACATGAAAGACGTCATGAACATCTAGAAAGGTTGATGGTAGCTCCAACTGGTAGGCAAGTTCACCTCGCTTGGAGAGAATGCAAAAGGGACCAACGTAGCGAGGAGCCAATTTGCCTCTGATAGCGAAGCGGTGGACACCCTTCAAAGGAGTGACCGGAGATAAACTTGATCACCAACTTCATAATGAACTTCACGGTGATGACGATCATAGTTGGTTTTCTGACGAGATTGAGCAGCATTCAGACGTTCTTGGATTATGCAAACTTGATCTTCAACTTCTTGGATCATATCCGGACCAAAGAACTCTCTTTCGCTGGTTTCTGTCCAATTCAGCGGTGTTCGACATGTTCTTCCATATAAGAACTGGAAAGGTGCCATACCCAAACTGGATTGGAAACTGTTGTTGTAAGAGAACTCAGCAAATGGAAGACATTTCTCCCAGTTCTTGTCGAAGGATATAACACACGCTCTAAGCATGTCTTCAAGGATTTGATTCACCCTTTCGGTTTGACCACCGGTTTTAGGATGATAGGCTGTGCTGAAGGAGACATGAGTTCCCATTGCTTCTTGGAGACTCTGCCAAAATCTAGAAGTAAATAAGCTTCCATGGTCAGAGATGATCTTCTTGGGAACACCATGAAGGACAACGATCCGGGAGATGTATAAATCGGCCATCTGACTAGCTCGAATAGTTTCCCGAACCAAAAGGAAGTGAGCAACTTTGGATAACCGATCAACTATTACCCATATAGCATCATTTCCTGCGGATGTATTTGGTAGTCCAGTAATGAAATCCGTACCAATTTCATCCCATTTCCACTTAGGGATACGCAATGGCTGCAGAAGTCCAGCAGGTCTTTGGTGTTCAGCTTTCACACAATGACAGACGACGCATTCTGCAACAAAGTGAGCAATTTCTGGTTTCATTCCACTCCACCAGAATCTTTGACGAAGGTCACAATACATCTTGGTACCACCAGGATGAATGGACAAAGGTGATTCATGAGCTTCACGAAGGATTAACTCTTTAATCTTCTGACTGTTTGGCACCACTAGCCGGGTACTGAAGTAGAGGGTACCTTGATCATCGATGAGGAAACATTTAGCGTCTCCACTTGGAACATGCTCCTTGATCTTGGTAATCTCATCATCTTGCTTCTGAGCTTCCTTGATTTGATCCTCAAGAGAAGATCTTACTTCAAGGTTAGCAAGGAACCCACGAGGAACCACTTCAAGGTTAAGACGTTTGATTTCCTCATATAGAACAGGTTGAGCTTGTGAAATCATCAGGTTATTGCAATAAGACTTCCGACTTAGCGCACCAGGAACAACATTGGCTTTGTCGGGTTGGTAGTTGAGACCCAAATCATAATCTTTGATGAGTTCCGACCATCGTGTTTGCCTGAGATTGAGATTTGGCTAGGTGAAAAGATACTTCAGACTTTGATGGTACGAGTAGAGTTCGCAATGACTATCGATGAGGTAATGTCGCCATTGCTTAAGAGCATGAACAACAACAGCTAGCTCGAGATCATGGGTTGGATAATTATTCTCATGTGGCTTTAGCTGCCGGGAGGCATACGCTACCACATGACCATCTTGCATCAACACACAACCGAGCCCTTGAAGAGACGCATCACAATAGATGACGAAGTCCTTGCTTGTGTTCGGGAGGACGAGCACGTGAGCAGTGGTTAGCTTAGTTTTCAAAGTTTGAAATCTTTCTTCTGCCCTTTTAGACCATTCGAACGTCTTGCCTTTCTTAAGAAGATCAGGCATAGGCTTGGCAATTTTGGAGAAGTTCTCAATGAATTGATGATAATATCCAACCATTCCAAGAAAACTTCAGACTTCCTTGATTGAGGTATGTGACTTCCATTCAAGAATGGTTTGAACCTTATCCGGAATGACAGCAACACCATTAGCTGAGACCACATGACCAACAAAGGCAAGCTCTTGCAACCAGAACTCGCACTTGGAGAACTTGGCATAGAGACGATGTTCACAGAGTGTGATGTCTGCCAAGAATGGTGTGCCAAGAATGTCGAAACAATGGTGTGCCAAGAATGTCTCCGAGTGTGATGTCTGCCACAGAGTTAAAGCTGTCCATCAGAAACCTTCCGGTCTTCTACAACAATTGAAGCCTCCGGAATGGAAATGGGAGAATGTAGAGATGGACTTCATAACTGGTTTTCCAAGGTCGCAGAAGGGCAACAATGCAATCTTTGTTGTCATCGATAGGCTTTCTAAAGTGGCTCACTTCTTTCCTGTCAAGGAAACAATTTCTGCAATTCAGTTGGTTGAGCTCTATATCAACAGAATTATCTCTCTGTATGGGGTTCCTCTTGAGATCAGTTCAGACCGTGGAAGCATCTTCACTTCCAAGTTCTGGGGAAGTTTCCAAAATGCTTTGGGAACAAAGTTGAACTTTCAGCACAGCTTACCACCCTTAGTCGCAAGGACAAGTCGAAAGGATCAATCAGATTCTAGAAGATATGCTCCGTGCTTGCGTCATCTCTTTCGGCATGAACTGGGAAGAATGCCTTCCTTATGCTGAGTTCTCTTACAACAACAGCTTCTAGAAGAGTCTAAAGATGGCACCATTTGAGGTTCTCTATGGCCGCAAATGCAGAACTCCGATTGGTTGGTCGGGTGCAGGTGAAAGAACATTGTTTGGCCCCGACATTGTGACTCAAGCGGAGGAGAAGGTTCACATCATTCTTGAAAACCTGAAGGTTGCTCAAAGTCGCCAGAAGAGCAACTATGACAGAAAGCACACGGACATGGAGTATGTCCCTGGTGATCTCGTTTACCTTCGTGTCACTCCCATGAGAGGCACGCATCGGTTTGGTATCAAAGGAAAGCTGGCTCCTAGATACATCGGTCCTTTCAAAGTTCGTGGAAGAAGAGGAGAAGTCGCTTATGCTCTTGAGCTCCATGAAAAACTCAAGGTCCATGATGTTTTCCATGTCTCTCAACTCAAGAAGTGCTTCAAGGATCCCGGCAGGACTGTGGACCATGAACTCATCAATCTCCAAGAAGACCTGTCTTATCAAGAACACCCCATAAAAATCCTAGAAGTCGCAGAAAGAAGGACTCGCAACAAGTCCATCAAGTTCTGCAAGGTGTAGTGGTCGCACCATTCCGTTGATGAAGCCACTTGGGAACGCGAGGATGAGCTCTGTGCCAAGTATCCTACCCTCTCCGTTTCTTCTTCTTCTTCCTAGAATCTCGGGGCGAGATTCCTGTTTAGTGGGGGGGAGTTGTAGCATCCCATCTGTCTAACATTTGTAATGCTACATGGTCTAATAATAAAATGCTACTTCCTACATATATTTGTTGCATCATAATTATATCATGCTCATGTCATCATGCCACCTTGCATTTGAGCATCATATAAAACCCTTTTTCTTTTGGTTCTTCCCTCATATGCATTTATTAATTGTATTTGCCTCTTGATATATTGTATTTGGTTCTTGATAAATGCTTGGTGCCCAAGTTGAGTTGGGGGCATATATTTTATTAACTCCACCACCTTTCTTTGCCACCACCTTATAATTCCACCATCCTAACTATACATGGGCTTTTACATTTTCCTTTGGCATTTAAATCTAGCTCATGGGTGTTGGGGTGGATCCACTTCTTTCTACATGCTTCCATACATGATACATGTGTTCTCACAATATTGATTATGGGAAGCCTTATGTCCACTTTTGCATGACATGTGAGTAGAAATGTTGCATCTAAGTTTCTATATGGATTTTACTTACTATATGCTCATGTATGGAGCTATATTTGGCTACAAGTGCTCTAGTGGGAAAATACACACTACCATGGTCATTTATCCTCATACATGTGCATATACTAATTATTTCCATATGTCAAGCAAGCTTCTTCTTTGTATGATTTTAGTCAAACACTTTGGCATGCATGCAAGAATATATGTCCATGATTGAAGATAGTTGTTTCCACAACTAGAATTAGTGGCATTTAATACTTGTGCATGGCCCATGCAAGGTACTCACTTGTTCTTCTATTTTGGGTTCTTTTGGAATATTTTTGGGTGGTGTTTGTTTGAACTCAATTGAACAAATGAACCCATTTAAATACTTCTTTTCCACTTGTATTCCACCTTGCCCTCTTTTAGTGTTTTCCTCCTTGCCAAGTATACATGGAATATATTTTGTTTTCACAAAATATGATCATGTGCATGAGGCATGCAAGATCATTATTTTTCTTCCACCTCTCTCTCTCTTTTGGGACCTTTTGGTTTTGACCTTTGTCTTCTTTCAAATTTCTTTTGATGTTTCTTAGCTACTCTAAAACCTAGATCATCCACCATGTGGTTTTGCCCCTCTTCTTCTATCTAAACCGAGTCCTCTCTCTCTCTAAACCTAGCTTCTACACACTCCCCTCACCAAAACCTAACCCTATCTCTTTTACCCTCCTAGCTAGGCTCCATGTTGAGCCACCTCACCCTTTCTCTCTACCATGCCGAGCCCCCCCTCTAGCCCTAACCCTAGCCGAGCACCTCCCCTCTCGGTTCCCCTCTCTCTCGCTGCCAAGCCGGTCCTACCCGAGCCACCCTTCCTCTCTGCCTGGCCCAGCTGCAGTCACCACCCCCAGGCCCGAGCCTAGCCACGCACGTGAGCAAGAGAAGGAGGAGAGGAGCACGCCACCCCTTTCCACCTTTACACCGAGCCATCCCATGTGCCTCCCTTTGCCTCGTTCTTATCTACCCCTCCTCTGCCCGGCAACCACAGAACTCCCCAGGGCCGTGCCCTTCTACTCCTCCCTCCCCACCTACCCCTGCAACCCTCTCTTCCATCTCCATCTACCCCACCGTCGGCATCTCCCCAACCACCAGCATACTGAAGGCAGGCGTGGTGTGTGGGCTGTCGAGGAAGGCCACGAGGACCCCTGCGTCGCCCCCATACACAACAGCGAGGAGGAGGCGGCCGCTACACGCCGCACGCCAACGACGCTGACACAAACCCTAGGCTCGCCGTCCGCCTGCATCGACGTCGATCCTCTGTGTTCATGCCCAGACCGCCACCACCAACAGCCCCACGGTGAGCCCCCGATGCCCCCAGACATCCTCCCTCTGAGCTTCGTTTCCTGTACGCGCCGGGCCAGCTGCCGAACGCCCTCTGTGCATCGTGTTCACGTGCGTCTGCCTGTCGTTGCGCCGTAGTTAACTCGCCTTGCCGCGTAATTCCTTTCCACCAGCAACCCGAGCCAGTCGTAGCGGTCGCCGCCGCCTGCGCGCGTGCGACAAATCGCGAGATCGAACCCCCACCGCGACGCGCGTCGTTCCGTCAGTTTTGTCAGAAACGCCTGGAAGAAAAACAGTACCGCGGGGGCACTTTTACAGATAACCCCCTGGGCCTTTTGTTTTTCTAAACCCGCGCTCCACCTGTCAGCGTCTGTGATGTTTTTACAAAAAGGCTCCCGCTTTTCTCTAACCCCAACCCGCAGTCCCCGTCCGCGTCACGTGTCCGCCGCCTCTCACCCACTGGCGCGTGGGGCCGTTTGCGGCAAGGGCCCGCTTGTCAGCTGCTGTGGTTGGCTAAGCTCGTGGTGAGAAATGTTTTGCCGCGCCGTTTCCGCCAGCAGAGCGCAGGGCCCACCTGTCTGTGACTCGAGCTAAATTCCCCTAGGTATCAAAAGTCTGCGCGTTTTATCTGTTCAATAAAAATAATTCTAGAAATTGTTTAATCTGTTTTAAATCCAGAAATTAATAACTTTTTAGCAATAAATCCAAATAATAGAAATGATACATGTTTTTGAATCAGAAAAATGTGACGATTTCAAATTTGTCATCCAAAATACTGCTTGACTAATTTAAATTTGCGAAATTGTTTAATTGCAATAAAAATGCCCTTTTCTTAAATAATTAATAACTTTAATTCAATAACTCCAAATTTGACAAATAATATGTCTAAATCGATCAGCGCGACGAGCCCGTTCTAACTATGCATTCCATGTTCTGAATTGAAGCATGCATCATGTCATTATTAAAAATCAGAACTATTTATGGCAATAAAACTTGACCAAATAAATAATAAAATGATTTATTCTTGTCCCCACACCTCACCCTTGCCATGCTATGATATGCCATGTAAATTGTGCATCATTCATCATGGCATGCTTGATTGCTTGTCGCATTTTATTTATATGCTTGTGCACTTTATTTATGTTGGCCCTTGTTTGTTTGGTTCTTCTTTCGAATAGACGCCGAGCAGGGGAAATATCAGGAATCCCAGGAGTACTACCCAGATCCGTCTCTCGCTTCAACTCAGCTGCCAGGCAAGCACTACCACATGCTTGCATACATATAATATCTATTGCCTCTATCTTATTCTTGCATCATTGAGTCGCGATTGCATTAATTGAATCCCAAGTACTGCATAGCCTTTACTTTTAAACCCCACCGAGCATGTTCCTCCATCCCATGAGCCACTACTACAGGAGTTGTTTGAGCCATGCGAGTCGTAGAACATCATGTGTAGGGTATGTGAGTGTCTGATGGATAATGAGGTACCTAAACAACTTAACCTGAGTAGTAATGGGATAACTAATGAAAGAGGCACCGGTGAGCAATATCTGTTATTTGGTTTTTCATGCTCACTTGTGTCCCGTAGGACCCCAAGTACTTGATTCTTGTTCCTTGACTATTCACACTATCCACATCCGGGAGGCCTTATGGACCCCCCTGAGCCAGAGCTTGATTCATTTCTATTTCTTGGGCCCACAACGTAGTTTGGGGCTTTATTACTATCCTGTACTTATGCCATGCTTTACTGTTTTATTTAAGATTGTGCGAGGAGCACCTGTACTATTTTGGATGCGGAGTGTTTTCGCGGTATCGACAAGCCCAGACACACTTTCGGGTTCCCAGTCATTTACAGCCATTGGCGCAAACCTTAGGTCCGTCTCGGAGTCGGCCAACTTCATTGCGGGTAGCTTAATGGGGTGGCCCCCTGAAATATTTCTGAATCCTGTGATCGCTTTGTCGTGAATGCCTCGTTGGGTTTTGAGTTGGTTTTTCCGAGGTTGATCGAGTGTGTGTTGCTATTTGTGCACCCCTGCAGGGTAAATCTTTCTGAAAGCCGTGTCCGCGGTTATGGACGACTTGGAGCACAGTTTCTCGATCATAGACAAGTATAACTAAAGTACCGCTTTTAATTTGACTAAATACCTGACTAGTAAATAGTGCAATACTCATGGAATGGTTAATAAAACTGCTAACGGAGGGGTTGTTCGTCCGCTTTCTCGTTGGTAAGTGAGAAGGAGGATGGATCTGTTACTTTATACTGTTATCACTGTTGTTCCTAACACACGGACATCCGTCTATCATTGGTTAGGCAGATGGTTAGCGAGTATCTTTAGACTTGTTAGTTATTATATTTTGCTACAATTGCGTCACCCCATGTATATGTCCTCTTTAGAGGCATAAAGACTTGCTGAGTACCCCTAGGGTCTCACACGATAAATTGTTTGATTCAGATGAACAGGTGTATTCGCAAGATGGATACTGGGTGGAGGAGACAGATGATGTTGGCAACGCTCACGCAGTGTAGAGATTCCGGGATGGGGATCCGCGAGATCTGTGGGCGGGATGTGCTTATTTATGTGGCATCTTATGCCGATTTGCTTCTTGTCCGTACTCGGATCTTGTTTCCCGCTTCCGCTTGATACTCTGATGTTTAATGTATGAGGAGCTATCCTACACTATTATCTCTATCTAGGATATTTGGATCTTTTCGTATGGCGTTGCAATATTTCTATTTCTTTTAGATGGAATGGCTCTGAGAACTATTGTAAGGTAGCTTGCATACATACTCACCTGTGTATGTATTTGATCTCTTCGCCTGTTGCCTACGTCGCTCTCTCTTGTCCCGATGTCTTGGAAGTGGTTAGGACGGCCGACGGGTCTACACGTGGGTGGCCCCTGGGCCCCCGCTGTACTATTTTAACCACTTCCGGTTCATCCAGGCTTGAACTTAGAGCGTAGGGTCCGAGGATGTTACATGTGGCCACCATGTCCCACGCCACTAGGTTGTGACCATCGTTGACCTCACGACGCCCCTTCCACATGAACGCCCTGGATATCTTGAGTAGGGCCTCCAAGAACTATTGTAGAATATCGAGAGACATCATCGCATGAAGTGGGATGGCTAATAGAGTGGTTCGCACGAGGGTTGCCCTACCACCCCTGTTTAGCAACTTTATGCTCCAGAACTATAGCCAGTTAGTGGGGCTATGCACCCGTGGTTGCAGCTGTGTGGTGGTGGGTTTGTGCAGGCCAAGAGGCAGGCACAAGTACTTGCAAGGCAGGGGGCACAACACAACCCAATATCCTACATGTGATCTCTGCATGTTCTAGCGTGCAGCGCATGGGGTGCAGGGAACATTTGGCCAAGTTTGTGCGCATTCCTGAAGCCTCGCCAAAGTCCTCCATGATTGCAGCATTGGTATGAACCTCCTCCAGAGTACGACGGAGAAATGTCACCACATCATCCGCATACATGGATGTGCGATGACGGAGACCATGCGGAGCGAGACTAACGAGTGGCCCTTCCGCCACCACCCACTAAATCTGGAGGTACAACTCATCCATGCACGATTCAAATAGGAGAGGGAGTAGGTCCCCTTGTCAAAGCCCTCTTCTGTTGTAAATGAGGTTACCAGCCATACCGTTGACAGCCACTCGCATTGACCCTGTACCCAGAAGGCCAAAAATAAAAAAATTGAAACAGGGAGTGAAGCCCGGACCTCTACATCAAGCGATGCACACAACCTTTACTTATTAATAGAACAACAAAGTATGGCAAAAGGCATTACAAAGATCATACAATGAAGACTGCCAAAACAAAACACCGAGCATAATGATAACGAAGGCCACAGATCATGGCTATCCACCTCTTTCCGAACCCAAGTTTGGTAAGAACTTGGATCAGGTAGGCCTAGTCCACTATGTAGAAGGCCTTGGTGATGTCCAACTTGAACATGACCGCCGCCATACTTCTTGCATGGAGTTTCCGTGCTATGCACTGAACCAACTAGAAGTTATCATGAAGACAGGGCCCAGGTATAAAGGCACTCTGGTGGGGCCCAAGGACCTTCGTCATGTATGGAATGAGGCGCATGAAAATACCTTGGCCACGCACTTAGCCACACTGTGGATTAGGCTGATGGGGCAGAATCCCTTAACCTCAATCACATCTCCATGCTTGGCAAGAAGCGCCACTAGCGCCTGGTTGGTGACATGCAGGCCATGGAAATCACCAGTCCACATGGATGTGAATGCATCCATCACATTTTCCTTGATATCAGGCTAGCAGGATGCACAAAAGCATTCGATGAAGCCATCGGGTCCTAGCGCCTTGTCCAGTTCCTAGGCCTAGATCACCTTCCACACTTCCTCCTCACTAAAGGGAGTATCGCTCCCTCAAGTCATGGGTTCGCATACCCAAGAAGTCCAGATCTAGTGAGAAACCACGCTCTAGGGATGATCCTAAGAGCGACTCGAAGAAGGAGTTCATGGCCGCTAACTCATCATCTTGCTCTACCACCAACACACTATCCACTTTGAGGTGCGCAATGAAGTTCTTCCTCCTTCGATGGTTCGCGTGAAGGTAGAAGAAATGAGTGCACATGTCACCTTCTTTCATCCATAGTAGCCTATGCCACTATCTCACAATATTCCTCTCCAGCGAGGCAAGACCGAGGAGTTTGCGCTTAAGCATCCTCCGCAAACCATCCTCCGCAGGCGTTAGGGTACGTGACTCCATAGTCGTGTCCAGCCTAAGGATGAGCTCATTGGCCATAAGGATCTATAGTTTGGTGTTTCCAATGAAGCGATCACTCCGGCTAGTGAGAGCCTTGGTCATCGCAGAAATCTTGGCAGCCATGCGCTTGAAAGGGTTGTGGATCAACAGTGTCAAGGCCCAAGCATATTGGACAACCTCTAGAAAACAACCCACCTTTTGCTAGAAGGCCTCCAAGCGAAAACACTTGCCTTCTTGCAGCCGGGCTATGAGGTTCCGGAGAAAATTATAGTGATCCGAGACTTAGAGCTGAGGGTTGAGAGGAAGGACGATGGGAACTCCAATTCCCATTCCACAATTGGGAAGACCGTATCAAGCCTCTCCAAAATCAGTTGCTCAAGTTCGTTGAACCACGTGTAGCGTCTCCTATTTAGGTATAGCTCCTTAATCTCTAGCTTTGTCAACACTCGTCTGAATCTACTCATCATCCGGCGGTGGACGTCGGGGTTATTCTTGTCCAGCTCCTCGACGATCAGGTTGAAATCGCCTGCCATGACCTAGGGGCCAGGGAGAAGTGCTCGAATGTACTTTATCTCGAGAAGAAAGTTACACCTCTCCCCAACTGATTGTGGTTCGCACACCCTGGTAAACCACCATCCCAGCAACCATGCCCCTTCACTATAGCAAAAAGAGTGTTGGTCGAGTAGTGGGGGTAGGTGATGGTCACCTCCTCTGATTTCCACACGTGAAGAATCATGATGTGTGTCCCAATGGCCGGGAGGAAGAAGAAGTTGTTGAACTTCCTCCCCAAATACCGGTCGATCGTAGCCTGCGATACCAGCTGAAGCTTTCTCTCCTAAAAACAAACCACACTCATGCCCGAAAGATGAACTAGTTGATAAAGTGCATCACACCGAGCAGGCAGAGTTAAGGCCACTCACGCTCCATACAAGCCAAGAAAGAGAAACGCTAGCCATGGCCACTGGACTAGCCCCGTGGTGTCTGGAATATGAAACCCCTTAGACCACCCCGCCCACGTCCTTGTTGTCGGCCAACGGGGGAGCCTCTGCATCCATCCAAACAATGTCAGCACCGCCGCGACTTGCGCGTATGTTGTCGGCTCCTCAAAGAAACGCATAACACATATGTTTTTAATTACTGGTGACTGCTGACTGCCGGATATAGTGTCAGTACCCTAAGAAAAGGCCCTCATGGGAACCACAGGAGACATCGACCAAGGAAGTTTTTTTGTGTTTTTTCACTATGTTATTTGGTCAAGACAAAGGTGTTGCACAATGGGACAAGGAATGTAAGTCATATTATGCTTGGAGTTCTCTAAAGAAATTTCTATTGTTTCTATGTTGTAGATACTTTTCTGTTTTGTTTTGGATCAATCTGCAAGTTACCGGTTATCTAATGTTCAGTGTGAGTTACGTGTTGAGTATTGTATGGTATAAGCAATATTTAGTACTCCCTCCGTTTCAAAATAGATGTCGGAAATTTATCTAAATTTGGATGTATCTAGACACTGTTTAGTATAAGATACATTCAAATTTAGACAAATTTGTGACGTCTATTTTGAGATGGAGGGAGTACAATCCTACTCATATGAACATTTTTTTAGTTTGGAAGCACATCTGGTACAATTGCAAGTTTTTTTTACCAATTTTGCTTTTCATTGTACACAGTTGCAGTATAGCTCTCTCCATGAGAAAATATGTCACATCTGGTAAATCTCCTCTCGAGTTATGATGGTTGTAGTCAGGGTTGGAAGTGGCAACGTGGAACTGATGGTGTGGTGTAAAAAGGTGGTGGTGCATGTTGTCCTCACGGTAACTTCCGAGGTACGATGCCTTGTTGCGATTTGCGTTCTGAAACTGAGATGTGTGTTTATGTGCTGTGGTTGTTTTGGATTTCTTATTGTATGTTCATGTAGCGTGTGTGAACATTGGATGGCTGGATCAAGTGGTTCAGATCTTAATGAAGGCTCTGATAGAGAAGCTCATGATTTCAAGCCCAACAAAAGTTATTATTGCATCCAATGAATGCTATTTAAATGTTAGTAGCTACTCTTAAATTATCAAATTATTTTTACGAGTGTACATTATTACATTATTTCATCTGCGGCCTGAACTTTAGAACTTTCTGAAGTTCTATTAAAAACTGACTAAATGTACTAAGGGCGTTTGTGCCCTTGATGAAGACAACAAATGTGGTCGGTGGTCTAATTGTCCAGCCACTTGTTGTACAATATATATGGTTGATAAGTTTTCCCTCTAATGTGTCCGGCAAACCGAATTTGAGAACATTCACTTGTAATTTCTAAAGTCTATTATAAATGGGAACCTTTGTGATTGAAACCTTGACGTCATAAATATATTCCATTCTAAGCTTACTTTGTATAACGAATTTGCGATGAGGCTAATGGCCATCATCTCCTATCCAGTGAGGCTGATTATGATCGAACATGATGGTGTTTGACGTGTCCCGCCATGTGAATTTTTGGCTTACCTCGTCGTTATGGTTCTGTTGTTTGTATCAACTAGGAAAAATGCTTGTTCGTTGCAACGGGAGAGAAAAACTGCATTGCTAAGAAATTACAATTTTGATTTGCACTAACAATTTAGTGGATGCTGCAAATCTCACTTTCTATATCCTACTCTCCTATATTTTTTTGATTTTCTATAACTACAAATTTCACTATTGAACTTTTGCCTTTCTCATAGTTACCGTAGGGAACAATAATAAAATAGAATACTAACAATAACTTATATAACCAAAAAAAAGTACACAACAAAACATGTTTCTACGTATTAATAAGTTTTGCTTCTATTAGTTTTTATTTTTATCGCTCTTTACTCTCTCTCTCTCCCCCCGTTCTTTCCTAGTAGTATGTGTAAAAAAGAAAGAAAATTTGTAATGTGCGCATGATCCATGAAGAAGAAGAATCAATCAGATTGGAGATGTATTGATTGTTCCCGCTAGCTAGCTAGTATTGGCGATCTTCACATAACAAGGCAATCAATCAGATCAAGGAAGATGTGTATGTATCTTGACAGTTTGGAGCAATGTGGTCTGCCCGACCTGAAGCGATCGCTGCCCTCCATCGGAAGCCATGCCAAGCGCCGCCCGAGGTGAGGCACGACCATATGTGCATCCTCGCCACCCTCCGATGCTATGCTGATGCACTCGCCGGAGAGAAACGCCACGGCTGACTCGTCACAAGTATCCGTCAA
The DNA here is from genome assembly GCA_910589775.1 of Avena eriantha. Classification (NCBI taxonomy): domain Eukaryota; kingdom Viridiplantae; phylum Streptophyta; class Magnoliopsida; order Poales; family Poaceae; genus Avena; species Avena eriantha. The sequence continues at coordinate 380,275,305 of OU342742.1, read as the reverse complement.
GGAGCAGGTCAGGCCCATACCAAAACGAGCCCTCGCCGCCCGGTCAGGCTTCAGATCAAGGAGGTGACCGTGGAAGGCATCCATTTCAGCTTCAGCAACGAAAGCCTCACCCCTCGTCCGGTTCTACCTGGGCCGCAGCGAGAGCCTGCCGACGAACCTGGGGGGTCTTGGCGTCGCACCGGTCTACCGGCAGCTTCAGTTTTTTCTGGTGGTTCCATGCATCCCCGCTTCGAGGCAGCAAATTGGGACATAGGTGCCACTACTGTAGAGAATAGCCTATTTGTAGCGCACCACTTCTGACATTCTCTGATGCATATAGAATGCGCTACTGTTATGTCATCACTAAATTACAATTATGTGCCACAGAAATTTAAGAATTTTGTGACGCATTTCTTCATATGCGACATAGAAATCCGAGAATTCTATAGCGTATTTCTCCATATGCGTCACAGATATCGTTTCAGTGGCGCATATCATTCCATGCGCCACAGAAATGTCACACGCCACAGAATGCTAACCATATGAGCCACAGATTATATTACAGGTATTTTAAATAAAATACAGTCCTGGTATAGAATCGGGTATTTATACAGGATTTATACAGATCAGTAGAAACAGTACATTGCACATAGTATATGAAAACCGACATATAATACAAACACAAGTATAATATCATCACACTTAGAGCCCGATCGAGATACACATATAGTGTTAAGTGCTAAATTATTACACAAGTGCCAAATACAAAATTCATATCATCTCACATTACAAATAAAGTGGTCACAGCCTACACTAGGATCAAATAGAATACAATTGTGATAATGGTGAGTAAGAGCAGGAGCCTGACCAATATCTTCATCCGGTTCTTCTTCCATAGGTGGTTCCTCCACTTTGTTGTCGTCTCATCTCTAGTCATGTATCCTTTATAGTTGTTGATGCTGAACTTATTCACTTGTTTCTGACAGTCCTCCCACTCCTCGTAGACTCCTGTAATCCAACCCTTGTACACCACGTACCACTTCGCCATCTCTATAGACAAGGCATATTAGTAAATCATGGAACAGAAAGAATTAAAGGGTTCACATGCATATTTCTTCACAAAAATTGGTTTCATCTCGTTTGGAGTTCGGATTCAAAAGTTATGGCAGTTTTGGTTCTGGAGATTTGTCTTGACCGGAAGTTTCGGCCGTCCACCGGTAGTACCGCTAGGGCATTTACCACTGGTAGTACCGGTGTTAATTCCGGCCCAACTTCTGGTAACCCCAATTTCGATTTAGTACCTTCTCTATTTTGGTGAGTTCTATTTGTTGGATTTTTGATTGGAATCTTGGGCAATAGTACCGGCCCAGGTGGTAGTACCGGTGAACACCGGTAGTACCGGCCGTACTCGCTTTTGTCTTTCGTTTCACCGTTTTGTAACCGTTGTAAGGGCGCTAGCGGTAGTACCTCCCACCCAGCGGTACTACCGGCCATGCACAAAAATATGCATAGCGGCCAGATCGGGGAGCCCTTTAAATGGGGCTCCCCTTCCCCTTCATGGTGGAACTATCTTTTTCTTGTTTTTTCCCTTCTATCTCCTCCATTGTTGACCTTGAAGAGCTTGTCCTCTCCCCTCCCCCCTCCTATGATTCTTGCATCTTTTTGAGCGATTTGAGAGAGGAGAACTAGATCTACAACCCCCACCAAACCAAATCTCTTCTTTGTGAAGGAATCCTTGGGATCTAGATCTTGGAGAGTTTTGTGTTCTCCTCTTGTGTTCTCCCTCACTTATTCCCCCAATAGCTTTTGTAGCTTTGGTGGAATTTGAGAGAGAAGGACTTGCCTCTTGCATTTGGTGCATAGATTTGAGTTCTCCTCGGAGATTCGGCGAGTTGAAGCTCTTGGGCTTGTTTCTCTTGGGTTCTTGGAACCCTAGACGGTTGTGTGGAGTTGTGGTGTGTTCTTGGGGCCTCCAATTGAGTTGTGGAGATTCCCCAAGCTTGTTGGCCTATTGTGGCATTATGGAGCCTTTGTGGCATTTCTTGGGAGCCCTCCAATTGAGGCGTGGAGATTTGATGAGGACATCCCTACAATTACACCTACCCCAATGACTACTGAAGATGCTACAACTGTTGCAAGAAAGGATCAGTCCAATGAGATTAGAATTGGACCTATTACAAGAGCACGTGCTAAGCTACTAGAACAACAGGTGAATTTACTCCTAAACGAATCTGGTACTTTGATTGATGAGAACTTTATACTGCCTAAGTCTATGCATTTATGTATGATCAGGTTCGTTGGAGAAACAAGCATGGCGCGAGGAGGAGAAGGGCTACAAGAGAAGCCCAACATGATGATCGCCCAAGGATGCGCGAGGGAGGAGCAGGAGGAAGGCGCAAGAGAAGATCATCAAGACGGAGGCAAAAAGATCTGACACGACCGGAGTGTCCGGCCAGATCCACCCAGACTGTCCGGCCTACTCGAGAGGCAAACTGGCGTGGACATTCAGTATGTCAGTTCGGGCACTACACGGACTCCACCCAGAAACTTCAAAGTTTCCGGCCAGACCGGACTGTCCGGCACACTTGAACCGGAGTGTCTGGCCTAACCGGACTATCCGGCCGAATTCGACCGGAGTGTCCGCCCGCCGACCGAATCTGGTCCGAGTCGGTTTGTATCAGTTCGAGTCGTTTGCGTTTAGTTTCGGTTTCTGGTCGCCCCAGCCGCCCTTATAAGCTAGGGGACGACCCCTAGTTAGGTTTTAGACCACGTTAAAATATTTTGGAGTTGTTTCTTTCATAGAACCTCTGGAATTACCCTATGTTCGAATCTACCAACTATAATTGAGTGTGATATGTTGTTCCATTGGGAATTAGTAGATTGCATACTACCGTTCGTGGTCACGGCTGCGTGCACAAGAGCGTGGTGTTGTGAATATCCTACAAGGTTCGAGAGCTGTTGCATTGGCATCAGGGATCGAGCGGGAGAGTTCATAGCTACAGGCTAGTTATCTATCATCCACCATCATCACCGCCATCCGCTTACTGAGAAGATCGGGCCACCCCATATCATCATGGTATCAGAGCTTGCAAGGTCATTATTGATGGAGGTAGCTGCAGAAATCTTGCAAGTAAGGAACTATGTGCCAAACTGAATTTGACATACTTACCTCATCCCAAGCCATACTACATACAATGGTTGAGCAACAATGGTGAGATGAAGGTAAATCATATGGCACGTGTGAATTTTCAAATAGGGCCATACAAAGATTCTATTGATTTTGATGTGGTTTCTATGACTGTTTGTCACCTACTATTGGGTCGGCCTTGGCTCTATGATCGCCATGTGCAACACAATGGCCGATCCAATACATATCACTTGGAATTCAAAGGAAAGAAGATTACTATGCAGCCAATGACACCACAAGAAATTGTGAATGATTCTCGCCAGAAGATAGAGGTGAACTTGAAGGAAGATACTACCACTCGGCGAGATTGCGTGACAGCTGTTCCTGAAGTAATTGAGCCTAAATTGAGTGATATAACGAAAAGTGAGAGAGTGCCTGGTTTATTGATATTAGCCACTAAGGAAGATATGAGAGAGTTTCATGAGGATCCTACAGCCATGCCACTTGTGCTCATGTACAAGGGCGAGGTATTGGTTTCTAATGACATGACCCCTATTTCTCTTGGTGTCTCTTCTGTTTTGTAGGATTTGGGGGATGTGTTTCCAGAAGACATACCCGCAGGTTTGCCCCCATTGCGTGGTATAGAACATCAAGTGGACCTGATTCCTGGCGCCACACTTCCCAACCGTGCACCTTACAGGACTAATCCCGAAGAAACTAAGGAAATTCAGAAGCAAGTACAAGCATTGCTGGATAAAGGGTACATTCGTGTTTCTCTTAGCCCTTGTGATGTTCCTGTTATTTTAGTTCCTAAGAAAGATGGTACTTGGCGCATGTGTGTTGATTGTAGAGCGATTAATAACATCACTATTCGATATCGTCATCCTATTCCACGCTTAGAGGATATGCTAGATGAATTGAGTGGTGCTGCTGTTTTCTCTAAAATTGACTTGCGTAGTGGTTATCATCAAATTAGGATGAAAGAAGGGGATGAATGGAAAACTGCTTTCAAAACTAAATTCGGTTTGTATGAGTGGTTAGTTATGCCGTTTGGTCTTACTAATGCACCTAGTACTTTCATGCGTTTGATGAATCATGTTTTGAGAGAGTTTATTGGTCGTTTCGTGGTTGTTTAGTTTGATGATATACTCATATACAGCCATACCGAATCTCCACATTGCACTCATATTAGACAAGTTTTGCAAGTGTTACGTGATAATAAACTGTATGCTAATCTTGAGAAGTGTACATTTGCAAAAGATAAGGTCATATTCCTAGGATTTGTTGTTTCTAAGCATGGAGTAGAGGTAGATCAATCTAAAATTGAATCAATTCAGAATTGGCCTACTCCAATGAATGTTAGTCAAGTGCGTAGTTTCTACGGTCTCGCTGGTTTCTATAGGCGCTTTGTGAAAGATTTTAGCACCATTGCTGTACCTTTAAATGATTTGACAAAGAAAGGTGTTCCTTTTGTTTGGGGCGCGGCCCAAGACATTGCTTTTGGTACGTTAAAACGTTTGCTTACTTCTGCACCATTACTTTCATTACCTGATTTTTCGAAGCAATTTGAAGTTGAATGTGATGCTAGTGGTATAGGCATAGGTGGCGTTTTGATGCAAGAGGGTCGGCCTATAGCTTATTTTTCTGAGAAATTGACTGGTGCTCGTTTGAATTATTCTATCTATGATAAAGAATTGTATGCACTTCTTAGAGTACTTGAGGTTTGGCAACATTATTTGTGGCCAAAGGAATTCATCATATATTCTGATCATGAAGCATTGAAATACTTGAAAGCTCAATCAAACTTGCATAGAAGATTAGCTAAATGGGTTGAGTTCATTGAGTCTTTTCCTTACATCATTAACTATAAGAAGGGAAAAGAGAACATTGTTGTTGATGCTCTATCTAGGAAGAACATGCTATTAACCAATCTTGATGTTAAAATTCCTGGATTAGAAGCTATTTGTGCACTTTATGCAACTGACCATGATTTTGCTGAACCATATCGTTTGTGTGCTCTTAGAAATGCATTGGATAAGTATCATATACATGATGGATATTTGTTTCGAGCTAACAAACTATGTATTCCAGAATCGCCGTTGCGTTTGTTCTTAGTGCAGGAATCACATGATGGTGGTTTGATGGGTCACTTTGGGCGTGAGAAGACATTGCTCATGCTTGCTGATCATTTTTATTGGCCCAAGATGAGGCGTGATGTGTACAGATTTGTGAGCCGATGTATTACATGCCGCAAGTCGAAATCTAAGCTGAAGCCTCACGGTTTGTATACACCTCTCTCTGCAACGACTACTCCATGGGAAGACATTAGTATGGATTTTGTGCTAGGTCTACCTAAAACACAGAGAGGTCATGATTCTATATTTGTGGTAGTGGATAGGTTCTCTAAGATGGCTCATTTTATTGCCTGCCACAAAAGCGACGATGCGTCGCATGTTGCTAACCTGTTTTTCAGGGACATCGTGAGATTACATGGGGTACCAAGGATGATCGTTTCTGACCGTGACGTGAAGTTCATGAGCTACTTTTGGAAGACCTTATGGGGGAAGCTAGGAACGAAGTTGTTGTTCAGTACTACATGTCATCCCCAAACAGATGGTCAAACGGAGGTGGTGAACCGAACATTGTCACAGCTGCTAAGGACCATGATTAAAAAGAATCTGCGGGAGTGGGAAGAGTGTTTGCCACATGTTGAGTTTGCTTACAACAGGGCTGTGCATTCAACTACTCAGCTTTGTCCTTTTGAGGTGGTGTATGGTTGCAAGCCATTGACGCCACTTGATATGTTGCCTCTGCCATTACATGAGAGAGTTGATATGGAGGCATCAAAACGTGCTGATTATGTGAAGAAAATACATGAGAAGACTCGAGAGGCTATTGAGAAGAAAGGCAAGAACATTGCCGCTGCAAGGAATCAAGCAAGAAAAGAAGTGTTGTTCGAGCCTAGAGATATGGTTTGGGTGCATCTATGCAAGGATAGGTTCCCACTACTTCGAAAGTCAAAGTTGAAGCCACGTGGTGCTGGTCCTTACAAGGTGTTAGCCAAGATTAATGATAACGCCTACTTGGTTGATATACCTATTGAGGAGTTTGGTGGAGTTAGCAATAGCTTCAACATTGCTGATTTGTCACCATATGTTGGAGAAGACCTTGGAGCGTCGAGGTCGACGCCTTTTCAAGGGGGGGAGATGATGAGGACATCCCTACAATTACACCTACCCCAATGACTACTGAAGATGCTACAACTGTTGCAAGAAAGGATTAGTCCAATGAGATTAGAATTGGACCTATTACAAGAGCTCGTGCTAAGCTACTAGAACAACAGGTGAATTTACTCCTAAAGGAATCTGGTACTTTGATTGATGAGAACTTTATACTGCCTAAGTCTATGCATTTATGTATGATCAGGTTCATTGGAGAAACAAGCGTGGCGCGAGGAGGAGAAGGGCTACAAGAGAAGCCCAACATGATGATCGCCCAAGGATGCGCGAGGGAGGAGCGGGAGGAAGGCGCAAGAGAAGATCATCAAGACGGAGGTAAAAAGATCTGCCACGACCGGAGTGTCCGGCCAGATCCACCCGGACTGTCCGGCCTGGTCGAGAGGCAAACTGGCGTGGACATTCAGTATGTCAGTTCGGACACTACACGGACTCCACCCAGAAACTTCAAAGTTTCCGGCTAGACCGGACTGTCTGGCACACTTCAACCGGAGTGTCTGGCTTGACCGGACTGTCCGGCCGAATTCGACCGGAGTGTCCGCCCGCCGACCGAATCTGGTCCGAGTCGGTTTGTATCAGTTCGAGTCGTTTGCGTTTAGTTTCGGTTTCTGGTCGCCCTAGCCGCCCTTATAAGCTAGGGGACGACCCCTAGTTAGGTTTTAGACCACGTTAAAATATTTTGGAGTTGTTTCTTTCATAGAACCTCTGGAATTACCCTATGTTCGAATCTACCAACTATAATTGAGTGTGATATGTTGTTCTATTGGGAATTAGTAGATTGCATACTACCGTTCGTGGTCACGGCTGCGTGCACAAGAGCGTGGTGTTGTGAATATCCTACAAGGTTCGAGAGCTGTTGCATTGGCATCAGGGATCGAGCGGGAGAGTTCATAGCTACAGGCTAGTTATCTATCATCCACCATCATCACCGCCATCCGCTTACTGAGAAGATCGAGCCACCCCATATCAAGATTGCCCCAAGCCTTGTACAGGTTCGGTGACCGCCCTCAAGTGTCCCATAGTGGATCGTGAGTAGGCCTTTGTGGTGACCTCACAGGAGAATAGGGTGAGCCTTTTGTGGCGTCGGTGAGTTGCGTGACTTCGCATCTTCGTGTGAGGCCGTGTGTGGCGTTGGGTGAGTATCGAGCCACCACACCTCGAGGTGAACCATTTGTGGCGTTCAAAGTACATTGCGCCCCCGCACCTCTCCAACAGAGATGTAGCTTCTTTGGAAGTGAACTTCAGAAAAAAATCATCGTCTCTGTGTCCATCGGTTATCTCTCAACTGAGCCCTTTACTTATGCAATTTACATTGTGATAGCCATCGTTCTTGAAGTATTATATCTTGCTATCACCTTGTTGCTTGTCTTGCTTAGCATAGGTTGTTGTTGCACTTAGTTGAACCTAGTGGATATAGGTTTTGGCTTGATAAATTAAACGTTGACTTTTATTCCACATTTATTAGAGCGTAAACCGTAATAATTTTAAAACGCCTATTCACCCCCCCCCCCTCTTGGCGGCGTCCGTTTTCCTTTTAGTGTGGATCGCCGGTTGTATGAGAGTGCCCTTGGCAACATCCTTGAACTCGCTGCTGGCAACTTTAAGCAGGAGTATGAAAGCAGTGTCCTGAGTCAAAACATGTTAGGCATCATGAGATGGCAGTCATCAAAGGCATAAAGGAGATGAAGAATACTAACTAATTAGTTACCTTGGTGATGGCGTTGAGCTTGGCTAATGTCAAGACACGGCCGGTGCCAGCGGCCGGCCTGTTAGCATTCTCTCGCTTGGGTGGATTATGAAGCACCACTGCGGCCAACTGCGCCTTGGTATCTTTGGCGGGAGGGGGCATCGGTGCGACCAAAACGAGCGGGTGCGACATGGTGTTGGCGGCCAACGGGTTCACCAGGTCTGGCGACACGTTGATGCGCGAGTTGCTGTCGCTGAAGCTGGGCAACTGTATCAGCCCATTTCGACCTGCCGCATTCCAAGAAGCTAGCCCCTCGAACAACCCAGGGGGATGATCGCGCGGAGCTTCTCTTCCACTAACTTGACCACTTTTTTCTCGTCCACTTTTTGCTCTAGTGTCCGCACCTTCATGTTCAGCTCTTCAAGAGCGGCTTTATCCTTAGCCGCTAATTGGTTCTTCCTCTCCCTTCTTTTTTTGGGTGTCCTCTTTGTAGTACTCGGTAAACTTCATGCTCGTACCAAAGCCGGACACAAGGCCAGCTGAGGACAGCGGCAACCACTTGTCCCTCTTCTTGTAAGCGTTCGTCACCCTATTGAAAACCGTGTCCCACGGTTTCGTCGAATCATGGGACGGCGACTCAGTAGTAGCGTTTAGTTCCTTCTCCTGCAGAGACAAGGAAAGGTGAACCCACTTAGATTCTTGGCTTCATTATTTTAATTAGAACACAATAGACTTGAGATCCACGATAAATTCCTTACTAGCTCCTTCTCGAAGTCCTTCACCTCTGGATCGTCGGTGACAAGCTCCCCTATAATCGAGTCCAAGTAGTAGCGTGCCCGAACAAAGTTCGTTAGCTGCAAGTCCGTGATTTTATGCCACGGGTTATCTTTACCCAGGCGTTCAATCCCAGCGTCCTCCTTGTCCCAAATGGGATGTTTCCCTCTGATACGTCCATTTTGCATCACTATTCTATGTATTAATTCACTATTATTCATTGATATATTTCGTATTGAGAGGTGATACTTATGTTATTTCATCTATTTTTGCATGGTTAATGACTTTTGGAGCATGGACCGCTGCAGTCAGGATTCTGATGGAAAAGGTGTTGTTTGGAGGCAAAATTCGCGAAGATCAGAAAATCCGGGAAAATATACGGAAAATCCTATTTTTCCAGAAGACTCAGGATGCCAGAAGATGGAGTGGAGGTGGGCCACAGGGGGCCCACACCACCCCATGGCGCGGGCAGGCCTAGGCCGCGCTAGGGAGTGGTGTGGCCGCCCTGGCCCACTCCAGCCTCTCCCCTCTGGCGTATATAAACCTCCCGAAACCCTAAGACTCGGGGAGCGACCACAGAAAGATTCCTCTGCCTCTGCGGGGCGGAAAACACCGAGAGAGAAAGATCTCTCCGGCAGACAGATTTCTGCCGGGGGAATTCCTTCCCGGAGAGGGGAGATCGTCGCGATCAACACCACCATCAAGCTGGACTTCATCAGGATCATCATCAGCACCACCATCATCACCATCAGCACCCTCATCACCATCTCCATATTGCTGTAACAATTGCGTTGAATCTTGCATAGTTCATAGGGGAAACTTTCCCGGTGTTGATTACTCTTTGTAGTTGATGCTATTGAGTGAATCATTGAATTATTGTTTATGTTCAGATTGTTATACATCATTATTCCATCTCTGATCATGATCCATATGATGTCTTGTGAGTAGTTCGTTTTGTTCTTGGGGACATGGGAGAAGTCTTGTTGTTAGTAGTGGAGTTGTGTTGAGAAAGATTCAATAGATTGTTATTTAAGTTGTGGTGTACTTCTTCTAGTGGTGTCATGTGAACGTCGACTACATGACACTTCACCTATATGGGCCTAGGGGAATGCATTGTGTATTTGGCTACTAATCGTAGGGGTTGCCGGAGTGACAGAAACCTGAACCCCCGTTAGGAAACCATTGCACAAGGGACGTAAGGGTCTTAGAGTTTAAAGTTGTGGTTAGGTTTCTACCTTAATTACTTTCTTGTACTTACGGATGTTTGCAAGGGGTATAATCACAAGTATGTATTAAGTCTTGGATGGGACGGTACATTAGCACAGGTTCACCCACACAACACTTAGCAAGCTACAGAAGATTAATCGACTATATGAAGCGAAAGCACTTGACAGTCTTCCCATGTGTCCTCGAGAACGTTTGGTCATCTATAGAAATACAACCGGCTTGTCCTTTGCTGCATAAAGGATTGGGCCACTTGCTGCATTTATTCCTACTGTATTTTATTTACTCGTACTTTATTTACTTGCTTTATCAAAAACCCCTAAAAATCCGTTTGCTAAGTATTTGCAGAGAATTCCTGATCCATACCACTAGCCAACACCTTCTGCTCCTCGTTGGGTTCGACACTCTTACTTATCAAAAATACTGCGATACACCCCCTATACTTGTGGGTCATCACCAGCTTATAATCTCCCAGCTTTCACCTTTGTCAATGTTGTTCTTTACCCGGGTTTTCCAGCTACTCAAGGCATTGCTCATCTTCGTGATGGCTAGTTTGTTCACTGGTTTCTTTCTCTCAAGGTTTCTGAACGGATCTGGGAATGTGTATCATTTGTGAAGCTTCTTAAGGAGGTTACCGACCAAAGCCGCATTGGCAGCACGTCTGATGTGCTTCGTGTTGATCGACATGTTTTCATGGATGATGCACCCGAGTTGCATGTCGTACCCTTTGGAAATCGCCACAGGCGCCATGGGTTGGCCACTTTCTGTGACTTCAATGAACTCATCACAGATGTTGGCAAGCACTTGTAGCTTCTGATCCTTCCTTTCCTTCTTCTTCTGTTGCATAGCGGTCAGGTTGCTGCTACCACCATCCGTGCGCTCACCGCCATCCGTGCAGGTGCCGCCATCAGTGGTGTCATCGTCCTCGCTGCCTTCACTAGTTTTGTTGTAGTCATCGTCATCCCCCTCGTAATCGGCATCGCCCTCATTGCCCCTAGCAGCTCCGGCGGTGGTCGCCGCCATCGGTGGTGGTGTAATCCTCATCTCCTCCTCCGCCTCCTCCTGTTCTTGGGACTCCCGCCAGAATGACTCGTTGGCCTCTCTAGCTTGTTCTTCGACAAGCATGTACTTAGAAGGGTCGGCCTCGTCGTTGGCCGACATGTTTGCACTTTGTAAAAAAAGAGGCAAAAAGTTAGCACAAATATTGACCGAATTTTTTTGGCATGTGACCTTTGCTCATTTTTTGACATGTGAGTGCCCATTTCTCAACTGCAACGGAAGTGAATCGACACTTCGGGAGAAACGCGTAACTCAATTGAAATCCCTGCAAGAAAAAACAGCCTCATCCCCATTGACAGCCCCATTGACCTCATCCATCATCCATTAACAGATACATGTGTAACAGATCCATCATCCATGCAGCCCCATCCATCATTCACACAATAGTATAACAGATACATGTATAAGAAGAGCTTAAAAAACTTAAAAAGGTACAAGAAATATATAAGCAGTATATATTCAGACTTGTGCTTATATTGAATGAAAAGTGTGTAGCAACTCTGCTGCAACTAGTACAAAGAAGAGGAAACCACAGTTAGGCTCCTGACTAAGTTATCCAGTGAAGCTATCAAGTTATAGTATGTGAAGAACAATTGCCATTTATGTTGGGGATACATTTACCCTCATTAACAGCATGATCTATAGACAAGATATACTACATTAGAGGATGCTCTATAGACAGTATAGTGCACAGTTTGTGACAATCTGAATCAAAATCATCAATTCGCTACTAGCACTAGTAGTACCTAGCAGGAAGCTAGCCAAGTGCTTGATGACAGGGTACACTAGTACAATACATAGCATTAGAGATTGTGATCCGAGCCGGTTTGACACCAACATAAATTAAATCGCCGCCTCACCCTGACCGTAGCCGGTTCAAATTTCATAACCATCTCCAAGAGTTTTAGAGCTGGTTAGAAATAATAACCGCCTACGGTACTCGAGACGGATGAAAGTAATGCCCGTCTGCCTCACCTTCGTAGCTAGTTTTTTATTTCAACCGTCTCTAAGACATTTTGTATTGGAGATGGGTATTTATTTTAACCGTCTCTGAGATGGTAGAGACGGTTGGTTATCACGACCGGCTGTGTAAGGTAAGTATCGGAGACGATAGAAATTATTAACCGGTTGTGCTCTTATTTTTGCCAGTAGATGCCAGACGGAGCGGTCCCGCCAGAAGTTTGAGTGAACATTGACAATTAAACCTGGTAACATCATATATAGTAACCACACAAAAACCAGAAGAAAAAATATAGGAGTTGCACAACATAGCCATATATATAAAAGCAGAGCAGTGTTCAACATAGCCATATATACAAAAGTTGTATAACAAACTGATTCAACATAAAGTTTGTGCAGAAAACAAAAGGCAAAAGGATTCAACATAACTATCTCAGGCTGATCTACTGAAACTGATGCTCAGAGTAGTTTACGTCATCAACAACACTATAAATAGGGCACCTCTTGCCAATGTCACTTGTCTCACTAGCCTTGGTCACACTCTGAACTAAAAAAGAACTTGATCATGAACTTGCGAGATAAGAAATGGTGGTTTGCTAGATAGTTAAAGTCATCAGGATCGTCAAACTTCATGTACACCCTGCGATTCTGATCAACTGCAAACTTGTACTTCTCAGGCCAAGCATGAACCACATGATAAGCATGAGTGATGTGGTGAGGAGAGTAAGCAAACTGAATTTTCACAGCCAACAGTCCCTAGTTGTGCTGACTCTCCACAACACCTAATATACTCATGGTTGTCTCTAACATTATTGGGTTCTGAGTTCTCTACAAGTCAATGAATAAATCAGAATAACCCTCTGGATATCCTGCTGCCATCCATCTTGGAAAAGTTTGAGGCTCTTTAAAAAGGATGTCTTCAATCTGTGGAAGAAAATCGAGGCGTACTAGCTTATAGATCTTCACACGCTCCTCATCAAATTTGAAAGTGTACTGCAGTGCCTCCTCAAGTTTCTCAGTAGCATGAGAATTAGTTGGCCTAACAAGAATTTGGCATTCAATGTTGTGGTTCACAACAAACTCTAAGTTGTTGCCAATGAGCTTCTGAATAACATGAAGGCTTTTGAAAAGTCCATCCATGTCAAAACAACAGACTGTTTTCACTAGAAACATGTCATCAATCGGACCAGGAGCTGCACCTAAAAGCTTCATAATTACCCTAGAAACCTAAGGCCTCATCTCTTCAGGTAATGAACCTGGCATGTTGTCTTCCCCAGTCCCCTAAGATAGAGAAAACTATGAAATTAAGAACAAAAACTATGAAAAGGGATTTGATAAATATCTTCAGATTTAATAGTTTATTTAGGTAGCAAATACTTTACTTAGTTTACTAGTTCATTTATAATTATGATATCTTGTCTCATGCAAATACAAACTTGATGTCTTGTCTAGGCATTGGATTTAACAGTACATCATTCTAAGTTGTCATTTTCTTTTGTATCATCTAATCTGGACAAGTCAGATTATGATATCTTGTCTCGTGCAAATATCATCTAATATTTTGTATTACAAGACATATTTCAATGACATCTAATTGACTTGTTAAATTTGAACAAAACTTCCAATGACATCTAATTGACTTATATGTACACATGTGCAAGTTATATAAGCAATTGATTAGCAAAAGGTTCCGAAGGATGGTGATATGGCCGATGATAGTGATGATGATGATGACATGGATGAGGCTAGCAACAAGAAGAAGAAGAAGAAGAAGAGGAAGGTCGACATACCCAACAAAATTTGTTGGTACCTTCCTATTATAACTCGTCTGAGATGTTTATTTGCAAATCCATATACAGCAAAACTGATGCGTCGGCATGCAGATGAGCGCTATCAGGACAGAATGCTAAGACACCCTGCCGACTCTCCGCAATGGAGAAACATTGATAGACTTGTACCTTTGGGTGATGGTGGTGATCCTTTTGGCTTGGATCCTAGGAATGTGAGGTTTGCGCCGAGCACTGATGGAATGAACCCGTTCGGCAACATGAGTACCACCCATAACACATGGCCTGTGAATCTCTGCATTTATCTTCCTCCATGGTTGTGCATGAAGCGGAAACATATCTTGCTCGCGGTACTAATCCAGGGACCAAAACAACCTGGTGATGACATAGATGTCTACCTTGCACCTTTGGTGGAAGATTTGAAACTTCTTTGGGTTGAAGGTGTGAAAATTTAGGATACGCATTTGAAGGAAAACTTTACCATGAGATGCATATTGTTCATAACCATCAATGATTATCCGGCTTATGGAAACTCGTCTAGCCAGTCTATAAAAGGAACAAATGCATGTGTCCAATGCCTAGACAAGACAGCAAGTTTTTATTTGCATGAGTGTAAGAAGATGGTGTACATGAGGCATCGGAGGTTTTTTCTAAAGAATCATCGATATCGGAAGTTGAATAAAGATTTCGATAACACCGTCGAGAAAGGTTTGGCTCCTCCAATTTTAAAAGGTTCCGAGATCTATGCTCAGCTTAGACACTTGAAAGTTGAGCTGGGAAAGTTCAAACGAAAGGGCAAAGCCAAATCCAAAGCCAAAGGCAAGGAGAAAGAAACAGAAATAGTTATAGAAGATCAGCCTCCCAAGAAAAAACCCGTCTGGAAGAGGAGATCGCTACTTTGGGACTTGCCTTACTAGGAGCATCTAAGTGTTAGGCATTCCATAGATGTGATGCATGTTGAGAAGAATGTGTGTGAAAGCACAATAGGGACATTGCTTAACATAGAGGTGAAAACAAAAGATAGTGCGAACGCATGGCTTGAAGCTCTGAAAATCAGAGGGGAAACACCATCTAATAAGCTGGATAAATCAAAGAAAAGGGCGCCACCCAAGGTGAGTTATGTCTGCGACAAAGATGAGGCACAAGAAGTATGTGAATCTCTATATGGCATGCATTTTCCAGTGGGCTACGCTGCCAACATGCAAAGGATTGTTTCAAGGAAAGAAAACAAAGTAACGGGCATGAAGTCTCATGATTGCCATATCATGATGACACAGATGCTCCCTGTCGCGATAAGGGGTGTCTTGACACCACATGTTCGAGATACTCTAACGAAGTGTGTGAATGTTTCAACATAATTTCTCGGAAGGTGATTGATCCTAATACATTGGATAAGCTACATAGAAGTATGGTGGAGACTCTATGCAATTTGGAGACGATAATCCCTCCGTCATTCTACACGAGATAAAGATGTGCAGTCCCGTTTATCTGCGAAGCATGTACCCCTTTGAACGCTTCATGGGAATTCTTAAGCACTATGTAAGGAATTGAGCACGTCCAGAGGGAAGCATCATCGAGGGCTATGTAACTGAAGAGGTTGTTGAGATTTGCATTGATTACATGGCACGCCTTGACCTGGTAGGCGTGCCTAAGTCCATCCATGAGGGAATGCTTACTGGTTTCAGAACGAGTGGAAAGATCAAGATCACTCCGAGTGTCATTTTATATACTCAGGCTCATTTTTGTGCGCTTAAGCACATGGACCAAGTAACTCCATACATGGAAGAACACACTGCCCTTCTAAAAGCAATGCATCCCACTAGAAGTTCCGTCGAGAAACTCCATATTGCCTAGTTCAACACATGGTTCACTGAGCGACTACGTAATTTCGAAAATAAAGATCCCACCATTGCTTCTCTAGCGAGAGGCCCAACATGGGAGGTCAGACAATTTCAGGTGTATAAGATCAACGGGTACACATTTGCTACGAAGAAGAAAGATAGCACAACAACGACGCAAAATAGTGGTGTCTGCTTAGAAGATGACAAGAAAGATCTATACTACGGATACATAGAAGAGATTTGGGAGCTAGACTATGTGGATTTCAAATTTGCATTGTTTCGTTATCGTTGGGTTACTATGAGTCAAGTGACTCCAAATGACAATGGGCATACTACAGTGAACCTCGATCGTACAGCTTACAAGAATGAGCCATTCATACCAGCTAACATGGTTCATCAAGTCTTCTACATAGTTGACCCGAAGAATAAGAGTAGACATGTAGTCATGCCATCAAAAAGGAGCATCGTGGGTGTGGACGGCGTGATCTCCTAGGAAGAGTATAACAAGATCGATGAGTTCCCTAGATCTCCGTCCTCGTTAAAGGAAAGAGATCACGACGAGGTTATTCTAGAAGAGCCGTACATTCGAGATGAAGATCCCAAAGCATGAAAGCGCGTGATAATGTAATTGCTAGGACAATTCGTAATATGTAATAATATTTGTATGACTTTGTAAGAATTTATGGAGAACATTTGTATGAGTTACTAATATATTTAATAATTGTATGAATTTATCCACTGAGCATGTTTGTATGAACATATAATTGTTTCTGTTCAAATCCGGGTGGTCCGCATAATTCCATAGTTGCACTCTGGATTTTGATAGAGAAGGTTTTGTGGCCGGCTACGCGTTCGGTAGAGACAGTTGGTTATCACGACCTACTGCGTAAGGTAAGTATCGGAGACGGTTTTAATTTTTGACCGTCTCCCACATGTTTTGAGTGAACATTGACAATTAAACCTGGTAACATCATATATAGTAACCACACAAAAAACCACAAGAAAAAATATGAGTTGCACAACATAGCCATATATATAAAAGCAGAGTAGTGTTCAACATAGCCATATATACAAAAAGTTGCATAACAAACTGATTCAACATAACATGTACTTGCTTAGCAAGTTCAATACAGTCACAGAGCATAGAGCACACAACACCCTCAGACATCACTTCTTCAGCAGAAGAACAGCAACTATAGCACACAACACACACATCAACCCTATAGCAGCCTTTAGAACGACCTTCATTTGCCTGAGTTCCACCAAAATCATGATCAGTTGTTGCTCCTGTCCTTGCACATAGGTCACTTTAGCCTCCTGCTTCCTCAACTCCAATTCTTCTCTTCTCTCTTCTGCCCACCCATAAACTTCAACGCAGGCATCCCCTCGAATGTCATTGTTCTCGATCAGATAACTGACATAGCCCAGCTCCCAGTGCCAGAAGTTGGACCCAGACTGTAGAAAAACAAAAACCAAATCAAAAATTGGAAAAATCAAGCTCACTTGACAACTGAAACTTGAGAAAATCAAAACTTGACAAAATCTAGCTAAATCCTAAGAGCAGAAACTTACCCCATGGTTTCTACACTTGTAGTAGATCCATCCTGGGTGGTCCGACATCCCCGAGCGGCCCTGCTTCACCGTCCGCCCGCAATTGGGGCAACCAATGAGCGGCAATGTAGGACCTGGGCAGCGGAGCGCACAACTGGTTGAGCTCGCACTAGACATGGCTACGCAGCCCTAGGTCGACGACGGTCACTACGGAGGTAGCTCCTTTCCTGCGGCCGCGACGCTCTCTTCCCTGCGGCGGCGCCTCCGATTTAGGGTAAGGGGCAACGAAGTTTCTTGAGTTTTGGCCAACTCCGGAGTGTATGGGTTTTGTCCCGGAGGGTCCGGATATAGTACTATTGGAGACGGTTTTAAGATTTGACCATCTCCCACATGTTTTCCAGGATTTACAATTCTGTGCTAAACTGAATATGGCTGAGATTAATATGGCCATTTTAGTGATTTCTTCGAAGTTGGTGTTGATTATGGCTTCAATTTTGGACATAAATCAGTTGACACTACATCAAACAAGCAAAATAAACCTAGATATGTAAAGCATATGGGGGCATTATCATGCATGGAACCAGAAAAGATAATAAACAGACAGCCACAATAGATAGTACTCTAGCTCCATATGCAGTTCAAAAGTACCTACCACACCCACATAATTTGTTATATATATAGTAGTAGTCTAGCGCTCATCACACAAGCATGAAACACACAAAGATTAAATTGATATTTGAAGTAAACATGCATAAAAAAGGTTTTAAATGGATGGAAAAATCATATTTGGGTACCTCTATAACCACATTAGCTCAATTCATAAGCTTACAATAGAAATCATTAGACATATTGACTAAGTTTGTAGCTACATATTTGAAGAAATATTAACCTCCTCCATTCTACACCTGCAATGCGAGTCAGTGTTCGCTCTTTGTGCACTCAACCTCGTATGTTCGCCCAAAAGCTCGGCGCTAGCTCTTGTTATGCGATTAAACTCCAACCTTACATTGCACGGGGACGGTCTTTACACGAAAGAGCACAAATTAGATTGTAAATATTAGTACCATAAAAGGGTTAATATTATATAAGCATTTTATATATTACATATATACCAGTAAATACTAAACAAATAAAGTATAATTTTAGGATTTGAAGGCAAAACCTTTGAAATAAACAGTTTCCGGAAGGTCCATAAAAATCCGGACCCTCTGAAACACACCCTATGAGCATTCCTTGGAGAAATATTAGTCTATACTTTGTAGTTGCATTTTTTATTTGAATTACAACTTAATGTTGCTAATGTGATTTTATAGAATATTTTAAAATTTTATTGGGCATTGTTTCGAATTAAATGAATATTTGGCTATTTACCGGATTTAAATTGATATTTGAAATAAGCATGCATAAAAAAAGGTTTTAATGGATGGAAAAATCATATTTGGGTACCTCTATAACCACATTAGCTCAATTCATAAGCTTACAATAGAAATTATTAGACATATTGACTAAGTTTGTAGCTACATAGGTAGTTATAGGGATTTTGAATTTTTATAATATCTAAAAAATGTAAAAAAATATGAAACTTGCCAAGTGTCCATTTTAAGGTACCTATATAGTGTGGTAAATATATTAGAAATTTTTAGAACAATTTCACTAATGTTGAGTTTCAACAAGTACATCTAGGTAGGAATCATCTTAGCTTTTAGGGTAGAATCCAAGGTATATGCCACGTGATATATTTGCTTCAACTTAAGAACCTTATATTAGTTGTAGGACTTCATTTAGTAATGCTAAGACTATAGTAACCATTGTCTACCCTTTTGTTTTGGAAAAAATTGCATTTCTTGAGTTTTGGCCAACTCCGGAGTGTATGGGTTTTGTCCCGGAGGGTCCGGATATAGTACTATTGGAGACCGTTTTAATTTTTGACCGTCTCCAACATGTTTTCCAGGCTTTACAATTCTGTGCTGAACTGAATAGGGTTGGGATTAATATGGCCATTTTAGTGATTTCTTTGAAGTTGGTGTTGATTATGGCTTCAATTTTGGACATAAATCAGTTGACACTACATCAAACAAGCAAAAAAACCTAGATATGTAAAGCATATGGGGGCATTATCATGCATGGAACCAGAAAAGATAATAAATAGACAGCCACAATAGATAGTACTCTAGCTCCACATGTAGTTCAAAAGTACCTACCACACCCACATAATTTGTTACATATATAGTAGTAGTCTAGCGCTCATCACACGAGCATGAAACACACAGAAATAAAGTTTGATAAAACAAGAGACACCCTAGAACGACGGGTCGTCGCCCTCTTCATCGTACTCTTCATCGCCATCTTCACCATCAGTCGCTACTATTGCATGTGACACCTTTCCTTTGTCAGCTGCAGGTGGCTGTACTCCTCCTTTGTCCTCAGTTGCTGCTTCAGGAGGCGGTAACTGTGCTTCTTCGAATTCATCATCGGTTGCAAATACACCCTCTTCCTCATCTTGATCACTCCACTCATCCTCTGACCCTGCTAAAACTGGCATATCAATTTTGAAGTGCTTGATGATTGCTTTGAGCATCTTGTTGTTCTGCTTCAGTCTAGCACGATCCCTATGACGCTTCTCGCGATCTTCCATGTAGATGCAATACCTCGTCCTGAGACCACGAATGATCCGGTTCTGCCTCTTCTTGCTGATATGGAGTGGCCTGATCTTCTCAGTAAGCGGATGGCGGTGATGATGGTGGATGATAGATAACTAGCCTGTAGCTATGAACTCTCCCGCTCGATCCCTGATGCCAATGCAAAATCTCTCGAACCTTGTAGGATATTCACAACACCATGCTCTTGCACACGCAGCCGTGACCATGAACGGTAGTATGCAATCTACTAATTCCCAATGGAACAACAGATCACACTCAATTATAGTTGGTAGATTCGAACACAGGGTAATTCCAGAGGTTCTATGAAAGAAACAACTCCAAAATATTTTAACGTGGTCTAAAACCTAACTAGGGGTCGTCCCATAGCTTATAAGGGCGGCTGGGGCGGCCAGAAACCGAAACTAAACGCAAACGACTCCAACTGATACAAACCGACTCGGACCAGATTCGGCCGGCAGGCGGACCCTCCGGTCGAAATCGGTAGGACAGTCCGGTCAGGCAGGACACTCCCGGTGAAGTGTGCCGGACAGTCCGGTCTGGCCGGAAACTTTGAAGTTTCTGGGTGGAGTCCGTGTAGTGTCCGAACTGACATACTGAATGTCCACGCCAGTTTGCCTCTCGACCAGGCCAGACAGTCTGGGTGGATCTGGCCGGACACTCCGGTCGTGGCAGATCTTTTTGCCTCCGTCTTGATGATCTTCTCTTGCGCCTTCCTCCCGCTCCTCCCTCGCGCATCCTTGGGCGATCATCATGTTAGGCTTCTCTTGTAGCCCTTCTCCTCCTCGCGCCATGCTTGTTTCTCCAACGAACCTGTTGTTCTAGTAGCTTAGCACGAGCTCTTGTAATAGGTCCAATTCTAATCTCATTGGACTGATCCTTTCTTGCAATAGTTGTAGCATCTTCAGTAGTCATTGGGGTAGGTGTAATTGTAGGGATGTCCTCATCACTTGCTCTAATAGCCAGTGGAGCCCGGAACATCCATATACGCCACTGCTCTACTGGCCTTGTTCCGTAGGGATTTCGTCGCACCTTTGAGTGGCTTGTCAACGGCGGGTTTCTGAATACCATGCTTCTTGAAGGCTTTGCCTGATGTGTAGGTCTTTTGGGTGACATGCTCAATGAATGCTTGAATGTATGGAGCATAGACCAGTGACCTCCAACGATCAACAATGTTCCTCCTTATCTCTTGATACAAGAGATCCATGACATCAACCTTTCCTTTCTTCCGACATAGGATGTACCGAAGGAGGTTTTTTGCATATCCACGTATGTAAGAGGTGTCTCCCACCTTTGGGAACAAGGTCCACCAAAAACTCGTGTAGTGTGTAAAAGAAGGGAAAGAGGCCTTTGATATGCCCATGCACAACACGTTGGCCACCAGATGTGCTACTAGGAAAGTAGCACCCATCTAGTTCAACAGGCTTCTTTGTGAGCTCATCCTAGCACGAGCTCTTGTAATAGGTCTAATTCTAATCTCATTGGACTGATCCTTTCTTGCAACAGTTGTAGCATCTTCAGTAGTCATTGGGGTAGGTGTAATTGTAGGGATGTCCTCATCACTTGCTCTAATAGCCAGTGGAGCCCGGAACATCCATATACTCCACTGCTCTACTGGCCTTGTTCCATAGGGATTTCGTCGCACCTTTGAGTGGGTTGTCAACGGCGGGTTTCTGAATACCATGCTTCTTGAAGGCTTTGCCTGATGTGTAGGTCTTTTGGGTGACATGCTCAATGAATGCTTGAATGTATGGAGCATAGACCAGTGACCTCCAACGATCAACAATGTTCCTCCTTATCTCTTGATACAAGAGATCCATGACATCAACCTTTCCTTTCTTCCGACGTAGGATGTACCAAAGGAGGTTTTTTGCATATCCACGTATGTAAGAGGTGTCTCCCACCTTTGGGAACAAGGTCCACCAAAAACTCTTGTGCAGTGTGTAAAAGAAGGGAAAGAGGCCTTTGATATGCCCATGCACAACACGTTGGCCACCAGATGTGCTACTAGGAAAGTAGCACCCATCTAGTTCAACATGCTTCTTTGTGAGCTCATCCTCATGGAGACGGAAGAAACTGATGTCATTTGGTTTCACCAATGGCAGGCACAGTGCTTCAGCAAATGCACTAAGTGGGTACCGGTGTTCTTTGTTCCTAGTCATCCACCGAAAATGCTTGTCATGATCCTTCTCAAGATAAAGGGTAGCATAGAACTGTGTCACCACGTCTTTATCATAGTGATGCTTGAACTACATGATGTCCACTAATCCCAGGCGATCACAAGTTTCAAATAAACCGGCAAACTTTATGTTTTCCTTGATGTGCTCAAAGTCGATTGCCCTTTGAGGAGCAATCTTAGTGTCAAGTGCAAGAATAATCTCTTGAAAGATCTTCTGCTGAATGACTGTGCAAAACATTGGGCCACACTTGGTCTCTTTCTTCAGCTCATACTGATTCTGATCCCAACGAAGACTTTTGTACTTCCGATTAGTCATTGGCGTCAAGCTTTCTTGGGTTTTAGGCAATACTCTGCGAGCAACGGAGTTCCGCCGCTTCTTGGCCCTCTTTGCCTAGGGATTATTTGATGACCTAGCAGCCATTGAATCAGCACACCTCTTCGTGGTTCTTTTAGGATTGGCCCTCCTAGGAACACCACCAGCCCTCTCCATAACCTCTTCTTGTTCAAGCTCATCCTCACTTGAACCTATCATATAAGATATGAAAAGGAATTTAATTAGTTCACAAATTATCCATATTATACTTTATCTGGCTATTAAACTTGGGAGAGTAGCTCTAGCAAGTTATCCATTAGCAAAATTTTAGATATCAACTTATTAGTGTAAATGCTTCATTTTCTATTGCAGCTACAAATACTAAAAACCTGTAAATTCTATTGCAAGGACAACAAGTAAGCTCTATATGTTCATGACAAGCAAGTAAAAATCACATATATTTTCAATTTGCAGGATCTGGCACACATTTAAAAACACTAAAGGATGGAAATCTATATCCAATCAACAAGAACTCATAAAACAGTACCTTAAACCTTTACCACAACAATAATAATGGATTAGCGAGGGTTACATACCTGATTCAGAAGACATTGTGACGACGAGGAGAGCGGCGGCGTGGTGGCGGCGTGGGCTGCAAAGGAGAGGAGCACGGCGTGGGCAGTGGTGGTGGAGCTAGCAGTAGCGGCAACAGCAACGGCGGCGGCATGGGCTAGGATGAGGGTCACGGCAACGCTGGAGCAGTAGCGACAGCGGCAACGGCGGCAGCGTGGGCTAAGGTGAGGGTCGCGGCGGCATCGGCGGTGGCTAGGGTTTGGCGGCTTGAAGAATAGAGGAGCATATTAGAGGCGGTTGAAAATACAAACTGGCTCTAATTCATACGTAGAGACGGTCAAAAAATAGAACCATCTAAGGTCCCTAAAAGATCGATCTGTGGTGTTGCATTTCACTTGGACGTCCCAGATCATTTATTCTTAGAGACGGCGGAAAATTTTGGCTGCCTGCGGGAGCAAATCCTAGTCCCATAGTTGGCGGCAAACCTGAAAAAATTTCAGTTTCGATCCAAATATTTTGTATTCGCCCGCTGAAACGAAAATCCACTCACCGATGTCCTCTTTCCTCTTGCTCTCCTCGCGTCATTCCCCTCCTCTCTCTGAAACCCTCGTCGCCGCCGCCCTCCCTCACCTCCACTGTGCTCCCCTCCCCCTCGCCTGTGCTCCCCCTCCCCCGCTGGTCCCCCTCCCCTCGCCTGTGCTCCCCCTCCCCCGCTGCCTCCCCCCCCCCGACAGAGCAAGATGGAAGGCTCCCAAATGGAAGGCTCCCCGTTGAGACAGCGCAGTACCAGAGTGAGGGACGCCACCACAGCAGATTAGAGGAGGAGGGCATGAACGACGAGACCACGGCGTCGCTGTCAAGCAACCCGCCGGATCCTAGCAGCAGGTAATCCTTGTTCTTCCTCTTGGCCTGCAAGTTTTCTGCTTTTTATTAGTGTAGACTTCATTTCTTCTTTTTATTAGTTTTATGTTTTGAAAATAATCAACAGATCTTGCTTCCTGTAGTAATTAAATTCTAGGACTTGGTTTTTGATCACATTACCATAGGAAAATTTGTGGAAATTTGCTTGGTTATAGGTTTATTGATCTCTCTGCCTAGTACGTTATTGTTACCTCACTGAATTATACTTAATTTAGCCATTTTAGCTTCACAGATTTTATTAGTGATTATATATAGTGACTATATGTGTATATTGTTTGTTGTTATCTCATATATATGTTTTTGATTTGTACAGGAGTGGCTCTACCTCGCAGCCGATATCCAAGTGAACCAGGTCAAAAAAACCGCGCAGGTGATGGTCGCGGGAAATCTACAAGGCCAGAATCTAGGTATGTCATGACCGCCATCGATCCTGCCAAGGAAGGTCCGTTGAAGCCAGATGGCGCAAGAAAGAAGTTCAAAATTGTTTGCGGGATCATAGCACGAGAACGAGTGTGCATCAACCTTCCCAGCTGGAAGAAAGTATCCAAGGATGACCGTGATTTTCTGATAAGGGAGATCCTCAAGTACTTCATCATCAGAACTGATGATGACAGGAAGCATGTTTAGCGGGTAGCTTTAATGACCGCTAACAAGGCTTGGAAGGCATGGAAGTCCAAGCTTGTGACGGAATACATGGATCAAGATCTGACGCCCTTTTTAGTGTGGCCGTAGATTAAAGAAGAGGATTAGGCTGAGTTCAAAAAGGTGAAGACCTCCGCTGAGTTCAAGGCCAAGAGTGAGGCAGCTAGAGCCCTTGCCTTGACAAACAGCAACCCCCACAAAATGGGGACTGCTGGGTATGTCGGCATGGCCAACATATGGGAGAAGCAGGATTTGGAGACAGTGGCGGCCGGACGCCCGCCACCATTTTCAGAAATTAAAGATGAGAGGACAAGAAGATGGACCAGATCTAGAAGTAAATCTAATGAAAGTACGGGCTTTGTGCCTGCTTTGGTTAGCCCAAATGACATTGCAGCCTATAACAAATTGGTAAGGCTTCATGATGCATTGTTTTTTATGTATTGATTTCATAACAGAATTTTCACTTCAGTTGCTAATTGTTTTTTATATGTATGTAGAAAGATGCTGATGATAAGAAGCAAAAAGGTGAGTTCCATGGAGATATCCTCACAAAGGGGTTGGCAAACAAAGAGCACACTGGTCGCACGAGGGGGGTAGGTGCCTTAGCCCCATGGAAAATTGGCCGCAACTGGTCTCTAGAAGACAAGCGTGCGAGCAAAAGAGCTAGACAAGCCCTTTTTGAAGAAACCATGCGGAAAAGGCTTAAGAAAGAAATAATAGCAGAGTTAACAGGAAAGGTACCGCCTTCGCCACCACCACCGCCACCGTCGAGAGAGGATGTCCCCATTGCTGACCTACGTCAGAGTAGATGTGCTTCCACCGTCGCCGGTACTAGTGATACGGCCGTGAGCTATCCTTGTGATTGCATAACGGTAATTAAATCCATTGATCATCTAAAGTACAGATTATGCATTTTCATAGAAATCATAGTTGACATAATTCTCTTATATGTAGGTGGCCACCGTCTGGTTTAGAGCAAGGAAAGTCAGGTCTGATGTCTCCGAGACGACTGCTTGGGGCCAAGTGCATCCCCCAAAGGAAGGGCAGATGATACACAACATCCCACTTGCTAACGGTTTTGCTAGGGTCAACGTCGATGATGTCGTTGAGGGGTTTGGTGAGATCGAGCTGCCGATCCCAACCAATGAAGAGATGGTTACTCTGTTTGAGGCAAGGGGGAGCTTCATCTAGTGGCCCAAGGAAGATATCCTTCTAGTCGGTGGCCAGCCAAAGCCAAAGCTGGTTTTGACTGACCTGTCACCATCAACATGTACTCCCAAGATCAAGGAAACACCAACTATTCAAGCTGATGCTGAAGAGACAAGTACCCCCAACGAGTGTTGCTGCCAAGACTAGAGTCCAAGTTGACTTCCCAACACCAGCAAATAATAGTATGGAAGAGCCCCTCCCCTTGCCGAAGATACCAGAGACGTCGACACCGCCAGCTCTTGTACAAGATAAAGCACCTACCCCCCCCCCCCCCTACAGAAATCAAAGAGACAACCCCCATGAGCCATCCCGGCAGGACTGCAGGAGTCCTTGTTGACAAGCCTCCCTTTGCCTCGAAGGACTCCTCAGAACAGCCTCCCCATGCCCCGAAGAAAGCTGTAGAGACACAACCACCAGCCCCGAAGAACGCTCCTACCCCCGCTACTAGTGTGCCCAAGCCACCAGCTGTTGTAGAAGCAGCCAAAGCTCCTACCCCCCTTGCGTGTCCTCGACAACCCCTAAAGCTGCCCAACCAGCAATCACAGCTAGTACTAGGATGACACGCTCCTCACAAGCACAAACACTGCCGCCACCTGCTACAAAACCCAAGCCTGTAACGAAACCCAAGGGTAAAAAGGGGACAGCGCATAAAATCACGCCGCTTGAAGCTACCAAATTGACCGGCAAGGCGCTGGCAGATTATTTAAATGCGGGTGGTGTTCTGTCGGAGTCTGATATACACCCAACGTAAAAACGTGTGGAAAAGCTAATACACAATTCGACGAGTGTTACCAAAGAGTATGGATGGGCTTGTGCATCATTGCAGAATTACTACTTAAATAATTTCAAGAAGCCAGAGAAGGACCAAGTCTTGGGATTCATGGTTAGGCACAAAGCTGAACACTTTATGAGTGACAGTTTGTGTGAGTTCCAAGTCACTTGGGAGGACTTGTTTCTCTTGTTCAATTTGAAATCCTTCGACGCTAGCATAGTGAAATGCAGTACATTGTGAGTATTTTTATTATTATTTATCAATCAATGCATCAATAACTCTAGCTATCTTAATTTACACTTCATTCATGTTCTCTCTTTACATGTGTATAGGTACTACTATTAGAAAGCCAGAGCAGCAGGTAATAAAATAGCCTTCATCGACCCCCACCTTGCTTCTGAACAAATTATGAATTCTTGCGAAAGGTTTGTCGAGGATTACATCATCCATGTGATGGAGAAGAGCTTCCGGGATAATAAGGAGTCAATATTTTGGTCTTTTAATTCAAAGTAAGCTATCTTCATCCAGTGGCCCAAGCAAATTTTTGAATTTTGTTGCATTACATTACTATATCTTTACAATGTTGATCTTCTGAAAAGATTTCCTAATATTTGGCAAAATATAGCACTGTCAGTGATAATGTTATTGTTTTATGGATGATATTTCCAGGGAAATGATGTTTGATGTGTTGTGTAATTTGACTTGTGTTCTTGTTCTTTCAGCAATCACTAGATTCTTATCACTATCTCACTACTGGATGTCAATATCCATTATGTTGATTCTTATCTTGGGAGGCACAAAAGGAACTACGATGTTGTAACCAAGCTTCTGGACAGGTATATCTAAGATTTTAGGAGTAGTGTTAATCTCTCAATTTTATGATTTTCTATTCCTGCCATATCTGAAAACAGTAAAATAAAATAGCACAAAATTTATTTTGATGTATACAGAACAGTCCATCTACAAAATATCTACAAGAGAGAAAAAATTAATTTTGATCATATATTTCTGTCTTGTAATACAAAAGATTATATAATTTTTGTTTCTGTGCCATTCTTAGATGTTTTCAAGTAATTCAGAACCAAGGAGTTAATGCACCGGCCTACAGATCCCAAACTCATCACATGGATGTTTCGGTTAGTTTCCTTTACCTAGCTAGCACTTGTACATGTATATTCATGCATGTTCAATTTATATCTTGTTGATTGGTTATTTCTATGCCCTATGTATGTCTCAGTGCCACCAGCAGCCTTCGGCGACTGTGTTTTGTGGCTTCTATCTTCACAACCATATGAACATCATGATGAGCAGAACTTTGATACCTAAGCCGGAAGGCGAGGTATATATGCACACATCATTTTATTATGTTGAAATATTCTTCTTAAGTGTGTACCTGTTTTGATCATGATTTCATTTTCCTAGCATCCGAGAATTGACATGAACGAACTACCTCAGACCAAGCTAGCAATGATCTGATTGGAGCTTGTCGGCTTTTTGGTTCAGCACGTGATCAAAGAAGACGGAGCGTTCCACCATGACGGAAACTAGTACATGTAAACTGTGAGACAGAAAACTGTCAAGTCATCAAACTGTATGTAGATGTTGGTCGATCTTTACACTTTGCCATGGAATTTGTGCATCTTGTGTGTGATGGTGCATATACCTTTTCACTTGTGTGGTGCAGTAATGTCATTTGGTTTTGGTGCAATAATATGTGTGATTTCATGTGCACAATCTGTGATTGACTGTAGCATATACCTATGATGAGGGGCTACTAGGTAAAACTGGAGCCTCTGAATAATTCCGGACCATCCAGACAAAAGAGCCGGCTCTAAATTATAACCATCTCCGATAAAAGTTTTAGAGGCTGTTATTAATCATGACCATCTCTGATGAAAAATATGTTAGAGACTGTTGTTATTTCTAACCTTCTCCGATGAAAACATTTCCGCGGCTGTTATTATTTCTAATAGTCTCCGATGAGAAAATATTAGAGACTGTTGTTATTCTCAACCGTCTCCGATGCAAAAAATTTAGAGGCTGTTGTTATTTCTGACCATCTCGGATGAGAAAAATATTAGAGACTGCCGTTATTCTCAACCGTCTCCGATGCAAAAAAAAATTAGAGGCTATTGTTATTTACAACCGTCTCTAATGATAAAATATTAGAGGCTGGTGGGAATTTCAACCGTCTCTGGAACCCGCGACGGTTATTTTTTTTTGCCCGGCTATGATGGAGCACATCTTGGAGACGGTTGTTTTGTCTAACCGGTTGTGGGCTGTTTTTAGAGACGGAAGGTAAAACCGGCTACGGGGGTGCTTATCATTAGCAACTGTTTCCTAGAGATGGATGGGAAAACCGGC
This sequence comes from Avena eriantha, assembly GCA_910589775.1. Classification (NCBI taxonomy): domain Eukaryota; kingdom Viridiplantae; phylum Streptophyta; class Magnoliopsida; order Poales; family Poaceae; genus Avena; species Avena eriantha. Next base: position 380,246,450 of record OU342742.1, on the reverse strand, counting down.
TCTAGCCCATGTACTAGAACCGGCTCTAATGGTGTGTTCGATACTAGTGGTAATAGTCCTTGTCATCATCATAACGGCACCACCTCCCCATCTTCTTGTATAGCAACACACACACATGCTCTAGTCTGTCATGCACTTCCTAAGCACAAAACAGGGGAGAAAGAGGAAGAACCAACAATAGAAAAGTCCTTTATGAATAGATTGCTCCCCTTGCATAGTTTAGTACCAAAAAACATAAAATGTAGTAGAGCAAGTATGTCCTCTGGTGTTTTTGTTGGCAGTTAGGGCTTTAGCTAATTCCTCTGAGCTTACACTACTACAATAATGCTTGCTTGGTCAGCAAAACTGTCAATTCTAAGTTTTTTCAGTTATATCCTACTTCCACTTTGCTACACAAGTAGAATGAGATGATATCGCTTTAGCACACACTAGACCTTTGTGGATACACACAAGTAGAGATAAAACCCATAGAGCAGTATGTGCATGATAACTAGTTGATATGAACTTAGTTAAACCAAAAGATCAAAAGCATGGGGTACAAAATATTTGATAAGATCACATATTCAGTTTTCCAGCAAGCATGGAGTACAACACTAATCAAGAGCAAGGCTACTGTACAACATAGCAAGAAAAAAAGCACAATCAAAAGCACAACACTATGGAGTACACCACTAATCCAACAAACATGCAACTCAAAATAGCCAACTCAAATTGATCTATTGGACAACAATCTACTCCATGTACCTGCACTCCTACAGGGCATGACCATGATTCTTACCAAGATTTTCAGAAATCAAACATGATCATAATTTGGCTGAATGTTGACAGCAATGAGTCAGCATCAGAATATTGGAATTTCTATTTTCGTGCCCCTGGTTCGTTAGTTGTACTCAGTTTTCCCTAGTCGCTTAGTTTTTCCTCACTTTTCCCCTCCCTCCATTCTAAAACTCTCACATGTGCTCGGACGGGGGGATGCCGTCAGGTCAAATGCTTGACCGTTACATGCTGACAGGTGGGACCATGTTGGGCGGGTCCTGTGTTGAGCATTACATTACGTTGCCTCGACCGTTACATGCTAACAGGTGGGGCCAGGATACACGGCGGACCAGCCATCTGTCTCTCAATGACTTGTGGGCCCCAATTTTCCTGATTGTGTGGCCGGTGTAGCCAATGACAAACCGGGCCATTCTGTGGGGCCGTCGAAGCCAATGAACGATGGGGCCGCTATGTGGAGCCGTTCTATGGGGCCTTCATAGCGAATGCTCAGTGGGGCCGTCATGTGGGGCTGGAGGGGGGATTTGTATATTTGCCACGTTTTACTTTGCAACTTGCATATTTGCCATTTTGTGTGTCACTGACATGTGGTGGTCATGTGGCAAATATGCAAATTTCAAAAAAAAAGTTTGGCAGATATGCAAAATTGGCAAATATGAAATAATTGACAGGTGGGGAGGTGTATGACACGTCGTCTCTCTCTCTCATCCACTCCCAGCCCCCAGCCCCGAGCAGCACCTATCCCATCGGCGGACAGAGCAGCCATCGTTGGCACGTCGACACATCACCGGATCTGTCCTACGGTGGTATCAGACGGACTGTCGCGCTGCACCTCAACCACGGCTCCGGCACCTGTTTCGTCCGCATGCATTATGCGTTGAGGAGTACCGACCGCAGGCAGGTCTGCCACCCACGACGATCGGGATTTGGTTCCGCCGCCATAGCTTGACGAATAGTTGTAGCAATTGCTAGTAGTGCTTGCTAAGACCTCACATCCTGCTCCGCCCAGCTTAATTGATTCGGTTCCCGTAATTTCCTTGATATTGTAGGTGCAAATTAGTCCTCAATGTCTGGTCATAGCAGGTACACCGACGAGGGTGGGGAATCGATCATGTCATGGCCACATTCTCCTTCTCCTACCACGTTGGAAGTGCATGTAGCTCCTTCTCTTTGTACTACCGTTGAATTTGAAGTGCTAACATGGCATGTCGGACTGATTCCAATTTGGGTTGTTTTGGGATTGTTACAGTGTGCTATGCAGGCCAATGATCCATGGTACATTGCATACCAAGATGAATCAACTTAGTGGTCTAGCCATAGGATGGATTTGGAGGAGATGGTTGCTGATACGTCCATTTTGCATCACTATTCTATATCATAATTTACTGTTATTCATTAATATATTTCATATTAAGAGATGATACTTATATTATTTCATCTGTTTTTGCATGGTTGGTGACTTTTGGAGCATGGACCGCTGCAGTCAGGATTCTGATGGAAAAGGGGCTGTTTGGAGGCGAAATTCGCGAAGATCAGAAAATCGGGAAAATACATGGAAAATTCTATTTTTCCAGAAGACGAAGGATGCCAGAAGAGGGAGTGAAGATGGGCCATAGGGGGCCCACACCACCTCCTGGCGCGGGCCTCCCCTGGTCGCGCCACCAGGTGGTGTGGCGACCCTGGCCCACTCCTGGCTCTCCCCTTTGGCATGTATTATCCCCACGAAACCCTAATATCTGGGGAGTGACCACAGAAAGATTCCGCCGCCTCTGCAGGGTGGAAAACTACAGAGAGAGAAAGATCTCTAGTAGACAGATTCTATCGGGGGAATTCCTTCCCGGAGAGGGGAGATCATCGCCATCAACACCACCATCAAACTGGACTTCATCGGGATCATCATCATCATCTCCATCATCATCTCCACCAGCACCATCATCACCACTCCATACCGATGTAACAATTGGGTTGAAGCTTGCATAGTTCTTAGGGGAAACTTTCCCATTGTTGATTACTTATTGTAGTTGATGTTATTGAGTGGAACCACTGAATTATTGTCTATGTTCAGATTGTTACTTATCATTATTTCACCTCTGATCTTGATCCATATGATGTCGTGTGAGTAGTTTGTTTAGTTCTTGAGGACATGGGAGAAGTCATGTTGTTAGTAGTGCAATTGTGTTGAGAAAAATTCAATGGTTTGTTAATTAAGTTGTGGTGTTATTCTTCTAGTGGTGTCTTGTGAACGTCGACTACATGACACTTCACCTATATGGGCCTAGGGGAATGCATTGTGTATTTGGCTACTAATCGTAGGGGTTGCCAGAGTGACAGAAACCTAAACCCCCGTTAGGAAACCTTTACACAAGGGATGTTAGGAACTTAGACTTTAAAGCTGTGGTTAGGTTTCTATCTTAATTACTTTCTTGTACTTGCGGATGCTTGCAAGGGGTATCATCACAAGTATGTATTAGTCCTAGGAAGGTCGGTACATTAGCACATGTTCACCCACACAACACTTAGCAAACTAAAGAAGATTAATCCACTATATGAAGCGAAAGCACTTGACGATATTCCCGTGTGTCCTCGAGAACGTTTGGTCATCTTAAGTAATACAACTGGCTTGTCCTTTGCTAAAGAAAGGATTGGGCAACTTGCTGCATTTATTATTACTGTCTTTCATTCACTCGTACTTTATTTATCTGCATTATAAAAAAACCCTAAAAATCCATTTGCTAAGTATTTACAGAGAATTCCTGCTACAAGCCACTCGTCAACACCTTCTGCTCCTCGTTGGGTTTGACACTCTTACTTATCGAAAATACTACGATACACCCCTATACTTGTGGGTCGTCAAGACTATTTTCTAGCACTGTTGCCGGGGAGTGAAGCGCTATTGGAGAGTGGAACTGGTAAAGGAAACTTCTACTGTGAGTATTGTTTATTTCTATTAGTTACTTTATTTTCAATATGGATAATTCATTGAGTTTCTTATTTCGTAATGCTACTACCACTGCTAAGGTAGTAGATGAACCACCACCTGCTGAGAATGATACTTTTAAAATACCTACAAGAATTATTGATCGTGTTATGGATAACTACTATGTTGGAGATGGAACTGTCCATCCAAGTGATCATTTGCTCTTTATACACGAATTATGCGGGTTGTTCAAGTGTGCAGGTATTACAAAAGATCAAGTCAAGAAGAAGTTATTCTCATTATCACTAAAAGGAAGAGCTGAGGAATGGTATAAGCTGCTGAAGAATGGCCAATCTCTTCAATGGGAGGAAATAGTACCTCTCTTTTATTCTAAATTTTATCCTCCTAGTGAGATTCATAAAGATCGGAATCAAATATATAACTTTTGGCCTCTTGATGGAGAGAGTACAACTCAAGCTTGGGGAGATTGAAGTTATTAATGCTCAAATGTCCTATTCATGAGCTCCCCAAAAATATTATTATGAATAACTTTTATGCAAGGCTTTCTCTTCATGATACGGATTTATTGGATGCTTCTTGCGCTGGATCATTTACACGCATGGAAGAAGGAGCTAAATGGGATCTTCTAGACCGTATTCAAGACAATGCGGAAGCATGGGAGAATGATAAAGGAAGAAAGTCAGGTATAAATTATGATTATGAATGCATTGAATCTTTTATGGGAACTGATGACTTTCAAAATATTAAGAATGCTTATGGTTTAGACTCTCAAGCTATTGCAACTTATTTGAAGGCTTTTGCTTCCTATATTGAAGTTCCTAAAAATAAGTGGAATAAGTATCATGAACCTTATAAAGATATTGTTAATAGTGTTCCTGCGAGAAATACTGAAGTTTATACTGCTAATCATGTTTTACCCGGACCTTACATTGAGAAAATGCCTTTCCCAGTTAAGATAAAGGAACATTCTATGATAGCTAGTATGGTTAATGAAAGTACAAATAAAGCTGTTGAACCTGATGAAAAAGTAGCTATTGAACCCATGATAGAAAATGTGAAAGACTTTGTCACTAAATATGTAGAAGATGGACATACTTTTCTTTGTAAGGATACCTCTAATATTATTTCACAAAGTAGTGTTATGAGAGCTAGTGTCCCTGTGTTTTCTGTTAGAATAAGTGATCATTGCTACAAAGGTTCTTGTGATAGTATATTGTTAAATTTATGCATGATACTAAAAGTTATTATGCGAGGGGGAAAAGTGTTCTTATGCATCTCAATAATATTAAGTTTCCTCACTTTATGTTGAAAATCTTTATGTTGCACTGCCTTCCTATGCTAGTAGCCTTTGGTTTCAACAATTTATTTTCTTACAAAATTCCCTTGCATAGGAAGTGGGTTAGACTTAAACATGTGTATTTTTGCTTCATGATGCTCTCTTTTTCTTCAATTCATATTCCTATGTGAGCATCATTGAAATTACCATGCCCATCTTAATGGCTATAAAAAAAGAGCTTTTTGGGAGACAACCCAATATATTTGTGCTTTCAGTTTGTTTTCATTTATTTGAGTCTTGGAAGTTATTACTTCGGTAATAACCTTTCCTTATCCTTTTTGTTTGGTTTTTGTGTCAAGATCAACCTCTAATGAGAGAGAAGTAAATATTGGGAAAGTTGCTGTCCCAAAATAGATTTTTGTGCTTCGCTGTAAAAATTCGTGAAAGATCTCTGTACGTCGGATTGTGCTGTAATTTGTTGTGATTCTGCCTCAGATTGTTATTTAACTTTTTTTAGTTTTGCACTTTTTGATTTGAGCAACAGAAGATTTTCGAACAAAATTGATCGTTACCTGCTGGTCTGTTTTGACAGATTTTTCCCACTCCTAGATTTGCCTCTTAAATCGATTTCCTTTTTCAATTATTTTTGGGTTTTCGAAAGGAGTTGTTATAGTAGATTATGTTTTGATGGATTTCAGTTGAAATTGAACTTAAATGGTTTATTACCTTGCTTATACTAATGTTGCTAATGTGAATTGTGTGAAGTTTTGTGTGAAAGAAATTTCCAGGTTAGTGGAGAAAATGGTGTAATAAGAAAGTGAAAGGTTTCATGACTCGAGCAATATGTGTATGAAGATGAAGATATTAATGCTATTCAAATGGTAACTCCGGAAAAAAATTATCAAAGACCAAGTTTGCAGACCTGCAGAGTCCGTTTTCGAATAGGTAACAGTTCTGGTATGAAAAGTTCCGCGAAAAATCTGTCGAGTTATATTTTTGCGGTTTTTATCCAACAAGGAAAGCAATGAAGCGAAAGAGGGACGGAAACGGAGCCAGGGTGGCTCACACCACCCTGTGGCACGGGCCCCTGGCCGCGCCACCAGGTGGTGTGGCCACCCCGGAGTCTGTCTCCGACCCGTTTTCTCCTAGTACCTTCCTTTTATTGTAAAACTTCGTCATATATAATCCCCCGGATCTCCCGAGGTTCATATATCGTGTTCTCGTCATGTTTTCATTTTGATCTGTTTCTTCCAGGAACTATTCTTAAAGTTTAGAAGCACAATAGTCTCCGCCAAAAATAAGGTAAAGGAGCCTGCGGAGGAGGGTCCCCAAGACCCTGGGTAGGTTAATGAGATCGAGAGTAAAGATGAAGAGGAGGCAAAGAAAAGCCAGCATCCGCACACCGGCACTACCATTGCAAGCATTTGAGTGGTGGCAAACCCTGCCAGGATCAAAAGGACTGCACGGATGTCAACTAGAGGGAAGCCTCCGCGTCACTGTTTGGCTCCACGGTCACCTTCTCCACGCACCAAAAATCCCTTCCATACCCTTATCCATGAGCATCAATTCCAGAATATGCCCAAGGAGAAACTACCCTCCAATTGGGATATGCCTCGTTCTAACCATGCTAGAAAAGAAGATTTCAAGGAGGAAGAGTGGGGAAAGAATGTACGAGCTGGGATTCACAACCCAACATGATCATGAACCACATTGAGAAAAACTCGGAGTTGATTCATACTCTCACCTTCGAGATTGAAGACTTGAGGAAATTGATCGAGAAGATCATCGAGAGAACACCACCACCACCACCGAAGGAGTAATTCATCATCAGTTTTTGGTATCCCCTTGGTTTGTTCCAAGCTTGGGGGAGTGTCGCGGTATCACATCACTATCTTCTATCTTTTTACCTTTTTAGTAGAGTCATATCATGAATAGAGAAGTTATCATGTAGGATGGTTTGCATTATGGAAGTGTCTCTCCTCTCGTTAGATATCTATGTATCCCTTGGTGTGAGTTGCCGTTATGGAATATTAATGAGAAGTTCAATCATTTACTCTTTTGCATATCTCATATTAGTTTTAAATTGATATTATATGATTGATCTTATTGTTAGTATTGGTATCACTTTGGGATCATTGAGTAAATTTAGTTGGTTTTGGCAAACCTGGCTCGGTCAGTAGCAATACTACTTTGAGAATTGAATGAAAAAAGATAAAAGTACTTTCAAGATATATAATTTCATCATCTTTCTTTCTTGAGTGGCTCATATGCTTAGTATTCTCTAGTTAAGATCTTTTGTGCTTCCAAGGAAGATTGCATGTCTGTTTTTATCACATGTATGTTTGTCTGTTTCCTTCAACTCTTATGCTTGCTACCCAGCCTTGCTAGCCAAAAACCTGTACTGAGAGGAAATGCTTCTCGTGCATCTAATCCTTAAACCAAAACCTATGCCATTTGTGTCCACCATACCTACCTATTAGCATTATTGCTATTCCAAGAAAATTCATGTTTTTATCTACCTTCTGAATTAAACTTGTTATGTGAAAATTAGTGATTAACGCACTCACGAACTTAATGGCACACTTTACTTTTCTTGCACTTAATAAACTTGAACCATTGTGCCCATCTATGTTGCATATATGCTTGCGCTTTGTAAGTTGTAAATTAGCAGAACCATGCTGTCATGGCAAACGCTTTCAACATTGCACTTTATTTAGTTGATATCATGCTCTTTTGTTTATGGATGTCGTCGGTGTGAAATGAAAGGGGAGCTTGTAAGTCCATGGAGTTATGTATGTGTGTTAGAGAAACGCCTGGGCCGCTGGTGTAATCCATGCCTAATCATGGTGGAAACCTGCAGCGTGACCATAATGAGCATCTATGAAGCATTCTTCTTATAAAAAAGAGATAGAGATTGAAAAAAAAAGATGAGAAAAGAGGAAACAGAGAAAAAAGCACCATTTTCCCATGGTAAATAATAAGATTGTTGAGATGCTTACTGACATTGGTATACCCTACAGGTACTCGAGGTTGGTATATACGGCATGGATACGGCAGAATCCCACGGCGTTGCCAAGGCCCAAATGGAGAACTCGAGTGGCCTATGGACTCTTGATCGCTTGCGAGACAAAAAGAAGCTAAAGATAGAAAGTTTAAAGGAAAAACCCTAACTTGTAACCGACTCGACCTGCTACCCGAGACCTAGCCTATCTATATAAAGGCTGGGAGGGGGGCGAGGAGGACACACGCAACCCTAGTTTCCACAACCCTCGCCAGATTGCATCTGCGCACCATTGTAATCATCGATTCCTTCATTAATTCCAAGAGAAGACAAGCAGGAGTAGGGCCCTCTACGAGGCCTGAACCTAGGTAAACGTTGCGTCCCTGTGTGCTTGTTTGATAGCCGATTGATGCTTCCAACGCTCCCTCCTTCTCCAAAACCCAAGTCCATAACAATGGGCATTGATGAGTTAAACCCTCGTCAATTGGCGCCGTCTGTTCAAATAGGGAGTGCAGATGTCGCGGCTTCTTTGGCCCCATCAACTGCAATCTACAACACCGCAATAGTGGAGATTCGCCAGCTCTTCAGCATGTTCGAGTTCACCGTCCACACGCCGGCCACTCACCCAGCTTTCGAGTCCGTGGGCGATGGAATTAGCCTGGCGATCGGGAGCTTCCGCTTCCAAGTTGGTCAGATGGGCACGCTTCGCATGCCTGACCAGCCGATTACACCATCGATTGCTCCAGCATCGTGGTTCCTCCGCCGATCGGCACCCTCGGTGAGCTCAATGCCTCGGCAACAGTCGAGAACACAGACAGCGACAGCAGTCGCGGATCCGATCTGGGCGATCTAGCAACTGAAGATGGAGCCTACGGCTCAGATCTGAAAGTTGTGGGAGCAACAGCTTCCCCAACCACTTCATGTGCACCATCATCAACGTTGGCGACACCTCCGCCAATCGCGACAACAGGGGCAACGGTGGCAACGGATCCGACCCACCAAACGGTGGCATACCTAATGCTGGACCGCCCAACGGTGGCCCCACTAACGGCGGCAACGGCGCGCCCTTCAACAATGGAGGAGCAGTCGAACCACCAACCATGGTAAATGAAAACACTAGGGAGCGTGTAGTGATCAAGATCAACGACAACGAGTGGGCCCTCTGTCGAGAAGCCCTATGAGGCAACCCTCTGCCCTTCGGCTCCCCGCAAGAACTGGTGATGGGCTACCATTGGCTCCTGAAGGAGGAATACAAACGACAAGTGCATACACTCGCGCAACTCGAAGCATGTAAAAAGGCGACAGACGAGTCGAGCCTCCGACGAGCCGGGCTCTACTCCCATGGAGGATCCTCCACCAAGTGCAACGAGTACGTCACTAACAAGACGCGATCTCGACTGGCCCACCTCACCGAACAAGAGCGTGTAGAAGCCGCAAAGGTCCTAGACTTCGGTTCCATGACGGTGGATACGCGTGGCAACGTGCTCCCGAAAACACCGCAAGCTACGGTAACGGCGGCCACCATGTACCTCCTCAACAACCAGCCGTCAGCTAGAGATCCACGAGCCGCCATGCACTAATATACGATCGTGGGTTTGGGGCTAATCGAGGCCGCCCTCGATAAAGAGCCAACACCAGAACCTAAGAAGGGAAAGGCCCTGGCGAGACGCTATTCCTCACCCTCGTCCAGCAATGACAGTCATGATCTGTCTCGGCGTCGCTGCTCACGGCGACATGATCACGACTACAACACGCGTGATGATCTCACGCAATGCAAAATCGATAAGTCAAGGGCACAACATGCTCGTTCGACTGATTCAGAAGAAGACGGGCTGAACTCTGCGGCGCCAGATGCTTCAGCAGAGCCATCAGGCAGAGGCGAATGCCTAAAGGATTCAAACTCCCATCGGAAAATCCAAAGTTCGATGGCCTACAGGACCCGAATATCTGGTTGGAAGACCACTTTTCCTCTGTCAAGCTACACAGCGGGAGTCGAAGCACGGCCATGCAATGCTTGCAGCTACAGCTGCAGGGCGCCGCCCGTGCATGGCTCAACAATCTCCCGCGCGGATCCATTCGCAGCTAGGAAAAGCTGGCCTACAGCTTTGTGTGTAACTTCAAGAGCACTTACAAAAGGCTCACATCAATTGAAGAACTGAGGAGCTGCCAGCAAAGGTCAGGCGAATTGCTACGCTCATACATCCAAAGGTGCTCTATCATCAAGAACTCCGCAGAAAACATCTCGGAGGATCGCGCAATCGATGCATTCAACAGCGGTGTTCGCCGCATGGAGCTCAGAGAGGTGCTGGGTCGCTCGAAGCCCAAAACAGTCAACCACCTGATGGAGATCGCGAATCATTGGGCCGATGGACACGATTCGGTGAAAAACCGCACCTACTCCGACGACGATGAAGACCTCGGGCGCAGACGCGACCGTCGAGGCAAGCGGCGAATGCGCACCTACGATGACCGCGACGACGTCAACATGGTCGCAGCTGGCTACGCCAACAAGCGCGATGACGGCCGCAACAGCGACTATCACAGCGGCGGATATCGCGACTCCGGAAAATCCACGCAAGTATGGCAACGCCGCACTCGCGAGGAACCATCCGCAACATCCTTCGAGGACAAACTGTCCGGGCCGTGCACCATGCACTTCTACATCGACAAACACGACGGCAAAAAGAAATCCAGCCACCTCCTCAAGGACTGCCGCGAGTTCCTCAAACTCCATGAGGGTCTGGCTCGACTGAATCGCGACGCGGTCAACAAGGGCTATGGAGCCGCCCCAGGCGCTATGGCACATGGAGAGCCTCCACCACCACCTGGACCACCACCACCCATGGACGCGCCGTTACAGCACCATGGAGGCGAACCGTACCCACGGGTTGTAGGCAACATGATGATCCAAAAGGGACGCCCCTCCAATCAGGTGCAGAAGGCTATCACTCGCCAAGTCAACTTGGCGATAAACTCCCCACCATCCACAACTAAGTACCTCAGTGGAAGCGACTCCTACATCACCTTCAACAAGCGTGACCATCCACGCCAAGTTCCCCGTCTCGGCCACTGTCCCCTTGTACTCGAGGCGCAGATCGGAGGCTTCAACATGAGTCGCGTATTCATGGATGGTGGAAGCGGCATCAACCTCATCTTTGCAAGTACCTTGCGTGCAATGAGGATCCCTCTGACATGCCTGCAGGTCTCTGACACGACATTTCACGGCATCGTCCCAGGCAAGGGCATATATCCCCTGGGAAAAATCAACCTAGATGTCATCTTCGGCACGCCGAAAAACTTTCGACGCGAGCGCATCGACTTTGAAGTCGTCGGCTGGCCTTCATAGTACCATTGCATCCTCGGACGCGTCACATTCGCTAGGTTCATGGTGGTACCACACTCCGCCTACTTGCAGATGAAAATGCCTAGTCCCAACGGCGTCATCACAGTCAACGGGAGTTTCAAAAGGTCTGACAGCTGCGATAGGGAATTCAACAGAATCTCCCAGTCCTTCGGCATGTAGGAGGAACTCGCAAGAATGAAGGAGTCAACGGACAACAGTCTGTCTCCCTTGAACCGGCCAAGTTCGCCCGACCTGTCCTTCGACTCGTCGGTGCACACGAAGAAAGTCCAGGTCCACCCAATGGACCCAACCAAGACGACCCTCATCGCCAACAACTTGAGTCCCGCATAGGAACTCGTGCTCGTCGAATTCCTCTGTGAGCACTGCGAAATCTTCGTCTGGTGTCCTGCGGACATGCCAGGAGTTCCCAGGGAATTCGCCGAGCATGCACTCAATGTGAATCCAGACGCCAGGCCAGTCAAGCAGGCAATACAGCGATTGTCTGAACCAGGAGCAAAAGCAGTCGGGATGGAGATCAACAGACTCCTCGACGCAAAATTTATACACGAGATCAAGGAAAGCACTTGGCTCGCCAATACAGTGCTGGTGCCCAAAAAAGACACGGCACATCGCGTGGCATGGCGCTCCAAGGCATTCACTGTTATCAACGGCGAACTGTACAAACGCAGCATAACAGGAGTGCTTCAACAATGCGTCTCCAACAGAGACGGAAGAGCTGTCCTCCTCGACATCCACGAAGGCACTTGCGGGCATCATGCTGGCAGTCGCGTCCTCGTCTCTAAAGCCCTGCATGCTGGATTCTACTAGCCCACGGCCATGCGCGATGCCAAGGACATCGTCCAGCGCTGCAACGCTTGCCAACGATTCGCGGACAAACCGCACGCACCAGGCGCAGAGCTCCGACCAATACCATTAGCTTGGCCCTTTGCACAATGGGGGCTCGATATGGTCGGCAAGCTCCCAAGGTCCTCACGAGGAGGCTACATCTACCTCTTAGTCGCAGTCGACAAATTCACCAAGTGGATAGAAGCCATGCCGGTGACAAATCAATCAGGGAACAGCGTTGTAAAATTCTTCGAGTCCATCATCTACCGTTTTGGCGTGCCACGCAGTATCATCACGGACAACGGGACGAACTTCACTTCCAAGGAGTTCCAGGAATTCTGCGAAAACCTAGGAATCAACATAAGCTACGCCTTAGTGGCTCACCCGCAGACCAACGGTTAAGTCGAAAAGGCCAACGGCCTCGTCTACGGTGGAATCAAGAAACGGCTCCTCAGACCACTCGAGCAAGTTGCGGGATGCTGGCCGGACGAGCTGCAATCCGTACCCTGGAGCCTACGCACAACTCCCAACAGCGCCACGGGATACACCTCGTTCTTCATGCTGCACGGTGCTGAAGCAGTACTACCCACAGAAGTACGCTACAAAGCCCCACGGGTGGTCGCCTACAGCGAGAAGGAGTCGACCCTCGCACTCGAAGACTCCGTCGACCTCCTCGATGAGGCACGAGAAATCACAGCGGAGAGATCAACGACCTTCGCAACTACCACAACAGAAGGCTACGCCCTAGGTCCTTCGGCGAAGGAGACTTGGTCCTGCGACTGAAGCAACAAGGGCATCTCAAGCTCGAGTCCCCCTGGGAGGGACCATATGTGATTACAGAAGTAATCCCAGGTGGTGCCTATCGCCTTAAAGATTTCGAGACAGGAGTCGCATACTCCAACCCCTGGAACATCGCGCAGCTGCGGTGCTTCTACCCTTAGTCGTTTTTCTTTCTTTACATTACAAATAAGGATTTTTAGTCAGGCTACTTACCCACACATTGTACCTCGTACTTTTTCACGATTAAATAAAAGCTAAGTACCCCAAACCCTGTGTTTTTCTATTACTTTTCGCCATCTATTTACTTGGGGACTATGTCACCCTTTACACATCCGTTCTACGAACCAATCGCGATATCCTGAGTAGGTGACGCAATAATCGAACCCTTGACAACCCCCAACCCAGCTGCAACGCACCTGGCAGGTTAGCAAGGTGCTGAGATAAACCTACGTCAGGTTAACAAAAAGGAATCGCATAGTGCAACGCACTCGCAAAACATATAAGCTAACAAGCTCAATATAAAATCAATTACACTCAGCATATACATATGAATTTTACAACATTGGTATACTTTTGTGTAGGATACAAATTAAACTACTACTGCAACAAAAGAACGTTTATCTGCTTGACATGGGTATACCCTACAGGTACTCGAGCATGGTATATATGGCCTGAATACAGCGGAGGCCCACAGCATCGTCAAGGCCCAAATGGAGAACTCGAGTAACCTACGGACTCTCGATTGCTTGCGGAACAAGAAGAAGCTAAAGATAGAAAGTTCAAAGGGAAGCCCCTAACCTGTAACCGACTCGACCTGCTACCTGAGAGCTAGCCTATCTATATAAAGGCTAGGAGGGGGTGGTGAGGAGGACACACGCAACCCTAGTTTTCACAACCCTCGCCAGATTGCATCTGTGCACCATTGTAATGTTCGATTCCTCTGTTAATTCCACGAGCAAACAAGCAGGAGTAGGGACCTCTACGAGGCATGAACCTGGGTGAATCTTTGATTCCCATGTGTGCTTGTTTGCTAGCCGACTGATGCTTCCAGCGCTCCCTCCTTCTCCAAAACCCAAGTCCATAACAATGGGCATTGATGAGTGAAACCCTCATCAATTGGTGCCGTCTGTGGGAACTGGGAGTGCTGATGTCGCAGCTTCTTCGGCCCCATCAACTGTGATCTATAACTCCGCAACAGTGGAGATTCTCCAGCTCTTCGATGCGTTCGACTTCACCGTCCACACGTCGGCCACCCGCCCGGCTTTCGAATCCGTCGGTGATGGAATTAGCCTGGCGACTGGGAGCTTCCACTTTCAAGTTGGACAGATGGGCACGCTTCGCATGCCTGACTAGCCGACAATACCATCGATCGCTCCAGCATCGTGGTTCCCTCCGCCGATCGGCACCCTCAGTAAGCTCAATGCCTCGACAACAGTCGAGAATACAGACAGCGACAACAGTCGTGAATCCGATCTGGGCGATCTAGCAACTGAAGATGGAGCCTATGGCTCCAGATCTGAAAGTTGCAGGAGCAGCAGCTTCCCCAACCACTTCATGTGCACCTTCATCAACGCGGGCGATTCCTCCGCCAATCGCGACAACATGGGCAACGGTGGCAATGGAACCGACCCGCCAAATGGTGGCATACCCAATGGCGGACCACCAAACGGCGGCCCCACCAACGGCGCCTCCGTCAACAATAGAGGGGAAGTCGAACCTCCAACTATGATAAACGAGCAGACTAGCGAACGCGTTGTGATCAGGCTCAATGACCTCGAGTGGGCTCGCTGCCGTGAGGCCCTACGGGGCCACCCTCTACCCTTCGGCTCCCTGCAAGAACTGCTGATGGGCTACCATTGGCTCCTGAAGGAGGAGTACAAGCGCCAACTGCAAACAATCGCGTAACTCGAGGCAGGCAAAAAGGCGGCAGATGAGTCGAGACTCCAACGAGTTGGGCTCTCCTCCCACGGAGGATCCTCCTCCAAATGCAACGAGTACATCGCTAACAAGAGGCAATCTCGACTGGCCTACCTCACTGAACAAGAGCGTGTAGAAGCCACAAAGGTCCTCGACTTCGGCTCCATGACAGTGGATACGCGTGACAACGTGCTACCAAGAACGTCGCAAGCTGCGGTAACAGCGGCGACCATGTATCTCCTCAACAACCAGCCGCCGGCTGGAGATCCTCGAGCCGCCATGCACCGATCTACGATCACAGGCTTGGGGTTAATCGAGGCCGCCCTCAAGAAGGAGCCAACACCGGAGCCGAAGAAAGGCAAGGCTCTGGCAAAACGCTATTCCTCGCCCTCATCCAGCGATGATAGTCACGATCTGTCTCGATGCCGCTGCTCACGACGACATGACCACGACTACGACGCGCGTGACGACATCACGCAGCACAAGATCGACAAGTCAAGGGCGCGACGTGCCCGATCGAGTGACTCAGAAGACAAAGATGTGGAGCTCTGTGGCGCTAGATGCTTCAGCAGGGCCATTAGGCAAAAGCGAATGCCCATGGGGTTTAAGCTCCCATCAGAGATCCCAAAGTTTGACGGTCTACAGGACCCAAAAATCTGGTTGGAGGACCACATCTCCTCGGTTAGGCTCCACGGTAGGAGTCGAAGCATGGCTATGCGATGCCTGTAGCTACAGCTACAGGACGCCGCCCGGGCATGGCTCAATAACCTCCCACGCGGATCCATTCGCAGTTGGGAAGAGCTGGTCTACAGCTTTGTGCGCAACTTCAAGGGCACCTACAAAAGGCCCGCATCAATAGAAGAGCTAAGGTGCTGCCAGCAAAGGTCGGGCGAATCGCTACGCTCGTACATCCAGAGGTGGTCCATCATCAAGAATTCCGCGGAAAATATCTCGGAGGATCGCACAATCGACGCATTCAATGGCGGCATTTGCCGCATAGAGCTCAGGGAGGAGCTAGGCCGCTCAAAGCCCAAAACCATTGACCACCTGATGGAAATCGCGAATCGGTGGGCAGATGGAGAAGATTCGGTGAAAAATCGCGTTCAGTCAGACGAGGAAGCAGAGCTCGAACGCAGACGTGATCGCCGAAGCAAACGTCGAATGCACATCTACGATGACCGCGACGACGTCAACATGGTCGCAGCCGGCTACGCCGATAGACACGACGACAACCGCAATAGCGGCTACCGCAGCGGTGGATACCATGACTCCAGGAAAACAACGCAAGTATGGCAGCGCCACACTCGCGATGAGGCACCCGCAACATCCATTGAAGACAAGTTGTTCGGGCCATGCACCATACACTTCTACATCGACAAGCATGATGGCAAAAAGAAATCCAGCCACCTCCTCAAAGACTGCCGCGAGTTCCTCAAACTCCATGAGGGCCTGGCTCGGATGAACCGTGACGCGGTCAACAGGGGCTACGGAGCCGCCCCAGGCACAGTGGCACATGGCGCTCCTCCACCACCGCCCAGACCACCACCAAACGAAGTTGTGCCTGACCAGCACCACGGAGGCAAACCATACCCACGGGCCATGGGCACCATGATGATCCAAAAGGGTCGCCCCTCCAACCGGGTGCAAAAGGCCATCACTTGCCAAGTGAATCTAGCGACAAACTCGCCACCATCTACCACTGAGTACCTCAGTGGAAGCGACTCCTGCATCACCTTCGACAAGCGCAACCATCCGTGCCAAGTACCTCATCCAGGCCACTGTCCCCTCGTACTCGAGGCACAAAATGGAGGTTTAGACATGAGCCGCGTCTTCATGGACGGCGGAAGCGGCATCAACCTTATGTTTGCAAGTACCTTGCGAGAAATGAGGATCCCTCTAACCTGCCTAGAGGCCTTGGATACAACATTCCATGGCATCGTCCCAGGCAAGGGTGTATACCCCCTTGGCAAAGTCAATCTCGGCGTCATCTTTGGCACGCCAAAAAACTTTCGGCGTGAACGCATCGACTTTGAAGTCGTCGACTGGCCCTCACAGTACCACTGTATCCTTGGACGTGTCACGTTCGCTAGGTTCATGGCAGTGCCGCACTACACCTACCTGCAGATGAAAATGCCAGGTCCTAATGGCGCCATCACAATCAACGGGAGCTTCAAGAGGTCCGATAGTTGTGACAGGGAGTTCAACAGAATTTCCCAGTCCTTCGGCATGCAGGAAGAGCTCGTGAGACTAAAGGAGTCGACAAACAACAGTCTGCCTCCCCTGAGCCGGCCAAGTTCACCTGATCTATCCTTCGACTCATCGGTGCACACTAAGAAAGTCCAGGTCCACCCATCGGATCCCGCCAAGACGGCCCTCATCGCCAACAACTTGAGTCCCGCATAGGAACTCGCGCTCGTCGAATTCCTCCATGAGCACTGGGAAATCTTTGCCTGGTGTCCAGCAGACATGCCAGGAGTTCCCAGGGAATTCGCCGAGCACGCACTTAACGTCAACCCAGACGCAAGGCCAGTCAAACAAACAATTAGGCGACTGTCTGAGCCAAGAGCAAAAGCAGACGGAATGGAGATCAACAGACTCCTTGACGCCAAGTTCATACGTGAGATCAAGGAAAGCACTTGGCTCGCCAACACGGTTCTAGTACCAAAAAAGGACACGGATATCCTACGGATGTGTGTGGACTTCACCTCTCTGAATAAGCACTGCCCGAAGGATCACTTCCCGCTGCCACGAATCGACCAGATCATCGACTCCACCGCGGGATGTGAGCGCCTTTGCTTCCTCGATGCCTACTCAGGCTACAATCAGATCCGAATGAAAGAGGAGGATCAAGAGAAAAAAGCGTTTACAACACCTTTTGGTGTGTTCTGCTATAACACAATGCCTTTCGGGCTAAAAAACGTAGGAGCCACCTACCAGCGGTGCATGCAAGCTTGCCTCAAGAACCAACTTGGTCGCAACATCCAAGTCTATGTCGATGACATCGTAATCAAGACCAAAGAGGAAGCTTCACTAATCGATGATTTACGCGAAACCTTCGCCAACCTCGACCGCTACCGGATCAAGCTCAATCCGGACAAGTGCGCCTTCGGTGTACCATCTGGGAAAATACTCGGGTAACTCATCTCCGCGAGGGGGATCGAGGCAAACCCGAAGAAAATAAAAGCCATACTGGCCATGGAGAAGCCGAAGAACATAAGAGGTGTCCAGCAACTAGCTGGGCGAATCGCGGCGCTCAGTCGATTCATCTGTCGAATGGTCGAAAAGGCACTGCCCTTCTACCAACTTCTCCGCAAAGCTGACAAGTTCGAGTGGACCAAGGCACAGGAAGCATTCGAAGACCTCAAGTGCCTATTGTCCACCTCGCCAGTACTAGTGACCCCACGTGAAAGGGAACCATTGCTGCTATACATCTCCGTCACCAACCAGGTGGTCAGCACAATGCTCGTGGTAGAACGAGCCAAGGAAAAAAATGTCCACAGGGTACAACGCCCAGTCTACTAGCTCAGCGAGGTACTCACGCCAACAAAGTAGTGATACCCGCACTACCAGAAGCTGGCGTATGGCGTCTTCATGACAGCCCAGCGACTGCGCCACTACTTCCAGGAACACCCAATTGTGGTAGTCAATGACCCCCCGCTTGAGCATATCCTCAACAATCCCGACGCCACTGGGCGAGTCGCGCTTTGGGGGATCGAACTATCTCCATGAGACATCACATATGAAAAACGAGATGCAATCAAGTCGCAAGTTCTCCCTGACTTCCTCGTGCACTGGATGGAGAACCAGCTCACTGAAAAACCAGATATGTCCTACCTCTGGACAATGCACTTCAAAGAATCCAAGCGAAAGGATGGAGCTGCCGCAGGCGTCATACTGACATCACCCCAGGGAGACAAGCTAAAATATATTCTGCGAATGCAATTCACTGCCTCCAACAATGAAGCTAAATACGAGGCCCTGCTGCACGGGATGAGGATGGCAAAAGCCTGCGGCGCCAAGAGGCTCATAATATACTGCGACTCCAAGCTGGTCGTCAACCAGACAATGCATGAGTGCGACGCACTGAACGACAATATGATCGCCTACCGCGACCTCTACGACACACTCGAAGGGGACTTCGAAGGCTGCGAGCTGCGGCACATAGGCCGTGAAAGCAATGAAGAGGCGAATGCACTCGCCAACATTGGCTCTACTTGCGCCCCATACCACCTAGGGTATTTCTCGAGCGCATCTGCGAACGCTCCATCAATCCAAAGGCAGCAGAGAAGAAAACAAGCATAGTAACGGACTCGGGGGTAGCGCCGCCCAATGAGCCAATGGCACTCGACGACTTGGAGCTTGACACAGGACTCGAAGGATCGATGAGCTTCATGATGATCGAGCCATCCTGGACTCAACCGTACATCACGTACCTTCTCAGCAAAAGGCTACCAGACGACCCGACTGATGCGCGGCACATTGCGCGACGATCCAAGGCATTTGCTGTTATCAACGGCAAACTGTAAAAGCGCAGCATTACAGGAGTACTCCAACGATGCGTCTCCAATGCCGATGGAAGGGTTGTTCTCCTCGACATCCATGAGGGGACTTGCGGGCACCACGCCGGCAGTCGCGCCCTCATCGCCAAAGCTCTACGAGCTGGATTTTACTGGCCTATAGCCATGTGTGATGCGAAGGACATCGTCCAAAAATGCAATGCTTCCCAGCGATTCACGGACAAACCACACGCACCTGGCGCGGCCAGATCCATTGGCCTGGCCCTTCGCGCAATAGGGACTCGACATGGTCGGCAAGCTCCCAAAGTCCTCACGAGGAGGCTACGTCTATCTCCAGGTCGCAGTCGACAAATTCACCAAGTGGATAGAGGCCATGCCAATGACTAACCAGTCAGGATACAGCGCAGTAAAGTTCTTCGAGTCCATCGTCTATCGCTTCGGAGTACCACACAGCATCATCACGGACAACGGGACGAACTCCACATCCAAGGAGTTCGAAGAATTCTGTGAGAATCTGGGAATCAATGCCAGCTATGCCTCTGTGGCACATCCACAGACCAACGGTCAGGTCGAAAAAGCCAACGGGCTCGTCTGCGGCGGCATCAAGAAGCGACTCCTTTGGCCACTCGAACAGGCCACGGGCTGCTGGATAGATGAGTTGCAATCGGTACTCTAGAGCATACGCACAACTCCAAACAGTGCCATAGGGTACACCCCATTCTTCATGGTGCACGGGGCCGAAGCGGTACTACCCGCAGAGGTATGATACAAAGCACCACGAGTGGTCGCTTGCACCACGAGCAGGAGTCAACTCTTGCACTCGAAGACTCCGTCGACCTCCTTGACGAGGCACGGGAAATAGCCACGGAAAGATCAATGATCTACCAGCAGAACCTGCGCAACTACCACAGCAGAAGGCTATGCCCCAGGTCCTTCGTCGAAGGAGACCTGGTCCTGCGACTGAAACAGCAAGAGCATCTCAAGCTCGAGTCCCCCTGGGAGGGACCATACGTGATTACAGAAGTAATCCCAGGTGGCACCTATCGCCTTAGAGATTTCGAGACAGGAGTCGCATACTCCAACCCCTGGAATGTCGCGCAGCTACGACGCTTCTACCCTTAGTCGTCTTTTTTTTTACATTACAAATAAGGCTACTCAGCCAAGGCTACCTAGCCACACATTGTACCACATACTATCATGCGAATAAATAAAGCTAAGTGCCCTAAAACTCTGTGTTCCTCTTATTTTTGCAAATTTTCCACTCGGGGGCTGCGCCACCCTACGCACATATGTTCTACGAACTAACGCGATATCCTGAGTAGCTAACGCACCAATCGAAACCCTTGACAAACACCAACCCAGTTGCAAATGCACCTGACAGATTGGCAAGGTGCTGAGATAAACACGAGTCAGGCTAACGAAAAGGAATCGCATAGTGCAACGCACTCGCAAAACATACACGTTAACAAGCTCTTTATATACATCAACGTCAATCAATTATACACAACATGTATATATGAACTTTACAACACTGGTGCAACTATGTGGAGGATACAAACTAAACTACTATTGTAACAACGGAACGTTGGTCTGCTCCTTGAAGAAGTCGACAATTTTCTCCGTTGGGCGATCCACCGCCTGGTAGTGAGGAACCATGTTCCAAGTCGAACCTACTGGTGGTGCTGGTGGTCCGGCCGCAATTGATGTCACATCTACGTCAGGCATGTGCAATCGCACCATTGATAGAGCAGCCTTGGCACCAGCCACTAACTGTTGCCGCACACACTCGTAGACCGCACTCAAGTTTTGGAATTTGGCAAGAAGGGCCAGCATGCTCGATGGAACGACGTCCAGCGGGAACATCGTCTGGTAAATATTCTTCAAGCACGATTGCGACTTCTTCAAGAAGTAAAGCACTCGCGACGCACGATCCTGCAGGGTCGCAAGTGCGATTGCGCGATCATGATTGACCCAGAAGTATCCACTCGCCTGAAGCTGCTCTTGGGTCATATCATTCATCTGAATGGCAATACTATCCTTCTCATCCTGCGGATGGCGTGCACTGACAAATATACCAAGCAAAGGCAAACGTATGAAGACAATGAACTATTGTGGGTGACTACAAGAAAAAGATAAGGAAGAAGAAAGCCAACACTTGAATTGGTCGCCCAGCTGCGTCATCTCCCCTAGCAAATATAGCTCTCGGGTGACGGCCTTCTCCGCCCTCGACTTCCACACATCCGCGTTACCACGGAGCACAGGCAGTTCGCGCTCCAACTGCTTCACATGGTCACAGAGTCGCGAGAGCAAAGACAATTCATCTACCCTTGAGCGCGACTGCGCCAAAGTATCATCAGTGGATGGCATATTCTGAGGTTCACTCGAAGGACCACTCGATGTGCCCTATCACAAGCCAAGCAAGAGACAATAAGAAGACCAAGGCGATGCATAGACAAAAGACTCGAGTGCATTCAAAGCATAATAAAGTATCAGCAGATACATTCGCCAAAGGCCTATTCTAGACAAAAGAGATAGGCTATTTAACTATTACAGACATGGCTACTGAGGAGCAACTGGTTTCTTCGACTTGGACTTTGGTTTTGGGGGCCTCATTGAGTCTGTGGCGGTATCAGACGCCACAGACTTCCCGCCGGCCCCTGACGTCGTAGCCTTCGCCGCCTTTTTGGCTCGCTACAGTTCCTCAGAATACTTCGCAACTGTATTGATCAGCTGGGGCCCATACTTGCCACAGGAAACTGCGAAAGGAGCAAATACTACATGTTGTCCATCCGCGTTGAGAGGCATCGCCTTGGAGACCGTTGCAGGATCATTCTCGACTCCATGGGCTTGAACCATTGCGAGTGACATTGAAGCGCTAGCCGCATGGAGTGAGTTCTTGAAGCTTGTAGGAATGCCTCTGGCAAGGGACTCCACCAGATCATCCATATTCTCCATTAACTCAGCCTTGGGCGCCAGCTCTTCACGGAGGTGACTGAGCACGCCCTTGGCCTTGGTGAGCGTCCCTTGAACGGCAGCACTGCGACCTTTGACTGCCGAGACGGCACCTACCAGGGCATCATCACGACGGAGTGCCTGGGGGTCGAATCTCAGACCGTTGGCATCTACAAAAGAATCAAGCATTGGCACAAAAGTCAGAACAACAACAAATTCAAAAGAAAAGACACGACGAAAATCCAGACAAGGAAATACCTGAGAGAGCCTTGGCAATCGAGAAAAGTTGTTCTTCGAACAACTTCTCCCTAGCTACGATGGAGGCGCGCAGATCCTCTTCGCGTTTCTGCAATTTGTCACGTGTTGCGATTGCCTCATCGCGACTCTTCACAGCCGTGGCAAACGCCTTTTCCAGGGAAGCGCCGTCACGAAGAAGTGCATTATGCTCAGCTGCGACACAAACAAAGGCAGACCGTCAGTCGAATATATCACAAATATGACGAAGAAGAAGCAAAAAACACTCACTTTCAACCACGCGATGGCGATTGTCCAGCATTGCATGCTGGCGACCCATCGCAAGCACCTGCTCCGCCAGGCGAGCGGCTTCCTTCACAATAAGTTGCGACAAAAGAAACATCAAAGGATCAAGAGATGGTATAGATGAAAAAATTCGACTGCAAAATCAGAAGAGGAAAATACTACACATACATGATCCTCTAATGACTCCGAAGTCGATTGATGCGCTGACGTCCAGATAACCATCTGGTGCTCCACATCGTGTGGAGAACTTGATGAATTATGCCCGGAGTGGGTCGCCAATGGAGGAGAAGGGGCGCGCTCAGCCACTTTCTTGGCTTTGGAGGTTGCAACTCCAGATTCCTTCAAAAATTGGACGTCGCCAGAAGATGACGACGCCGGCTGACTGCAGAACTAAACCAACATCAAGAAAACACAACTCCAGAGAAGAACCAAAAGGAAGATTTGTATACTTACCAATCAAACTTGTCAAAATCGAAGGTTTGATCCCCCGACTCTGACGACAACTCCTTCGGCAGTCGCATCTTCTTGCGGGAAGATGGCGCCACGGCGCTCACAGGAACGGCAGGTATCGGCGACTTAGCACCAACAGCCACACCTTCCGGAGTCGAAGGAGAAGATGCATCTAAATCCTTGCTGCGCGAATGCTTACGAGTGTCCGGACTACTCGACTCGGGGGCTTCCTCCTCCCCCTCAGATGGGATGGTCGACTCCGACTCATCCTCTTCCAAGGCTTCACGAGGGATAACCCCCTCAGGAAGAGGGGGCATACAGGGTGACACCCTCCAATCCTGCATACAGAAAACAAATTAGCACAAGTCAAGAAAAGAGAAGCATTCGACAAATAAAGCTACTTCGTAGCATAGCCGTACCTCAGGAGGAGGATTAGCAGCATCGAATGGAGGCACGACTAGTTCACTGGGGAGCACATCCTTGGCGGTGTACTTGGTGACTAGTCGCACCCTCTTATCTAGCTCACTCGCAGAAATGCCACCGGCAGATACGCGAGTGACATCGTCCGCGCCAGCCCACTGGAACATAGGGTGGACTCTGGCCTGCAGGGGATGGACGCGACGGCGCAGCCACGTGCGAATGAGGGCGCAGCCTCCCTCTTCTTTACCCATGCGACTCTCGAGGTCGCAAGCGCGCTCGTACAACACATCTGTCTCGGCGGACTCGCCGGGCATCATTACGTTCTTCCAGGAGCGCCTCCTCTTGCACGGCGTCGCGGGATCGAAGGGCGCAAGTCCGAAGTGGTCTCCATCGGCCTTCTGGTCGCGGATGTAGAACCACTTGTCCCTCCACCCTTGGACGGACGCCATGAGCATGATGTCGAAGTACGTGACGGAGGAGTCAACGTGGATACCGCAGCCGCCTACATCGTAGACTATGGAGCCAGATGCCGACTAGCGCTTCAGCTTGAAGAGACGTTTGAAGAGACCGAAGTGTGGCTCGATTCTGAGCCAGCACTCACAAAGAGTAATGTAGCAAGCTACATGGAGGATGGAGTTGGGGACAGCTAGTGCAGTTGGATCCCATAGAAGCAAAGAAGGCCCCTGAAGAAAGGATGCAGGGGCAGCGAGAGACCACGGATGATGAACGCTAGGAACATCACCCGGAAACCAGCAGGAGGAGAAGGGATTACCTCACCACCGGGGACACGCACGTCAGCGACTGCAGAAGATAGAACTCTGTCTTAGCGCAGGAGACAGAGCTCAGAGGACTTGATAATGGACACGCACCACGCGCCATTGGTGACGCGAGTGCCCGCGCCCTTCTTCTTCCCGGCGACGGCGGCACTGGTGCCCGCAACGGTAGAGCTTCCCTTCTTCTTGGCAGCAACAGTGGCGGCGGCGGATTCAGCCGCAGCACCTCCCTTCTTCTTCCCCATCCTACGGTGGCGATGCGACCAGAGGAAGTAACTAGGGAATACGCGGAGCTGGTCTAGTGCCGCGAGAAAGATGAACTCTAGGAAGCAGAGGAAAAGCAGCAGTGGCGATGGAGGCAAAGGCAGAGCAAAAGAGCAGATGGGAAAATTACCGTCGCAGCACTGCTACTTAACCCCCTAGAAGATGTAATCCAACGGCCAGGAAAAACCCTATCAGATGTGTGGCGTTCATCGTGATCAACACATGGAGGACCCGAAGCGCGAACCGTCCCCCACTACACCCATTATGCATGGAAATCGAGGAGGCGCAGTTAAAACAAAGATTACGCATGCCCGGTCAAGTCAGGGTCAGAAAATGGGACCCACCGCTCGTCATGTCCCGTCAAAACCGCTCACGCAGGCAAATGAGATCATCACATCGTCAGCACTGATGTCATCAAAATTGAGTAGCAGAAGACTTTGACTACTTGAATCCTTGCTCGAGTCTTCGACTCCACAAGCACTCGGGGGCTACTCCCCTAGGGAGTGCTGTCGCGCACCCTATGATTTTTCTTTTTCTCTCTTCTACAGGAACATGGACACTCAAGCATACCAATCACTTGAATCCGCGATTCGATTATGGACATGGGTTACTCCCATAGGGAGCGCCGGAAATAAATTCGACTGAAACAAGCAAGCAAAAGACGATAACAGTCGCGAAAGTTCTTTAGTCCCAGCTTGAGTCTTCGACTCAACCAGGCACTCGGGGGCTACTCCCATAGGGAGCGCTGGTCGCGCACCCTATGATTATTTGTACATCGTATTGTGTGTCGATAACATCCACACTCGAAGTTTATGCCAACACCGCCTCAGGATTTTTCCCTACAAAGAGATTGCGTCTCCTGGGTCACCCAAATCATCTCCGTGATGACAAATTTCGGATGTCGTGCTTGCAGCATGAAGATAAGACCTGAATAAGGCCTGGCAATGCATCTGCTGCGCACTACCAGAAATGTATCCATGCCTACAGGTACGATGAACATGCCTTGACAGACGCATCGAGTGCTCACACCCATATACTGGAATTCAACTCTTGTAAGACCTCCGCGGCTTGAGTCGAATTACGCCAGCACTTTTCAGAATTCGAGTCCAAGGACTCGAGTTCGAGTAGATTGCGTTGTCATTAGTTAAATCAGGCACGCATATCAACAATCCCTATGACACAAACAGAGCAGTCGAAAGGCTTCATAAAGTCCCTAGTCGAATTTGCGATTCCACTAGACACTCGGGGGCTACTGACATGGGTATACCCTACAGGTACTCGAGCTTGGTATATACGGCCTGAATACAGCGGAGGCCCACGGCGTCGTCAAGGCCCAAATGGAGAACTCGAGTAACCTACGGACTCTTGCTTGCGGAATAAGAAGAAGTTAAAGATAGAAAGTTCAAAGGGAAAACCCTAACCTGTAACCGACTCGACCTGCTACCTGACACCTAGCCTATCTATATAAAGGCAAGGAGGGAGCGGCGAGGAGGACACACGCAACCCTAGTTTTCATAACCCTCGCCAGATTGCATCTTCGCACCATTGTAATCTTTGTTTCCTCTGTTAATTCCACGAGCAGACAAGCAGGAGTAGGGACCTCTATGAGGCCTAAACCTGGGTAAATCTTTGAGTCCCATGTGTGCTTGTTTGCAAGCCGATTGATACTTCTAGTGCTCCCTCCTTCTCCAAAACCCAAGTCCATAATAATGGGCATTAATGAGTTAAACCCTCATCACTGCTCCTCAAAGAAGTCGACAATCTCCTCGGCTGGACGATCCATCGCCTGGTAATGAGGAACCATATTCTAGGTCAAACCCACTGGTGGCGCTGGCGGTCCAGTAGCAATCGCTGCCACATCTACATCAGGCCTATGCAGTCGCACCAGCGACAGAGCAGCCTTGGCACCAGCCACTAACCGTTGCCGCACGCACTCGTGAACCGCACTCAAATCCTGAAACTTAGACAAGAGATCCAATAGGCTCGAAGGGACGACGTCCAAGGGAAACATCGTCTAATAGATGTTCCTCAGGCACGACTACGCCTTCTTGAGGAAGTGGAGTACTTGAGAGGCATGATCTGCAGGGTCGCGAGTGCGATCGCACGATCATGGTCCACCCAAAAATACCCACTCGCCTAAAGCTGCTCCTGGCTCAGGTCGTTCATGCGAATGGTGATCTTGTCCTTTTCATCATGCAGATGGCGAGCACTGACAACTACACCACACAAAAGCAAAGTGTGAAATATAGGCATCACCACGACTGACTAAAGGAAAGATGAGAAGATAGAAGGCTAACACTTGAACTGCTCATTCAGCTGGGCCACCTCTTCCAATAGGTACTTCTCGCGAGCACAGGCTTTCTTCGCCTTCGACTTCCATACATCGGTGCTACCATGGAGGATGGGCAACTCACACTCCATTTGTTTAATACGGTTGCGCAGTCACGCAAGTAAAGACAACTCCTCCACATTCGAACGAGGCTGCGCCAAGTTCTCACCAGCAGAGGGAGGATCAGAAGGATCAATCGAAGGAGCACTCGAGGTACCCTACCACGAATCAAGCAAAAACAGCAAATAAGAGACCACGAATACATTTTGGCAAAGGGCATATATGCATTCAGACAAAGGAAAAGTTTTGATTGGGACATCCCCACAAAATCATTGTTCCATCAAGCAAAAGGCTAAGCCACTACAGCTATTATAGAAGGAGACTAAGGCGCAACATGTTTCTTCGACTTGGATTTAGTCCTTGGGGGCTTCATCGCATCCGTGGTTGTCTTCGACGCCACGGACATGCCGGCTGTACCCCTAGAAGCCGCAGCCTTTGCAACCTTTGCCTGAAGCCACTCTTCGTAGTACTTGGCGAGTGTCTCGATGAGCTGGGGACCATAATTTTTGCATTTACCAGCGTAGGGAGCAAAAACTACCTGCTGGCCTCCAGCGTCGACAGGCATCGCCTCCGAGATAGCCGCGGGATCCATCTCCATGCCATGGGCCTGCACCATTGCGAGTGCCATGGTGGCACCGATGGAGCGCTGTGAGTTCTTGAAATTAGCAGGAATCCCTCTAGCCAGAGACTCCACCAAGTCGCCAAGATTTTCAATCAGCTCAGCCTTGGGCGTCAGTTCTTCACGGATGCGACTGAGCACAGCCTTGGCCTTCGTCAGCGTCCCTTGAAGGGAAGCGCTGCGGTCTTCGACTGCTGCGATGGCGCGTGCCAAAGGATCATCACGATCAAGTGCCTGAGCATCAAAGCTCAGACCGCCAGCATCTACACAGAGCAAAGCATCAACACAACAACAAAGTTGCAGAAAGAAACATCGGAAACTGAAGACAAGAGACATACCTGAGAGGGACTTGGCAATCGAGAGAAGTTGCTCCTCAAACAACTTCTCCCTCTCAGCATTAGAGGCAAGGAGATCCTGCTCATTTCTGCGACTCCTTCAAGGCTGTGATTGCCTCATCACGGTTCTTCGTCACCGCAGCCAATGTCTTCTCCAATGCAGCAACATGGCGAAGCAATTCATTATGCTCAGCTGTGACATAAAAGGAGTGTTACCAAAATTCGAATCGATACTATTCGCAAAAGACAAGGACAAAATCATGACTTACTCTCGACAATGCGATGGCGATCGTCCAATCGCGCATGCTATTGACCCATGTTAAGAACCTGCTCCGCTAAGCGAGCGGCTTCCTTCACAATGAGTTGCATCAGAAGCATTCCAAGTTCAAGTAAAAGCACGCCAAGAGTAAATTCGACTGCCCAATACAAGATACTTACATGATCCTCCACAGACTCCGAAGAAGGCTGTTGCACAGTCATCCGGGTAACCATCTGATGCCCCCCAGCATGCGGGGAACTCGATGAATTATGCCCGGAGTGGGCCACCAATGGAGGAGAAGGAGACCATGAAGCCGCCTTCTTGGACTTGGAGCCAGCGACTCCGGACTCTTTCACAATTTGGACGTCATCAGAAGACGACGTCACCGCTAGACTGAAACACAAATCAAGCAAAAAGCTTTAGGACAAAGTGGCAGCTCAAAGAAGAAAACAAGGTCGCGAATTTAAAACTCACCAGCCAAATCTATCAAGATCGAAGGATTGCTCCTCTGACTCCGTCGACTCCTTGGGCAGCCGCATCTTCTTGCGGGCAGGTGCACTACTAGGAAACAGCCCATCTGTGGCGCACTGAAATGGGACTTCTGTGGCGCATATCCTAGTCGCCACTGATACCTCGCCACTGATAACTATCTTCTATGGCGCATTTCAAAATGCGCCACATAAGTCTCAAACTTCAGTGGCGCATATGGCCAATATGTGCCACATAAGTTTTTTCAAAATTCAAAAAAAAGGCGGGCCAGATCTCAAACTTCTGTGGTGCATATGGCCAATATGTGCCACAGAAGTTTTTTTCAAAATTCAAAAAAAAACCAGGCCAGATCTAGATTTGGCCGGAGTTGGAGTTGGTGGTGGTGGCTGGAGGAGGGCTAGGAGGAGGTTGCCGGAATTGGTGGTGGAGGTGGTGGAGGAGGAGGAGGAGGTTGCCGGAGTTGGTGGTGGTGGAGGAGGAGGAGGTTGCTGGAGTTGGTGGTGGTGGAGGAGGAGGAGGAGGTTGCCGGAGTTGGTGGTGGAAGAGGAGGAGAAGGAGGTCGCCAAAGTGGTGGTGGAGGAGGAGGAGGAGGGCGCTGGAGTTGGTGGTGGTGGAGGAGGAGGAGGAGGAGGAGGTGGTGGTCGCCGGAGTTGGTCGCCGGAGTTGGTGGTGGAGGAGGAGGAGGAGGAGGAGGAGGAGGAGAGAAGTGGGGAGGGGAGAAGTGTGGAGGGGAGGAGAAGTGGGGAGGGGAGAAGAAGTGGGGAGGGGGAGAAAAAGGAAAAAGGGAGGGAGAAGGGCGCCGACGGGATTAAAATTTCGAATCCCGCCCAAGACTTATGTGGCGCATATGGGGGAAATGCGCCACAGAAGTTTCTCCCCCTTTTTTATTTTTTTGCAGGAAAAAATCTTCTATCTGCCATAACTTTTTACTCTTTTGGAATTTGGGGAATCTACAAAATCTTCAACAGCTTCTAGCGGTTGAAATCAAGTATAAAATTTCAAGACGATCATTTTGATAGGTTAAAGATTTTTTTTCTGACATCGTATGCAAAAGTTAGAGCCGTTTTACTGTGCCATGACCTATTTTTGCAAAATACATCGAAATTTATGTTTTTCAATTTTTTCTAGATCTATACCCTAAAATCTAACTACAACTCAAAGGAATTATTTTTTTGAAGTTTCTATCATTTTTGTTTATTTTTTACAAAACTAAAAAAGGCGATCCACGGGGGGGATCTGTTTTCCCCCCTATATGCTTGTTTTGTGGCGCATACACCTATATGCGCCACAGAAACATCACTTTCTGTGGCGCATATGGACACATGCGCCACAGAAGTTTCTCCCGCTTTTTTTGCTGCTTGGTCCCATCAACCTTCTGTGGCGCATATGTCTATATGCGCCACAGAAGTTTGGCACTTCAGTGGCACACTCGAAAGTATGCGCCACAGAAATATGGACTTCTGTGGCGCATATTGGTTTCGTGCGCCACTGAAGTACCAAACTTCTGTGGCACATTTTTTCTAGTGCGCCACTGATATATATTTGTGGCGCATAATTTTACATATGCGCCACTGAATATCTTGTCTATCTATAAGTTGTTTCCTAGTAGTGGTGGCGCCATTGAGCTTACAGGAACATCAGGAATCGGCTCCTCTGCGCCAATAGTCGGGCCTTCTGGAGTCGACAGAGATTAAGCATCTGAATGCTCGTTGCGCGACCGCTTGCGAGTGTCCGGATCACTGGACTCGGGGGCTCCCTCCTCTTCTTCAAGTGGGACGGTCGATTCCGACTCGTCCTCTTCTTCCGCTTCGCTAGGAATCACCCCCTCAGGAAGAGGGGGCAACATGGGAGACACCTTCCAATCCTGCATCAAGAAGACAATTCATTATACAGCAAGGAATCAATGGCAATCGACAAAAATAGCTACTTCGTAGCACAATCATACCTCAGGAGGATGTTCAAGGCATCGAAGGGAGGCACGACTGGTTCGCCTGGAAGAACCTCCTTGGCGGTGTACTTTGTCACCAGTCGCATCCTTCTATCTACTTCACCCGTGGAAATGCCATCGGCAGATACGCGAGTGACATCGTCTGCACCAGTCCATTGGAACATGGGGTGGACTCTGGCCTCCAAGGGCTGGACACGACGGTGCAACCATGTGCGAATGAGGGCGGCACCTCCCTCTTCTTTACCTATGTGACTCTCGAGATCGCAGATGCGCTTCTATAGCACCTCCGTCTCCTTGGCTTCGCCAGGCATCACCACGTTCTTCCAAGAACGCCTCCTCTTGCACGACGCTACAGGGTCGAAAGGCGTGATTCCGTAGCACTCTCCGTCAGCCTTTTGGTCGCGGACGTAGAACCACTTGTCCCTCCACCCTTGGACGGACGCCATGAGCTTGATATCAAAATCTGTGGTAGAGGAATCGACATGGATCCCGCAGCCTCCTACGACGTAGACTACGGAACCAGATGTTGATTGTCGTTTCAGCTTGAAAATCTTCTTAAAGAGGCCAAAACGCGGCTCGATTCCGAGCCAGCACTCGCAGAATGTAATGTAGCAGGCAATATGGAGAATGGAATTTGGGGACAGCTAATGCAGCTGGAGCCCGTAGAAACAAAGGAGGCCCCTGAAGAAAGGATGCAGGGGCAAGGAAAGACCGCAGATGATGAACACTAGGAACATCACCCGGAAACCAGCAGGAGGACAAGGAGTTACCTCACCACCTGGCACTCACGAGTCATCCACCACAGGAGACAGAACCCCATCTTGATGGAGAAGATGGAGCTCAGATGACTTGATGATGGTGGCGCGCCACGCACCATTGGTGACGCGGGTTCCTGTACCCTTCTTCTTCCCGGTGCCGGCGGCGTTGGTGCCTATAGTGGCGGAACCGCCCTTCTTCTTGGCAGCAGCAATGGCGGCGGCGGACTTAGAGGCGGCGCCTCCCTTCTTCTTCCCCATCTTGCGATGGCGGTGCGAGCAGAGGAAGTAGCTCAGGAATACACGGAGCTGGTCCAATGCCACGAGGAAGATGAGCTCTTGGAAGCATAGAGCAGTGGCAATGGCAATGGAGGCACAAGCAGAGAAAAGAGCAGATGGGAAAAGTTACCGCAGCTGCGCTGCTACCTAACCCCTTGCAGATGCAATCTAACGGCCAGAAAAAAACTTACTAGACGCGTGGCGCACATCGGCGTCGACACGTGGAGAAGCCAAAATGCGAACCGTCCCCCACTATCTACATTACGCACGGAAATCGAGGAGACGCAGTTAAAACGGAAGATTACGCATTCCCGGTCAAATCAAAGTTAGAAAGTGGAACCTACCGCTCGTCACGTCCCGTCAGAGCCGCTCACGCGGGCAACTGAGGTCATCGCATCGTCAGCACTGACGTCATCGGCATCAGGAAATTGAAGATTTTGACTACTTTAGCCCTTGCTCGAGTCTTCGACTCCACCAAGCACTCGGGGGCTACTCCCATAGGGAGCGCTGGTCGCGCACCCTACGATTTTCTTTTTATGCAAGAACATGAACATTCAAAGCATACCCAACCACTCGAATCTACGACTCGATTATGGATCATGAGTTACTCCCATAGGGAGCGCTGGAAACAAATTCGACTGAAACAGGCACAAAAGACGATAGTAGTCGCATAAGTTTTTATTTTAGTCCCTGCCTGAGTCTTCGACTCAACCATGCACTCGAGGGCTACTCCCATAGGGAGCACTGGTCGCACACCCTATGATTATTTGTACATCGTAATGTGTATTGATAACATCCACACTCGAATGCTATGGCGACTCCGCCTCATACTTTCCCTACAAAGAGACTTCGTCTCCTGGGTCACCCGAATCATCTCCGCGATGACAAAATTTGGATGCCGCGCTTACAGCATGAAGGTAAGACCTGAATAAGGCCTGGCAACGCATATGCTGCGCACTACCAGAAACATATCCGTGCATGCAGGTGCGATGAACATACCTTGACGGACACGTCGAGTGCTCACACCCATACACTGGAATTCGACTCTTGTAAGACCTCCGTGGCTTGAGTCGAATTACGCCAGCACTTTTCTGAATTCGAGTCCGGGGACTCGAGTTCGAGTAGATTGCGTTGTTTTTCTCTAAAGCAGTTAACTGATACCGATGCATCGGTTAAGTCAGGAACACCTATCAACAATCCCTATGACATGAACTGAAACAGTCGAAAAATGCTCAGTCATGCACTCGAAAAGCTTCATAAAGTCTCCAGTCGAATCTGCGACTCCACTAGACACTCGGGGGCTACTGACATGGGTATACCCTACAGGTAATCGAGGTTGGTATATATGGTCTGGATACGGCAGAATCCCACAGCGTTGCCAAGGCCCAAATGGAGAACTCGAGTGGCCTATGGACTCTTGATTTCTTGCGAGACAAGAAGAAGCTAAAGATAGAGTTTAAAGGGAAAACCCTAACTTGTAACCAACTCGACCTGCTACCCGAGACCCAGCCTATCTATATAAAGGCTAGAAGGGGGCGGCGAGGAGGACACACGCAACCCTAGTTTCCACAACCCTTGCTAGATTGCATCTGCGCACCATTGTAATCGTCGATTCCTTCATTAATTCCAAGAGCAGACAAGAAGGAGTAGGGACCTGTGAACCTGGGTAAACCTTGCGTCCATGTGTGCTTGTTTGCTAGCCGATTGATGCTTCCTGTGCTCCCTCCTTCTGCAAAACCCAAGTCCATAACAATGGGTATTGATGAGTTAAACCCTTGTCACTTATTGTCTGCTTGCCTTGTCATTTTGATATGGGGATTCTTCTGTATCATCGGGAAAGGGGTACCCCGTTGGCGGTTCTCTATGATACACATGTACTTACTATGACAAGAACTTACCGATAACTAAACTTGAGTAGCATGAGGAGCGGCCCTCGTATTCAAGGGACATGAGATTTTCAACTTACACCTTGTCAAGCATATCCTCATATTTGATCACTTTAACCTTAAACACCTAAAGATGCTTATTATAGGGGCAATTAGAGCTGAAAGCTAATAAGTACCATAATTTTTGGAAGCTCTTTATGAAAATTGAAATCCCTGTTTCCCTTTGTGAAGGGCCTTTCTTTTACTTTTTAGTTGAGTCTGTAAACCTATTCCCTTCTATCTCAGCAAGTATTTTGAGTTATTGAGTTTCATTCATTCATATGATGATTTATTCAATCATGTTTCTTATGTTCCTTATTCCGCACATTGCTCTTATCTTAGTGTTTATTACTTTGAAAGCTATAATTGAAAAACCATTATGTTTGAACTCCTGCAAATTGTTAAACTATTCTTTGACCAAGAGCTAAGTTTGCCATTACCAATTATGATTTAGTTTATGTATATTTATTGTGTTTCCTTTACCTATTGCAAGTTAAGTTATATAACGGTGAGTTGTCTGCTATTATGATTTATGTATTGATGAATGTGATGCTTCTTGTCCGTATTCTTTTATAGACTCTTCACTCCATAAACCTGAGATGTTTATTGAGCTTAGTTTTCGCTTGTGGAAAAGCAAAGTCTAAGCTCGGGGGAGTTGATATGTCCATTTTGCATCACTATTCTATATCATATTTTACTGTTATTCATTGATATATTTCATATTAAGAGATGATACTTATGTTATTTCATCTGTTTTTGCATGGTTGATCACTTTTGGAGCATGGACCACTGCAGTCAGGATTCTGATGGAAAAGGGGATGTTTGGAGGCGAAATTCGCGAAGATCAGAAAATCCGGGAAAATACATGGAAAATTCTATTTTTCCAGAAGACGAAGGATGCAAGAATGGGGAGTGGAGATGGGCCATAGGGGGCCCACACCACCCCCTGGCGCGGGCCACCCTTGGCCACACCACCAGGTGGTGTGGCCACCCTGGCCCACTCCTGGCTCTCCCCTTTAGCGTATATTATCCCCACGAAACCCTAATACCTGGGGAGCAAACATAGAAAGATTCCGCCGCCTCTATGGGGTGGAAAACTACAGAGAGAGAAAGATATCTCCGACAGACAGATTTTGCCAGGGGAATTCCTTCCCAGAGAGGGGAGATCATCTCCATCAACACCACCATCAAGCTGGACTTCATCGGGATCATCATCATCTTCATCATCATATCCACCAGCACCATCATCACCTCTCCATACCGCTATAACAATTGGGTTGAATCTTGCATAGTTCTTAGGGGAAACTTTCTTGGTGTTGATTACTTGTTGTAGTTGATGCTATTGAGTGGAACCATTGAATTATGGTCTATGTTCAGATTGTTACTTATCATTATTTCACCTCTGATCTTGATCCATATGATGTCTTGTGAGTAGTTTGTTTAGTTCTTGAGGACATGGGAGAAGTCATATTGTTAGTAGTGGAATTGTGTTGAGAAAGATTCAATGGTTTGTTAATTAAGTTGTGGTGTTATTCTTCTAGTGGTGTCATGTGAATGTCGACTATATGACACTTCACCTATATAGGCCTAGGGGAATGCATTGTGTATTTGGATACTAAACGTAGGGGTTGCTAGAGTGATAGAAACCTAAACCCCCGTTAGGAAACCTTTTCACAAGGGATGTCAGGAACTTAGAGTTTAAAGTTGTGGTTAGGTTTCTATCTTAATTACTTTCTTTACTTGTGAATGCTTGCAAGGGGTATAATCATAAGTATGTATTAGTCCTAGGAAGGTCGGTACATTAGCACAGGTTCACCCACACAACACTTAGCAAACTAAAGAAGATTAATCAACTATATGAAGCGAAAGCACTTGACGATATTCATGTGTGTCCTCGAGAACGTTTGGTCATCTTAAGTAATACAACCGGCTTGTCCTTTGCTAAAGAAAGGATTGGGCCACTTGCTGCATTTATTATTATTGTCTTTCATTCACTTGTACTTTATTTATCTGCATTATCAAAAACCCCTAAAAATCCATTTGCTAAGTATTTTCAGAGAATTCCTGCTCCAAGCCACTCGTCAACACCTTCTGCTCCTTGTTTGGTTCGACACTCTTACTTATCGAAAATAATGTGATACACCCCCTATACTTGTGGGTCATCAGTTGCCAAGCTAGGTGATGAATTGGCCCATAAAAACTGTTGATATTCGATCTGAAGCATAATGTCGAGGAAGAATTTAGAGCTTATTCACAAAGAGAAGTTGACAGCTAAGGTTGATCTTGCCGTATTTGATCAAGTCGTAGAAAATCTAAAACATGAACTTCAAGTGAAGGGGGGCGATAGTAGACTCATGTGGGCAGTTTTAATAGTTGTCATCCTCGTCCTAGCAGTTAAATATGCGGTTGTGGTGAAGGGTGGCACGTGTAATGATTACTTGAATAGATAGCTAATTTAGAGAGTAGAATTGTTATTCAATAGATGGTTGTGAGTTCCTGCTAATTTAGTCACTTTGCGGTCCCAAAGTTATCAAGAGAATGCATTGCGGTGCCCGAGTTACTTGCCATTGGATCTAGCGGTCCCAAAGTGGTCGAGAGAATGCATTGTGGTACCCGACATGCTTGCCATTAGATCTAGCGGTTCCAAAGTTGTCGAGAGAATGTATTGCGGGGCCCGAGTTGCTTGCCATTGGATCTAGCTGCCTGTAGCACCCCGGGAATTTCCTAGTTAGAATTTGCTTGTTCTTTTATTTTATTGCATCATCATGATACCATGCTCATGTCATCATGCAACATTCATTTGAGCATTATATAAAATCTTGCATTTTGTTTTGTCTTGCTTGTGTTGTTGCTATTACAAATACTCTCTCCATCTTTGTACCTCTATTTTTGTTTTCTACAAACAAGGACCATTGCTAGGGTCCTATATTTTTTAAAGGGTTTGATTCCATTTTGAAACACTAAACCCCTATCTTGTATAATGCCCAAATGGACATATGTATGGGCATCCTCTCTCCTCTTTGATCTTGTTCTCTCTTGTCTCCAACTTGGCTACCATCCTCTACTCAACATGTTCGTGAAAGTTTCAAAAAGTTTTATTATTATTTTCGTAAAAAAAAATAGGCAAAAGGCTCGCCTAAAGTTTTAGCCAAAAATAGTTATATCTAGTCTACTTTTGACTGTATAAATAACCATTTCGTCTTTTTCTAATTATTTACAACATCCCTATATCCCCCCCTTTTGTTTTCTATACTTCCATATGTTTAATATAAAGCCACCCTGCAATTTTTTTTCTCTCTTCCAAATCCTCATGTCTCCTATCTTGTCTGACCGCTGGTTTAAAGCTTTCCTTAATTTACGGATATTCCAAACAAGAATGAGATTCAATTGAAGATGGTTTCGTTGGGAGATATGAGAAAAAGAGCCATGATAGCCTTTTCCTGTTAGGAGAGAGCTCATGTTGGGATTCGTCTGGTACGCACACACGCAGAGCCCTGTGGCCGACATCACTCCAGCCACAGTTGCCTTCCTCCAGCCTTTAATTGATCTAGATCGCAGTGGAGTCCAAGCCAACCACTCGCCTGGCTCCTTTTTCCCCTCTATTTTTCTTCTCTCCAGGCCAAACCAGATCGACGCCACACCATGGCTGTGAGCTCCGCAAGCATGACACTAGGGTAATCTCCTTCACCCCCATCCAGATACTCGTGCCAGGGAGTTCAGCAAGCATGACGCCGTCTACTCTAGTACGGAACATGGAGCGGGAGTGGCAGGCGTGTTACCAAGTCGCCATCTCGCTCAGGCGCTCGCCGAGGGTTCTGAACCTTCTTATTCCTCCCCCGACGTCGCCAGCCGTCCCCAAGCCGAATCCCCTCGCCACCAACCACACGGTGAGACACCACATCACCTCCATCTCCCCTTCATCTGATTCCGTCACCGTAAGCCTAGTTTGCTATGCCAAAATCTCCACGATTGCTGCCGAGGCGAGCTGCTCCTGTTATCTTGCTGCTCCTCAAGTACCTGCACGAGCACGCACTTGATTTCTGCGCCTTGCGTGCATACCTCAAGCACACCAGCGCCTCCAGATCTTGGTAAACCGGAGATGTTTCTGTCCATCGGCATTGTTTTGTTTCACTTGTCTGCCTTCTAGCTTCAGCTAGCTAGCTTTACACCAATTTTTGATTCAGCAGCTAGGCAGCTTGCTTAGCTAGCTATGCACGCACTAACTACGCTTTTTACGTTGCACTTATCTAATTTCAGTTTTGACGCATCAGATAACATGTTTTACACTGGAGTTCCCAGAGTTTTGATTCAGTCGATGGAATCAGCAGCCAACGCCTCCCTTTTATCTCCTCCCTCCGACCCAAATTAATTGACTTGGATTTGCCTACATTCGAATGTATCTAGCACTAAAACATGTCTAGATACATCTGAATCTAGACAAATCCAAGTCAATTAATTTGGGCCGAAGGGAGTAATAAAAATGCCTTCCATTATTTTCCCTCTAACATTAACGGAGCCATGTTCAGATTGTGGTGAATGTCGAATCCTCTAAACCTTTTATTTGTCGCATGATATAAATCTCATGAGTTTACTTTTTTTTCCTGGTTTTGTGTTAACTAAAATCTGAGAAAATTAATATACGAGCGACAGAAAAATACACGATTTACAACAAGAAAACCCGAGGAGCTCAATCTCATCATCTGTTACTGTTGACAAACTAAAAATAGGACAAAAGAGTTAAATGACTTTCTAAATAAGAAGGGTATCTAAATCTGTCATCCTCCATGCATAAATCCTCCGTATTCATCTCTACTAAATTGCTTATTCAAACAAATATTAAATAATTATGGCAACGTAATACTTGCGTATTAAATACATGGGATCACTTAACATGGGTCAATGTGTAGCTAGAATGCATCTTGCACTATAG
This sequence comes from Avena eriantha, assembly GCA_910589775.1. Lineage (NCBI taxonomy): Eukaryota > Viridiplantae > Streptophyta > Magnoliopsida > Poales > Poaceae > Avena > Avena eriantha. The sequence goes on along the minus strand of OU342742.1, from coordinate 380,207,731 downwards.
TAGGATGTCATGCATCATATCATAATCATGTCGGCTCTTTTGTCGTAATATTAAATATTGTACCTGGTGTTCCTTTTTAGTGGTTTGCTTCTTCTCGGATAGGACGAGGAGATGATGTGAGCTTTGGCCAATCCTTTGGATGTATCTTCAGCAATGTTTCTCAGGCGAGCATCTCTTCCCCTTCTACCTATTTTGTATTTATAGTTTTTATTTCTTCCTGTTGATCTATTGCTATCCATGTCGCGATGCTTTAGTTTCCGTGCACCAGTTATATCCCGTGCAGCCTTTATATTGCCATGGACACCTCCTAATACCTGTTGTTTGGTAGATAGCTAACCTTGCGAGTCGTAGTTGCTTGCTCAGGTGCGATCTCGTGTTGTCGAGTACCACAGTTGTTGGAATGCTGGCAGATGTTTATGGTGGAGATGATCATGACTTTAAATACAACTATTAAATTGCTAGATATAACTAATGCAGAGGCATCGGTGGGCAATAGATGTTATTTGGTTCTTCCACGCTCACTTTGTCCCGTAGGACCCCGAGTACTTGATACATGTTCCTTGATTATTCGCACTATCCACATCTGGGAGACCCTATAGGATCCCCTGAGCCAGAGCTTGATTCATTTCTATTTCTTGGGGCCACAAGTAGTTTGGGGCTTTATTACTATCATGTACTTATGCGATGCTTTACTGTTTTATTTAAGATTGTGCGTGGAGCACCTGTACTGTTTTGGATCGCGACACGTTTTCGCGGTATAGACAAGCCCAGTCACACTTTCGGGTTCCCAGTCGTTTACAGCCATCGTCGCAAACCCTGGGTCCGTTCCAGAGCCGGCCAACTTCGTTGTGGGTAGCTTAGTGGGGTGGCCCCCTGAAATATTTTATGAATCATGTGATTGCTTTGTCGTGAAAGCCTCGTTAGGTTTTGAGTTGGTTTTTCCGAGGTTGATCGAGTGTGTGTTGCTATTTGTGCACCCCTGCAAGCTAAAACTTTCTGAAAGCCGTGTCCGCGGTTATGGACGACTTGGAGCACAGTATCTTGATCATAGACAAGCATAACTAAAGTAGTGTTATAAATTTGACTTAATATGTGACTAGTAATCAGATTCAAATACAACGGAATTGATATTAAAAATGCCAACAACTGGTGGAGCTGGGGTTCCTTGTGTATTATATCTGCCTAGTAAGTATTGCAACTCCAATGGAATATGATAAAAGTGCCAACAACTGCTGGGTTTTGGGATTCCTCAAAACAATTATATCTGACTAGTAAATGTTCCAACTATAACGGAATGTTGATTAAGACTGCCCACTACTTATGCTTCAGGATGACTCATGCTATCTATATCTGACTAGTAAGGGCTTCAACTATAATGTAATGAGTAAAATTGCCAACTGTGTGAGTTCCCCGGTCTGACTTCCTCGTTTAGTCTCGAGGGGAAATACCAGGACGGGTATGTTTGGTGTTAGTCTCAGGTTGGATTCGAATAGGTCTTTCTTATCCCTCTCTAATAGCCGCCAGTTTTACTGAGTCTCTATAGGTTGTTTAGTGCTGCTGCGCTGCCGCTTCAGTCCACCATACCTATGTAGGCGAGCACCGCCGAATTCTAGCCTCGCCGTGTACTGGCCTCAGTACTGACGCTCCTCTTTTTTCCTTTTCCCTTTGTCGGCACCCCTTTTGTTTTAGCAGGTTTGAGATCGACGTCGTTAGCAGGGTTATCCTTCCGGCTTGGCCTGGGCAGGGTTATGGACGCCATTGGTTATTCTTCAGGGCTCTTAGCCCTATTTGCATCTTGTTCGTACTCGAACGATGTATCGTTTTCAAGGTGTTTTGGATCTTTGTAGTGTATATCTGTAATCTTGACTCTTGGAGTCGTGTTGTATATATATCTGTTCTGTGGGTCCCTTCGAGGACTGTTGTGTAATGGTATTACTTCGTTCTCCACCCGCACGAAAGTGCCTGGTGGGCGTCCTTGAATCGTTTCTATGCGGGTTTGGCGGAAAGGGCTAAAACTTGCATATGACTGATTTCAAGGTGTTACACTGCCCATAGTTGGCGTGCCAAATGCCTAGAGGGTCAAGTTGGGGCCTATCAGTTTTGACTGTTCTGTCGCTGTTATCGTGGCTGCCATGTAGAGTTGCAGCATTGGTGGCAGCATCCATTCCCTGTTCCAAATTAGTGGCTGAGATTGTCAATCCAAGTTAGTTGATTCAAATTCCTCAAGATACAATCGAATCTAGTGAAATCTAAATCAACTAATTTGGGTCGGAGGGAGTACTACTTATGAATCAGCTTTAGAGCATATCCACCATCCTCACTCCTCAAATATGTATCAATTTTGATTCAAATCATACATATTTCGATCAAATTTATACAAGCCAATCAGAGATTGTCAAAGCAAGTACTACTACTTATGAATCAGCTTTAGAGCATATCCACCAGTTTCACGGCTCAAATATATGTCAAATTTATTCAAATCGTACATATACTTTAAGTCACAGAATTTTGGTTCAAATTGGGCTTAAATTTGTCCCAATTTTAAGTGGACGGTGAGCTAGCCGCCCTCCCCACCGAATGTGTACTCCAAGAAGTATGGGAAAAGTGCTCCCATCTAGCCTTCACCGTCGAAGTGCATCTCGACGTGCCAGCCGCAGCGGCGGCCTGCCTCCCATAGCTTTGGTTCACGAAGGCTTGATCTGCATCGTCGCAGTGATCTGCCACCCATAGCATCTTCTTATTTACCATGGGAAAATGGTGCCTTTTCCTTTCTTTTCTCTTTTCTCATCTTTTTTTCTTTTTTTTCTCAATCTCTATATATCTTTTTTTATAAGAAGAAAGCTTCATAGATTGCTCATTATGGTTACGTTGCAGGTTTCCACCATGATTAGGCATGGATTAGACTAGCCGCCCAGGCGTTTCTCTAACACACATACATAACTTCATGGACTTACAAGCTCCCCTTTCATTCCATACCGACGACATCCATAAACAAAAGAGCATGATATTAACTGGGTACAATGTACAAGTGCAATGTTGAAAGCATTCCCCATGACAACATGGTTTTGCTAATCCCAACGTATAAGTGCAAGCATATAGAACATAGATGACACAATGGTTCAAGTTTATTGAGGGCAAGAAAAGTAAAGTATGCCATCAAGTTCGTGAGAGCTTTAATCACTAATTTTCACATAACAAGTTTAATTCGGAAGGTAGATAAAAACATGAATATACTTTGAATAGCAAATGCTAATAGGTAGGTATGGTGGACTCTTTGAAATAACTTGGTTTTATTTGGAGTTAATTGCATGAGTGAAACTCATACTTAGTATGGAGGCTAGAAAAAGACTGGGAGCGACCAACTAAGAGAGCAATAATGGTCATAATCATGCAAAGCGACAAAACATCATTTATTAAAGCATAAAGTGATATTACAAGTCGAAAACTAAATGATCATAAAGTCTATGGCGACTTGGTGTAGTCTTAACATGGTGTGAGCATGCGCCAAGTCAACCCAAACAAAGCATCAAAGGAGAATACTACAATACTATGCTTTAATATGCTAAGACAACGCATGATTCTTTCAAGGCACATTAAGCAATCTCAATTGTTTATAACATGTCATGCTACAGAAAAAATCACTAAGCATAAAGCCAATACAATATCAAGCATGACATGATAAAGTCTAAGCCACAGTCAAAAACAAGCTTCCTTTTGTACCACTATAAGCATGAAACTTCCTACTCTTTTCCAACACCAATCGACTTATTTGAAATAACTCACAAAGATAATAATTTATAAAGATGAATGGGCTTGTCTCACAAATCCACAAAGAAGAATTAAAAAGTTCTAAGCTGATAGCACAAGAAAACTAAGGCTAAACCCAGTGCTAGCAAAAGAGAACACTTACAAAACAATATGAATAAAAACTAGAGTGTTCTAACCAATGAAAGCAGAGTGTGTGTCTCTCCAAAAGAAGTGTTGGGATCCAACCAACTTATTGCAACAAACCAAGCAAAATAAAACTAAAAACAAAAACAAAGACGCTCCAAGAACAACACAACAGTGCATGAAACAATAAAAACGAAGTGTCTAGAAAGACCTGAGATTTTTATTGATGAAGAAGGGGATTCCTTGGGCATCCCCAAGCTTTGACGCTTATACCTCTTCAATATTTCTTGGGGTGACACGGGGTGGCATCCCCAAGCTTGAGCTTTTGTCCATTCTTCATCTCATTACATCATTCTTTTCCTACACCTGAAAATTTCCTTCATACAAAACTTCACACAATCTTCATTAGCAACATTAGTGCATTCAAAAGATGGGATTTAGTTTTAAAACAGCAAAAAATTCATTAAAAACACAAGCTACTGTAGCAATTCCTCAAAAAACTCAATTCACCAAAAAGAAATCGATAAAGAGGCAAATGCAAATAATGGCAAGAATCTGTCGAAACAGACTAGCAGGTGAAAACCGATTTTTTCGAAGACCTTATGTTGCTCAAATCAAAAAGAGTTGAACTAACGAAAGTTATCTAACAACCTGGGGGGTTTATTCAGAAATTACAGCTCAATCCGACATACAGAGATTTTTCACGAATTTTTACAGTGAAGCAGAAAAATCTGTTTCGGGACAGCACTTCCCCAAATCTTACTTCCCTCTCATTAGAGGTTATTCTTGGCACAAAAATAAAAATAAAAAGGATAAGGAGAGTTTATTACATAAGTAATAACGTACAAGACTCAAGAAAGCTATTGGGTTATCTCCCAAGAAGTATTTTTCTTTAACGCCTTTGAGCTAGGCATGATAATTTCGATGATGTTCATATAAGAAATATGAATTGAAGTAAAAGAGAGCATCAAGAAGCAAATATGGAACAAATTTAAGTCTAACCCACTTCCTATGAAAAATAATCTTGTAAAGAAACAAGTCATGAAAGCACAAAGCAACAAGCATAGGAAAGCAAAACAAGTGCAACTTCAAAAGTTTCAACATAAAGATGGGAAACTTAATATTGTTGAGATACATAAAACCATGTTTCTCTCTCTTATAGTAACTTTTAGTAGCATCATGAATAAAATTAAAAATATAACTATCACATAAAACATTCTTATCATGAGACACATGCATAAAATAATTAATACTTCCCACATAAACATAGTCATTCTTATTAATTGTAGTGGGGGAAAATTCAACAAAATAGCTATCATTAGTATTCCCATCACCATAATCATCAAATATAGGAGGCATATTGTAATCATAATTAATTTTCTCCTCAATAGTAGGTGGACTGAAAATATCATATTCATTATTGTAATCATCATATATTGGAGGTGTAGTGTCATCATAAGCAATAGAATAATTATCTTCCAAAGTGTATTCATTTGTCAACATATCATCATTGGAAGGAACATGGATAGCACTAATAGTATAGCAATTATTAATATCATCATTTTCAGAATTGGTACCGAAGAGATTTTCAATATCAAAAGAAGTGTGTTTTTCCCAATCATGATCACTACTATAGTTAACAGGCATAGGAACATCATCGAGTTCAGACTCATCAAAGACTATAATAAGAGCAACATGCTTAGGGGAAATATCGTTTCCTCTCTCCTTTTACTCCTCCCTTTCTTCTTTTTCTTCTTATCTTTAGGAGGGAGAGGCTTGAAAGGAAGCCTCTCCATATACCCTGGTTTATTGTTAGAGAAAATAGAAGAAACTTTAGAGGATTCCTCATTTTCATTAATAAGATCAAAACACATATTAGTCCTATCATATTTAGGTAAAACCTCATCTTTTATAATATTTTGTATGTAAGTATTTGTGTGGCAATTATCAACACAATAAAGATGACAACCATGCAGGACACTATTCATATCAAAAGCACCCATATCTACCAAAGAGGTTTTTCTTGATAACTCTTCACATCCCAAAACTAATGTAAGTTCATCATGTTGATTAGGAGTGATCATGTCATCACAATACAAACTTGCAGTACTCATTAGATTAGAACGGATATTATTATGGCATGAGCATTGAAAATTGAAATGACCCACTTCAAAGCAAAGTTCACAAATAAAAGGATAGAGGGCACAAACTTTTTTACCAAGATCATTTAGAGCCCTATACCATGTTCTAGTTTTTTCATTCCTGTGGGTGATACAGTATTCTTCTTCAATTTTATTCTTTTCACAAGGTCTATGTACTCCACAAAAATTAACATGCTTATAAGAAATAGTACTTTCAGAGGTTTGATCATGTTTATTACTATCATTAATAACAATTTCATTTTTCATGCAAGTGTCTTTAAAAGGCTCATGATACATGTCCCATTTTTCTTTAGGAGAATTAATATGAGAAGCAAAGGCTCTACAACAACCAACAAGAATTTGAGGATCAAGACCATATTTAGCACTAAGCTCTTGAAAATAAGCAGTTTTAGCGAAAGACTTAATGCAATCATACTCATAGTTTATATCTGGTTATTTACCTTTGTCGTTATCCCAATCTTCAGTATTGCTTTGAATTATTTCAATAAGATCCCACTTAGCTTTGACCCCCTTACTTGTGAAGGATTCCTCTAAACAGGTATCTAGATAGTTCTTGTAATGTCCTGAAAGCCTTGCATAAAAATTATTAATAACAATATTACCGAGGAGCTCATGAATGGGACATTTGAGCATTAGTGACTTCAATCTCCCCCATGCTTGGGAAATACTTTCTCCATCATGTCGATGAAAATTATAAATGTAATTCCTATCTTTATGAATTTCATGAGGAGGATAAAATTTAGAGTAAAAGAGAGATTCAAGTTCCTTCCACTCCAAATGATAAGGATGATCTAGTAGCTCATACCACTCCATTGCTTTGCCCTTAAGTGAAAAACGGAATTCCTTCCTCTAAACTTGGTTCATTGAAATAGCTGCACACTTGAACAACTCGCATAATTCGTGTATAAAGAGTAAATGATCATCAGGATGGACAGTTCCATCTCCAAAATAACAGTTATTCATAACACGTTCAACAATTTTTATAGGTATTTTAAAAGGGATGCTTTCGGTATGTGGATTTAAAATATTACAAGTATCATTAGAATTACCACATATGGGAGATAAAGTATCATCAGAGCAAATTTTCTTCTTTAAAGCTGGGGAACTAAAAAGATCATTTTCATAAAAACTAACTTCCCCAAGCTTAAATGTTTCCATAGCATTAGTAACAAAGGTGTTCAAAAGATTCATACTAATAACATTGCTATTAGCATGCAAAGAAAGTTCCATGGGTTTTTTAATTTTCTTTTCAGACAATTCATGTTCTACCTTAGGAAAAATACTAAAAAGCTCTCTAATTTTGTTGTTGTTTTCCATTAAGCCTAACTAGTGAAAATAAAAACAAGAAACAAAAAGATATAATTGCAGAATCTAAAGGGAATAACTTCGAGCACTCACACAGCAGCAACAGTGCTAGAAGATAGCTTAGTAGCCAGAGGATGTGAGAACCTTTTACCTTACCTCCCCGGCAACGGTGCTAGAAAATAGCTTAGTAGCCAGAGGATGTGAGTATCTTTTACCTTACCTCCCCGGAATGGCGCCGGAAAATAGTTTGATGCCTACGCACTTCTATTCTTGTAGACAGTTGTTGGGCCTCCAAGTGCAGAGGTTTGTAAAACAGCAGCAAGTTTCCCTTAAGTGGATTACCCAAGGTTTATCGAACTCAGGGAGGAAGTGGTCAAAGGTATCCCTCTCAAGCAACCCTCCAATCAAGATACAAGAAGTCTTTTATGTCCCCAACACACCCAATACACTTGTCAGGTGTATAGGTGCACTAGTTTGGCGAAGAGATAGTGAAATACGAGTAATATGGATGATTATAAGTGGTAACGGTGCCAGAGAAGAGCTTTAATAGATCTCTGGCTCTCCCCACGTGTGTGAAAGTGATAGCGCGCACACCATGGTGGCACTTAGGCTAGAGATTACAAATACTTGTTATGAGTTATATTTGGAGTTGGATGTCTCTATGGAATTGTGGTGTTTGTTGGAACCATCTAGCGCTCAAGGTGACAATGTGGGGTTATCTAGATGGGGAAAGCGAACTTTGAGGAGTGTTGTTATAGCCCTACCATGGATTAGAGTGTCCAACCAGAGAGTAGTTCAGAATAGTATCATAAAGAGAAGATATTTATATGAGAGTGTTCACTAGTGAAAGTATGATCCCTAGGCCTTGTTTCTAAGCATTGAAACCCCGTTTGCAACTAGATCTGTTACATGTTTGCTTGCTTCCATCTTTATTTCAGATTGCCTTTGGTCTCTTCCCACGTCAACCACGCGCCATCAAAGCTCATTTCTGGCACCGTTACCACTTATAATTATCCATACCATTTGTATTTCACTATCTCTTTGCCGAACTAGTGCACCTATACACCTGACAAGTGTATTGGGTGTGTTGGGGACACAAGAGACTTCTTGTATCTTGATTGCAGGGTTGCTTGAGAGGGATACCTTTGACCACTTCCTCCCTGAGTTCGATAAACCTTGGGTAATCCACTTAAGGGAAACTTGCAGATGTTCTACAAACCTCTGCACTTCGAGGCCCAATAACTATCTACAAGAATAGAAGTGCGTAGACATCAAGCTATTTTCTAGCGCCGTTGCTGGGGAGGTAAGGTAAAAGGTACTCACATCCTCTGGCTACTAAACTATCTTCTAGTACTGTTGCTGGTGTGTGAGTGCTCGAAGTTTTTTCCTTTAGAGTGCTCGAATCAAGATACAAGAGGTTAGGCATGGATTAATCCACCATGATTACGCTGTCCATATCAAGATATAATTGCAGAATCTAAAGGAAATAACTTCGAGCACTCACACACTAGCAACAGTGCTCGAAGATAGCTTAGTAGCCAGAGGATGTGAGAACCTTTTACCTTACCTCCCCAGCAACGGCGCCAGAAAATATCTTAGTAGCCAGAGGATGTGAGTACCTTTTACCTTACCTCCCTGGCAATGGTGCCAGAAAATAGCTTGATGTCTACGCACTTCTATTCTTGTAGACAGTTGTTGGGCCTCCAAGTGCAGAGGTTTGTAGAACAGCAGCAAGTTTCCCTTAAGTGGATTACCCAAGGTTTATCGAACTCAGGGAGGAAGTGGTCAAAGGTATCCCTCTCAAGCAATCTTGCAATCAAGATACAAGAAGTCTCTTATGTCCCCAACACACCCAATACACTTGTAAGGTGTATAGGTGCACTAGTTCGGCGAAGAGATAGTGAAATACAAGTAATATGGATGATTATAAGTGGTAACGGTGCTAGAGAAGAGCTTGACGGGTAGAAAGATACTAAAGGCAATCTGAAATAAAGATGGAAGCAAGCAAACATGTAATAGATCTAGTTGCAAACGGTGTTTCAATACTTAGAAACAAGGCCTAGGGATCATGCTTTCACTAGTGAATATTCTCATATAAATATTTTCTCTTTATGATACTACTCTGAACTACTCTCCGGTTGGATAACTCTAATCCATGGTAGGGCTATAACATCACACCTCAAAGTTTGCTTTCCCCATCTAGATAACCCCTCACTATCACCTTGAGTGCTAGATGGTTCCAACAAACACCACAATCGCATAGAGACATCCAACTCAAATTATACTCATGACAAGTATTTATGTAACCTTAGCCAAAGTGCCACACTGTCAACTTCACACACATGGGGATAAGCGGAGATTCATTAAAGCACTTGAGTAGTAGAATAGATATATAGATTACAAAGCTCATGATCTCAAAAGATCACGCATAGAGAGAGAGATGAACACATAGCTACCGGTAGAGCCCTTAGCCTCGAGGAAGAACTACTCCCTCCTCATCATGGGAGTCAACAACGGCGATGGAGATGGTGGTGGAGTCGATGGAGATGGCTCCGGGGGCAATTCCCCGTCCCGGCAGGGTGCCGGAACAGAGACTTTCTATCCCCCGAATCTCCCCTTCGGTAGCAGCGGCACTGTGGAGGTTTTCGTGGCTTTCTCCTGGATTATTTAGGGTTTTCTCATCGGGGGGCTTCTTATAGGCGAAGAGGCGAGGCGAGGAGGAAGCCAGGGGGCCCACACCCCTGGTGGCACCAGCAGGGCAGGCCCGCGCCACCATAGGGTGTGCCCACCCTGGTGCCTACTCCGTCTCTGCTTTGTGTTTCCGTGTTGCTCCGGGAAAATAGGCATATTGGCTTTTGTCCCGTCCAATTCCGAGAATATTCATTTTTTTAGCTTCACTGAAACCGAAAACATGCAACTGACACTGTGGCATCTTGTCAATAGGTTAGTTCTAGAAAGTATATAAAAATACCTCAAAGTGTAGACAAATCATAGGACAAATGATATAAAACAAGCATGGGGCATCAAAAATTATAGATACGTTTAGGACGTATCAGCCAACAAGCTTTAAAATAAACAAAAACCCTTCTAAAGCACTCCTTTTCCATTATCTTCCCTCTTATTTGTATTGAACGGTATGCTTGTCTATCTGTACAACACTACCTGGACTAGCCATCTCTACTTCAGCTTTGAAGTTATAAAGCAACTGAAAACTTTCATTCCATGGACCATTGATCCTATCAAGAGCCATTTCCTGTGCATAGAACATCCTCATGTAAGGTACTGTAATATTAAACTTTTCAGAAACTTTTTTATGAGCGCTGTTGCACCAAGTGATGGGTTCGCTCTCATCCAATCCATGATTGCATCTGCTAACCACCTAGTCTTTGCTAGTTTTGTTTTGTCCTTTGGCTGTCCCCCTTGAGGTGGACAAGAATGTTCGAACCGGTTACCTTTTATCTGAAACATAATGAAAATGATAGGTACAATTAACAAATTCTACACAATGATCTAAAATACACAACTGGTTGTAATACCTAAACCAAACTACTCCTGAGTATAGTGGATGTGTGCATCCTCTACCTACACCTCTTGTATGGGCACTTCACTGTGAACCTTGCTGGCTCACTCTTAATAACAACATAATCATTATTGGTGCAGATGCAATATGTAGTAAGGGCATTACGACAGTCCCGCATCGTTTCAAATACGGTGCCTTCTGAAATCTTAGGATCGTTCATGTCCCACTCTATTACTGGCAAGTCCTCACCATCGTACTCGGCTAAATGAGACTGTCATTGTTCTCCGCATTCTCTTCTTCATCAGTGTCATCAAATCTGACACCGTGGGCCAATTCCTCTATGTATTGATCCTCTAGTGCATATTTATTGAATCTATCTACCAATTTAGGAAACATCAACTCATCCTCATCATCTAGTGGAGGCGCTCCCTCAGCAAGCTTTGCTTCGTCCTCCACATCGGTCGCACGAGCAATTTGGCTTACACTCACAGTGCAAACAGATGGTACTGTTGTGGACCTACAAGGAGCGCGGGGGCACACACTATTAGCAGAGACAGTAGAGACACATGATGCCCGACCACTTGATAATGCCTGACCACCAGCTGATGCTTTAGCCCCCTTTCCCGTGTGTTCAACTTTAGACTGTACATGGAGATGAATTCGACCAAAACGTTCGGCAGCAATCAAAGAGAAAAGCATTACCAGATCAGCTTCGCTAGTTAGTGGGAGCAATCTTTGCTCACTAATGTTGAAATATTGCAAATCAATTGAATCGCCATTGCTCTAGGGGAATTTAGAATATATTTTATCTTTCAAATCTCTGAGGGTTATGGAGGTTACAACCACCACTGGGAAGTAAAATCCAGAGAGATACCGTTCACAACCACGAATTACGCTAGTATCCAGTTTAACCGCCAGCCGAAATGCTAGTGCTGGATCAATCCTATTCGAAAAGCAAGGCAGTTAGCTGAGCACCGGCAATTTGCGCTCAATTACTGCCTATAATCAATCCACAAAGGGAAAGAATACTTACCCAGATGGAATCCATGCGTTAGATCCCTCCGATTCCACCCAATCTTCTCCGTGCTCAATGGGGAGGACCGGTACACCCGTCGGTGTCGCATACTGTTTCGTGAAAGGGGTAGATCTAGCGGGGGAGGAAGCGAAGCCGGAGTGGGCTTAGCGGCTAGGAGAGGGGGCGGCTCGGGGGCCGAGGACGGCATAAGGTAGGAGGGCACGACAGCGGGGGAGCGGAGCAGAGGGGCGGTGTGGGAGCTGTTCCAGGCTCGGAGCGAGAATGGCCAGTCCAACGTGTCTCCATGCGGCCCCACCCTTCACCACATATGCAAGATCAGTCCTAATGCGCCCCCACCCTTCACCACGTATGAAGGACCCGTCCCAACATGGCCCCACCCATCAGCACGTAACAGTCGAGGTGACGTAAAGTAACGCTCAACGCAGGACCTGCCCCAACGCGGTCCCACCTGTCAGCATGTAATGGTCAAGCCTTTGACCTGACGGCATCCCCCGTCCGAGTGCATATGAGGGTTTCAGAATGGAGGGAGGGAAAAGGAGAAAAAACTAAGCGGCTGGGGAAAACTAAATACAACTAATGAACCAGGAGCACGAAAATAGAATCCCTAGAATATTAACTGAATATTCACAGTAGAATATTGATTGAATACTCAGTCCAATTAGCATATTGACTGAATATGTACACATAAGCAAGCATGCTCATACTGGGTACTCACATATAAACACTAAAACTTTGGATTAGGTTCAGAGCAATCACAAGCAGGTCGTTAATTTTTACACGGAAGCAACCATGCTCATGCTCCATCTTATTTGCTAAATTTTACACATATTGTTAATTTTTGCTCATGCTTATGTGTATAGATAATTCTGTCACTTATACCTCCATACTTTGCAAATAGATAGGCTAAGAACTACTGATTCTAGCAAATCAAGCTAATACTCCAGCAAATGAGGAAACAATAGTGTAACTTGCAACTCAAACTACACTTCTATATAAGATGAAACTCTCGAGGTTTCAGTCATATATGTATAGGGAATTCTCCACAAGCTTGGCAATTTGTTCATTATGTAGTGAGACAAGTGGGTAATGTTCTTTGAAATCTTAGTTCTATCACAAACTATGAATCCAGCTACTCTATACTAAGAATTCCATAACATAAATTAATACAATTCATCTGTTAGCAACATCACTATGAAATAATTCATGTACTAATGAAACTTGGACAGATATTTAAGAATCACAGGTGAGTATGTCCTTGTAACAAGCAAAAATACCACTTTCACTAATGACGAAAGGAAACCATTAATTACGTGGCTGATTCAATCAAAAAATCCAGAGTGTCCTTCAATCCAGTACTGAGAGGGGAAAAGAAGAGAGAGGGAGCAGTGATGTTCGAGTACCTGCGGATGGGGAGGTGGTCGTCGACGAGGTGGCGGTGGTGCTCCTGCTGCGGACGGGCGTGGGACAGGCTCTAGCAGCGGCGACATGTGGCTCCTCCTCCACGGGCTTCGGCAACAGCGGCAGGTGGCTTCCCTTCTCCTCATGAAGCATGGTGATGGCTGGCTCCCTCCCCCATAGGAACCAGCGGCGAGAGCTAGGGTTACGGGGAAGAAAAGACGAAATGGACAAGAAGGGGGTTAGGAAGGCCGAACTGTCTATTATTTGGCTAAGTGTGAAAATTCTGTGGCGCATTCCTAAGATATGCGTCATAGAATCTTTGCACTTAGTCCAAAGCAGCGCGGCGTTGTAGTTTGACATGAAACACACACATAGCCTAGTGGTCTTCCTTGACAACTCTAAACCTGGGGCAAGGTTCGAATACTGGCTATCTCAGACTTTTTTTCCTTATTTAAAAAACATTTTTAATTATGTAACAAATATATTTAAAGCAAGAACATACACATGCTATTTATTCAAAAGAACCTCCCCGAATCATATATATATATGCTTGTCACACACATGCATATTTGTATACCCACACGAATATCATGATATATGTTTTAGTCTAACTAATATATTTGCGAGCACACATGTGAATTAATACACAAAAAAGGTCATGTCATCATGTGATGTATCGGTTTCGAGCTAGCCTCTGTTCACAATCTTCTTACCCTTTTTTATCGCGGTTGAATACTTTAGCCCAGACACTTTAAGATTTCTTCTCATGAACGAACAACCTTTAGTAGGCAGGGTGGTCTTCCTTCTTACTGTAGTAGTAGTAGGCATGTCGAAGTAATTGTCAAATTCCTCTTCGATCTTTGGATTGCCGTTCTTGTCGAAGTCTTGCTCGTTGGCGGCTCCTTCCATTTCGATGGTGCTCCTCTTGCCCCTCCTCACTACAACACGATTGGGCTTTGACGGGTCGGTAATAAAAAAGCATTGAGCAACCTAGCTAGCGAGTGCCCATGGCTCATTTTTCGCAGAGGCGTTCTTCGTCGATTTGGCATAGGGTATAATCATGATGGTGAAATACCGGACTTCTTTTTCCACGTTCTTGACCCATCTAACACGAAACATCGGTACCGTCTCTCCATAGTAGTCGAGCTCCCATATCTCATCCATCCTTCTGTAGAATCTTTCCATGATAGTAGTCTCATCATCGGCGAAGGATAGCATAGTTACTCCTGAGTTTTGATATTCGCTATTCCTGTCCTTTTTCTCAGTGTAGATTCTATAACCGTTTATGTCGCATGATTGATAGGCCCTTAGGTTGTACGCTGAGACATATGACAAGGAGAATATGAGTTTTTATCTTCCGTAGAAGGCGTCTGTGGGGGATTATCCAGCAGTCTTTTCTTGAACCAACCCGTGAAGCAGGTGTTGTGCTCTTTGGTTATGTCTCCCTCCTTCTTCGGTCGGCAAAGAAGAATCGAACCTTGGACCACGCATTCGACCTGAACATACATGTGTGAGTTGACCAACCGGGCTGCCATTCGTTTATGTTCAGATTAGAGACAAGTTTTTTTATCTATCATCTGCATGGTACCATTAAATTTCAACCTCAAGACAGATAATGACTTGCAGCTTTGGAATTGGAACTTGCGCTACATGCAAACTTCGTACCCCCTCTGCATATTAGTTTTGGTCAAAGTCAAACATAATAAATTTTGACTAAATATCTAGAAAATAATATGAACATCGACGATATCAATTCAATGTTATTAGAATCATCATGAACTATATTTTTCATATTATATGTATTTGACATTATGAAAATATGTTTTTACATATATTTATAAATATTAACTTTGACCAAACCTAATATGCGTTTTAATTTGGGAATGAGGGACTACTACATGTATCACTCCCTCCGATCCATATTACTTGTCTAAATGTATCTAGACATGTTTTAGTGCTAGATACATAAAATTCCAACAACAAGGAATATGGATCGGAGGGAGTAGCTTTTTTGGATGTTGTTGTGCTGCATGCAAAGTTCATATGTGTCGTTGGTTGTTGATGCGAGTCTTCGAAGTTCAGACATGGAAAGTTATTGCTCAGCTTCTGACTAGTCGTTTATGTCATTATGTGTAATTATTTTGCCAAATTGTAAGTCTAAATATTTGTGTGTACATAATTATTAGTTTATTGCGTTATTTATAAATTAAAATATATGAATTTATATCTTAAAAAACCAGACTATGAACCGATGAACCAGTGGTTCGACCGGTAAAAGCCTGAACCACCAGCCTCACCGGTTCGATCATCGGTCCGGTTTTTTAAACTATGGTTGTAGCGCGACTCAGTGTGCCCTCTCAAATTCGACGCGTTGACCAATAATGTCGACATGCCGTGAGCGGTAGCCCTCGGTGACCATATCCAGTGAGCCTTCCGAGGTGCTTCTTGGTGGGTATTCCAACATCCTCGTTCTCGGTGGTTAGATAATTCTAGCAGAAAGAGATGTGCTCGTAGATCAAAAAAGCCTTTGGCTATGCTTTCATCTGGACGGGACCTATTACAAACGAATCATTTGATAACACCATTCAGCCTTTCAAACGGTATCATATTGTGCAGGAATGTTGGGCCGAGCTGGATGATGTCATCCACGACATGGACAAGCAGCTGCACCATGATATCAAAGAATGCGGGCGGGAAGTAAATCTCGAGCTCGCATAGTACCACCACAATCTCTTTATGTAGCTTGTAGAGCCGCTTCACGCCGATCAACTTACTAGAGATTATGTCAAAAAATTTGCAGAGGCCAAACAGCGTCTCACGGACATGTTCGTCCATTATCCCTCGGATCGTAATGGGAAGTATCTACGTCATCTACACGTGACAGTCATGAGAATTCATACCACTGAACCTTTTCTTCGCTACGTCTAGATATCTGCTTATCTTCCCTGATTAACCGTGAGAAACTTTCACTCCTAGGAGGCACCTGAAATACTACTCGAGCTCCTCCTAGATCAAAGTGAAGCAGGCGGCGTGAAGCACCACCTCATTCTTCTTAACCCTTTTGCGGCGACCTTGAGTCCCTTCCGTCTGATCATCATCATCATCAATATTAGGGTACTGAAGATCTTTCTTGATGCCAAGCAATTTCAGGTCGTTTCTTGCTTTCGGGCCATCCTTGGTCCTCTCCGGCATGTTGAGAAGAGTGCAAAGATGATTCTCGATAACGTTCTTCATGATGTGCACTATATCGAGGCTATAGGGCATGTGGAGGACCTTCCAGTATAGCAGGTCTCAGAAAACATACCTCGCTTTTCATACACCCAGCAGCGGCTTTGTCCTCGATCGGCCCGGCGCGGGGCACTCTTGCCAATTATTCAAAAGCTCCTCAATTTATTCGCCGCTCCTTAGACGCAGGGCTCTTTCGAGCTCGTCTTTACCATTGTACAGGTCACCGCGTTTTCTCCACGGGTGATCCATGTAGACCACTTTTGAGTCCCTTGGAACACGATTTTCAAAGACCCGGGATCCTTTGGTAGCTAGATATGCGGGATCTCATCCATGCACTTACTACATGCATTGTGTCAATGGTTCACCTGGGCCGATACATATGCGTAACCAGGATAGTCCTGCACTGTTGTGAGCAACGTGGCTCTTAGAGAGAAATATTCTCTAGTGTAGGCGTCCCACGTATGGGCTGGCGTCTCCCACAACGTGGCTAACTCCTCTTTCAACAGCCCGAGATACAAATTCATATTGATACCATTGTTTTGGCCCCTAAATAAGAATGCTCATGTGTACGTACCTTTGCTTCGTACACAGCCACGGGGGAGGTTGTACGGCCATACAAACACGGGCAGGTTCTATATGTGCTACTCTAGTTGCCAAAAGGATTGAGTCCATTGGTGCTCATACCCAGTCTGACGTTCCTTGCATCGCCCCCGAACTCTTCGAAATCGATGTCCAATGCATTCCACTGGCTAGCGTCTCAAGGGTGTGGCCGGATCTTGCCCTTCTCCAGATCATCTTCGGGTTTCTCCCTTTCTGCGTGCCATTGCATGAGCTTTGCTTCCATAGGATCTACAAAATATCATTGTAGACAGGGGTGATAGGAAAGTACCATACCACATTTCGAGAAACTTTCTTGTTCCCTCTCTTATACCATCCTTGGTCGCACACCGGACATGTGGTTCTCTCCGTGTACTCGTTCCGATAACATTTGGTAGGTTGAGAGGGCAGACGATTTTCTTGGACTCTCGATACTTGTTGTCAGTGTGTTCCCCTTAGGAAGTCGATCGTGCTAGAATTCCATGTTCACGTTGAAACACACATCGATCCATTTGTGTTTCGCCTTTATCTCCAGAGCCTTAAGTGTTACACTCAATCGTGTATCCTCAGGGCGACACCCAGGATACAATGGATTCATCCCGTCTATCTCCATTTGCGCCAGCTTGGCTTTCTCTCTGGCTGTAGCTTTGGCGTGGCTTGAGGAGCAGTTCTTGAACATGAGGGTCTACAAGGCCAAAGTTAGCAGCGTATGGGTGTTCCCGTCTTCTCCTTCTTCATGATGATCATGCTCGTCAACATCTCCTTCTTCATGATGATCATGTCCGCCGGCATCTCCTTCTTCATGATGATCATGTTTGCCGGCATCTCCTTCGTCATGATGATCATGCCCGGGAGACTCTTTGTCTTCTCGCCCGCCCACATCTTCATGACCACCATTTGTTGTTAGTGCCTCACTGAAGTCATGCATGAAACCGCGCCTGAGCAGGTGACCCTCCAATTGTCTAGAATCGGGGTCGATCCAGCGCTGGAGTTTGCATGTTCGACATGGACATCTTATCTGGCTCTTGTTGTTCCGAATCATGTCCGCCTTCGCGTCTTTCTTGTACCTAGCAACTCGACCTTCGCTCATCGTGACGACCATGGTTTCCTGAGCGCTCACGAGAGAGAGTAGGTTAGAACCACACCATATGCGCACAGATGCATGGTCGCTAGAAAAATTCGGCATGACCTTTCCTAAAAGTAAGACATATGGGTAGTGCAAAAATTTGCCGAAATGGAAATAAATCAACATTTTGGCAAACATACATGCACCACACTGGACAACAACAAGCAACAACAAAAAACTTCTTTCCATGCAAACATTCATGCACCACACAAGCTTCATGTATGAACATCATCTCGCCATCGCACACCGCCCGTGGGACAAGCTTCACCTACAAAATATGCATACTCATGGCCAACTACTCACCTAGTAGATTCAATACCGAGACGAGACCGCGATAAGAGAGTGTGGATAAATAGATCTACAAGTTGGTGGAGAGGAAATTAGTGGACAAATAGAGATCTGAGAGAGAAAAGTAAGTGTGTTTTAGATCTATAAGTTGGAGAGAGACTTCCCCTTACCAATCTATGAACTAAAGTAGGTTTAAGTACAAAAAAATTGAGAAAAGTATGGGCAAAATGGGGTGAGAGAGAGCAGGAAGACGAGCTAGGTGTGGAGGAGGGGGAGAAGGGATGTGAAATGGGTGGTGGTAGATAGAGGGGTGCAAGCTGCCACCTTTTTATACATAGATCTGAACGCACCTTTCTGCGACACATATACTAGATATGCGCCACAGAAGTTCATATTTCTGTGACGCATATGGCTATATGCGCCACAGAATAAGGGACAACACTTTTCACAGTAGGACCCACGTCAACTTTCTATGGCGCATATGGAAATATGCCCACAGAAAACAAACATGGTTGTGGCATATACTGCCATATGCACCACAGAAAGTTGGTCACCCAAATTCTGTGGTAGAGCCCACAGAAACTTATATTTCTGTGGCGCATATGTAATATACATATGCGCCACATAAATATAAGCCTGTGCGCCACAGAAACTGGTCATATTTACATATCTCAGCTGCCTTGCTAGAGCAGACATGTTGTTGTGTTCCTTGGCTTATTACGGCCTGATGCCTCTCTTGAGTTA
Organism: Avena eriantha; assembly: GCA_910589775.1. Taxonomy (NCBI): domain Eukaryota; kingdom Viridiplantae; phylum Streptophyta; class Magnoliopsida; order Poales; family Poaceae; genus Avena; species Avena eriantha. Next base: position 380,188,436 of record OU342742.1, on the reverse strand, counting down.
CCATGGATCATCTGCACCGGCATCACAGCAATTCAAAAAACAAGTTCATCATGATTGTTTGAACCGAAAAAAATCAATCATGAACGTCGTCGTGCGGCCATGCCGCTGATGCTCCCCGCCTTCACCACCTGCAGCCTGCCCCTCCCTCGAGCTCCCACGTCGAACAGCCGCCTACGCTAAGTCAAGTCGACTCTGTTTTAGTCTGCACTCACGGCCTTGCCCCTTCGGCGAGCTCCTGCCTCGAACGGCCTCCTTCTCTAGGTCGCATCGAGCGCGGTAACGTTTTAAGCGAGTGTCCTGAGGTGGTTTTCGTGCATCCGTAACGTAGCGGAATCGAGACCGGGGACAGATTGATTCAATTGAATTCGCTCTAATTTCGAGAGTACGTGGGCCTACCCTGCTTATATAGGTGGGAGGAAAAGAGGGAGGAAAGGAGGCAGCTGCCGTGTCCGTTTTGATATCCTGCTGACCGAAAGTCCAAACTAAAACCAACTGACGTGTACGAAGAAAAAAACGTTCGAGGGATGAAACAAAGGTAAGACGGACGAAACCAAACGGACGAAGTGAGAAACGCTCCCTACTATATAGATTAAGTTCAAACTGGTAGTCTCTAGATCTTATAAGCTGGAGACATTATTTCTCGCTTTCGGCGGAAGTTTTTTTATGAAGGTACTAAAGTTTCTTCCATGGTCTTCCTTCTATAAATGCATCGAAATTTGAAAGGTACTTGATTCTTATAAGTTACTTAGCGCGGAACAATTTTATTTCTATTATCAAGGAAGGCGGCATCTTTTTGTTGTTCAATAAGAATTCACGACAAGAACATGGTTAGTGTAGCCATGTTTAGGCCTCAGCAATATAGATAACAACCATGGATAAAACTTATGGCTACAATATTGTCTCACTTTTGGCCTCGGCGTTAATGACACACTGGGTCATCTAGTAAACATAACAAGTAACTATATTCTTAATATAAGAAGTTCATAGATAGAGAGGTTAGTTCTTAAACAGGTGCAGCTCATATCACCTGATCGGTGCTTCACGTTAGGGGTACACACCCCTGAACCAAAAGGAACCAAAAGGATTGGTTCAGATACTATATCTAGTGCATCTCATGCAAACTGATAACAACTATGTACAACAAGTGTATCTACGTCCTCCTCACCTAGCTGTAGAGGAACATTACTACACGAGCATGTCGCAGGTGATCAGCTCCTACGTGTTGCTAAAATCCCTAAAGAGAGCCCCTCTGCTTGTTGACGAACTTGAAGGCCAGGACATCGTCCACCCAAGCTTGACCTTCTTGGCGAACTCCCTCCACCCTTTTAGGAAGTAGAACTCTCCCTCATACATCTCCGGTTGGACATCGTACTCGTAGAAGGTAGAAGTATTCAGCAACACAATGCAGACTTGCTGCTTAATCTGTAGCATCTTCACCACTACTAGCTTAATGATGGGGGAGTTGTAGAGCAGACATGTCTATAACTTTGATCTGGACGTAGAAGTGGTGAGGAAGGTTATTGACGGGGTGGTTCCCGGGAACCGCGGCCTTCCACTGACTCCTTTTCCTTGGCAGCAACAACATCCAAAAACCGAAACAGGTTAGGCCTCGCCTGCGTAGCAGCCATCTCTGGGTGGAAGTCACCCCGGCATTTGAAGGATTGTGTTCCTGCAGTGGGCGTCCCAATCCTACTTGGGTACCTTGCCATGGACAACTGCTCTATCGAGAGCAAAACGTTGACAGTAACACGATGATCAAGACAATGTGTTGATCAATGCAGACAATAAACAAGCAATTGTGAAACAACAATGATTTTGTAGTACTGATCAACATTGATCAGTAACATGTCTAGGCAAACAATGAAAACCAAAACAAGTACTCAACATTGAGATATGAAGACAACAAACAAGCAATTGACAAAGCAAAGCAGTTACTCACAAGGAAACTATAATGATTTTGCAGTACTAATCAACATTTATCAGTGGCATGTCTAGGCAAATAATGGCAACCAAAACAAGTACTGAACATTGAGATATGTAGATCATAGACAAGTAATGAACAAAGAAAAACAATTACTCATAAGGTAACTACAATGATTTTGCAGTACTGATCAACATTGATTAATGACATGTCAAGGCAAACAATGATAACCAAAATAAGTACTCAACATTGAGATATGTAGATCATAAACACGGATTGAAGTATTGATCAATGTTGACATGCATGTAAAGGATTCACGATGCATGCCAATCAAACAAGCAAGCAATGCAATCAATCATACAGAGGCTATGGCAGTGACGACAGATCTACGAAATTGAGAACGATAATAAAAACCTTACATGAGCCGGCGCAATAGACAGCCTTATCGCGCGGTAGCCAGCTGATGAAGATGGTGGCGCAGAAGATCCACCTGTGTCGATCGCGACGGTGGCTGGAGCGGGCGTACTCGCGCCGATTAGTCCCGATGATACGGCGGCCACTCTAGGAGTCGCGAATCCGAACGGGAAAGGGGAGGGACATGGAGGCCACCCTGTCGGCACGGAGTCGAAGCCTCGTAGGTAAGACAAGTCCCGTCGTGGCACGGATCTAAATCTCGATGGGGTAGCCATCTTTCTGCTCGACCCCGATGCCCCTGTGGCGATGGCCGCTACCCTTAGCGCATCCACGGTCACCACAGGGACAAACCCCATCTAGACGGGGAAACCCCCTGAATCAATCCCGATCGAAGCCATCACAACCGCCGCCGCTGCCCTTGTCGGCGCCGTGTGAGGGCGATGGGAAACCGGCGACGGGTGCCTCAAAGAGGGCACAAAGTCAAGGTCGACTAGGGCAACCGCACACTCGACAACGAAGTGGTAGATCGGATGCGGAGGCGACCTTGTAGGCGGGAAGGCTAGCTAGAGGCGGGTGACAGAGGTGAGGAGGCCATCAGTTTTTTTTATGGGATAGAGAGAGAGAGAGGCAGAGAGCATGGCAATGACAGTAGAGTGAGAGTGGTGAGTTTTTTACGCGTCTCCCGCTCTTGCATGCGTTGGGCAATGGTAGCCCCCTTTGTGCTAGGCTAGGGTCGGCTCCACAGAAACGACAAATTCAGCCGTTGTTCTTGGCCTGCCTTAGGAAGCATGCTGAACACAACCGGGTCTCCCGCTCTTGCAAGCGTTGGGCGATGGCAGCCCCTTTTGTGCTAGGCCGGCTCCACAGAAACGACAGATTCAACCATTGTTCTTGGCCTGCCTTAGGAAGCATGCAACCGGGAATGCAAGGAACCAAACGGTCCATTTACACGAGGGGGCCAAGCCGGACCTCTTGCAGGCTGTCAAACACATCCGTAGTCTCATGTGTACAAAGAGATGGCCCGTTCTGAGACATAGCTGCTGTATATAAGACCGGAGGGAGTACTCCGGTCTAAAGTTGAGAACATTAATATGAATCGGATGGAATACTAATATATTAAACATGAATTTCCATTATCCTATTCTCTCTTCTTTCAATAACTCTTTATCACGTATATTCCCTCCGTCTCAAAATATGTCCTAGATTTGCAATATTTAGATGAATCTAGACAATATTTAGTATATATATACATCTAAAATTTGACAAATTACCACATCTATTTTAAGACGAAGAGAGTAATTGAAATGATGCCGACATTGGAAAACATTGTACAGTATGCATTTTCAGTTGTAGAGAGACAAGGCCTCCATCGCGATGTTTGCGTGCAACGGAGACCAATATCCGCTCCTACCTTTTTCACCGCTCAAGTTTGCTCAGCAAATCTTCAAGACGGGGCAGTTCCTGCAAAATGTCGTTCCAATTCGGCATACCCTGCATAAAAAAAGTACGCACTTAATTATACATCTACCATTAGTTCTAGTACTCATGTAAATATTCATGGCTTCAACTTTGTCTAGGTACCAACTAATCTAGTCTAGTCGAAATACTTAAGCAGATGCATACGAATCTATATAAAGTTGAAGCCATTAATATGAACTAGAGGGAGTAACTAGTAATAGAATTAATTTCTTGTACTCCCTCCAATCCAAATTATTTGACTTAGATTTGTGTAGATTTGTATTGTATCTAGACATAATTTAGTACTAGATACATCTAGTATCTTCACAAATTTGAGTCAGAGCAAGTTTTTACGTACGATATTACATCACAAAGCAATAGTAATAATTCAAACCAACAGAAGAATTACTGTTCCAGATCTTCTCACACGACCATCTAGACGAAGGATTATGTAGACGTCTTCACCAGGAGGGACACCTTCAGATTCTTGCTGATCGCTTATCCAACTGAAAAACGAACATATAGATGTCAAAGAAATAAACAAAAAACAATCGATGGCATCGGGGTTTCCACGGCAATGCTCATACTTGATGGACGTGAGTTTTCGAGAAGGAGATGTGCATTGGTGACTTCGCCGACTAACAAACAACGGGACGAGAAAGACGGTCTGCTTGTGTGTTCTTGATCGATGAAGATGAAAGGTCACAAAGTCGCCCGAGATGGCTGTGGATGCGCAGATCGGATCTAGCGTAAGCTACAGGTGTTGAGATTGCAGATTGTGTGGTGCCCTCCTCGGCGGCCCCTCCTCGCTCTTATATGCACAAGCTATGTATCAGGTACCATCTGGATCGGTTACAGATCAAGGGTGAAACCCTAATACTTTCCCATCTCTAATCTTATTCTTGCATTGCACACCAGGAGTGAGTGTCCTTATGGGCTTACGTATCCATCGAGTTGTTGTCGGCTTCGCGGATCCTTAGCAAATCGTCGTGCGGGCCTCCTATTGGGCCAAGCTAGGTAGGCTAGAGTTGGGTGTCCGTTGGATATACCTATATCAATAGCCGCCGAGTGTCTAGTCGAATCGAGGATTCCAGTGGAGACATTGAAGTCTTGAGTGTGTAGCCAAAGTCGACAGTTTTATAAGGCGAAGAACGGGCTCGAAAGTACATCAGGTCAGCAATCTATATTATATTGTAAATGCTTAGGAGCCATAGGGATGCTGATAGACATGTTTGGTGCTCTTGTCGGGTCGGGACCAACTAATTGCCCCTGGACAAAAACAACGCTACCTACTCAAACTCGAGTCCCCGAACTCAAACCTGGGGTAATTCGACTCATGTAGAGTCGAACTCTAGTCGATAAGTGTATACCCAACGCGTCCGTCGTCGAGATTTTCTTCACACCATAGACATAGCAATTATCTGGTAGAGCGCAGTAGATGTAATTGCTAGGCCAGCAGATGGGGTCTTATCCTTGTGTCATCCATGTCAAATCAAAAAAGAGAGGTCAAAGATACCATAACATTTAGACACAGCATCCAAACGTTTTCCCGCAGCGGGTGCAATCTAGGCAGTCAAGGAGATGTTTCCTCTAAACTCGACATGGTGTAAGGTACATAATGAGCGGAGATGCCAAGTATTCCTTTGTCGTAAGGAGTCAACATTGTGGACGCAGTCGACACAACAGACAATACTGTGAATCTTTGTTTTTTATAGGGTGCACGACCAGCGCTCCCTATGGGAGTAGCCCCCGAGTGTCTAGCTGTATCGTATATTCGGGTAGAAACTCAAAGTTGTAAGTCATGCACTACTCAGTCGAAGTCGACAATATTGCAAGGTAAAGGTGCTGGCCCGGAAGTACATCAGGTCAGTATTTCTTTGCAGTTTCATGTATTCCTCAATCAACGTCCTGGACACAATCGAAATAGACGTTTTCTGTCGGGTCGCGACCAGCGCTCATGATGGGAGTATCCCCCAAGGCTATGACGAATAACTTGTTGCCGAGCATAGGCTTGCCTTTTCATGGCACCTGAGGAGATACTCGACTCGATTGACGCGTCAGACGCTGCTAGTTTTCTGTCGAGTCCTGTTGGAGGACCCAATAAATCGAAGAGGTTGATGACATTAGGGATGATATCTGGTGCACTCAAGCGTCAACCTGAGCAGCTGATGGGACGCGCGAGATTTGACCACACAACGCGCGAGAACCGGGGTTTGCCAGCGGTTTCCTCGATTTTTGCGCGGGGTGGAGTTAATGGGGTGACGGTTCGCTCCCCATGCTTCTGCGTGTCTCTATGGATGCGTCACACGTGGCCACGAAGTCCATCCAACAGTTGCGGCCAATTCCATCAATATTATAAGAAAGAATAGTGTGATCTCGCCACCATCGTCCTCTACGTTGCTCCTTTCCACCATAGCCAGTGCTTCCGTCGCTCTGGACGTCCTCAGAGTTTTCCCCGACAACTGTCTACACGCTGCAATGGGGAAGCCGAAGAAGATCGCGGGCTTCGCTTCCTGCACCGCAGCCACGAAGGTCACTAGCACCACCGGGACGAGGAGGACCAATGGCTATTGGCAGCGGTCAACTTGCATAGCCAAGGATCTCCGCCCCTTGAAGCTAGTCGGGCAGTTGCCGCCGACAACATAGTCCACCACCCCCGAGACGAGTGATACGTCGTAAACGTATCTATAATTTTTGATGTTCCATGCTTGTTTAGTATCTACTTTGCTTTGCTTTGTCAACACTTTGAGGTATTTTTATGTTTTATGGGACTAACCTATTAACAAGATGTCACAGTGCCAGTTGTCTGTTTTCTTCTGTTTTTTTTTTCCAGAAAAGCCAGAAAATGAATATTCTCGAAATTGGACGGGACAAAAGCAAAGTCAATATTTCACCGAGGGGAACACGGAGCCAGAAGGCGAGACGGAGAAGGGCCTCGAGGAGGCCACACCCCCTAGCCACGCAGCCTGGCCTGGCCCGCGCCTGGGGGGTGCAGTCGCCTCGGGCACCCCCTCGGCCTCCCCTTTCGCCTATAAGAAGCCTCTTTTGCAGAAACCCTAAATAATCCAGCCTCCAGCCACGAAAAGTTCCGCAGCGCCGTCGCCACCAAAGGGGAGATTCGGGGGACAGAAAGTTTTTGTTCCGGCACCCTGCCGGGACGGGGAAGTGCCCCGGAGCCATCTCCATCGATCTCCACCACCATCTCCATCGCCGTTGCTGATTCCCATGATGATGAGGAAGTAGATCTTCCTCGAGACTAAGGGTTCTATCGGTAGCTATGTGTTCATCTCTCTCTCTATGCATGATCATATTGTGATCATGAGCTTTGTAATCAAGTAGATCTACTTTGCTACTCAAGTGCTTTAATAGATCTCTAGCTCTCGCCACGTGTGTGAAACTGATAGCGTGCACAACATGGTGGCACTTAGGCTAGAGATTACAAATACTTGTTATGAATTATATTTGGAGTTGGATGTCTCTATGAAATTGCGGTGTTTGTTGGAACAATCTAGCGCTCAAGGTGACAGCGTGGGGTTAACTAGATGGGGAATACGAACTTTGAGGAGTGTTGTTATAGCTCTACCATGGATTAGAGTGTCCAACCGGAGAGTAGTTCAGAGTAGTATCATAAAGAGAAGATATTTATATGAGAGTGTTCACTAGTGAAAGTATGATCCCTAGGCCTTGTTTCTAAGCATTGAAAAACTGTTTGCAACTAGATCTGTTACATGTTTGCTTGCTTCCATCTTTATTTCAGATTGCATTTAGTCTCTTCCTACACGTCAAGCTATTTTTTGGCACCGTTACCACTTATAATTATCCATACCACTTGTATTTCACTATCTCTTCGCCGAACTAGTGCACCCATACACCTAACAAGTGTATTGGGTGTGTTGGGGACACAAGAGATTTCTTATATCTTGATTGCAGGGTTGCTTGAGAGGGATACCTTTGACCACTTCCTCCCTGAGTTCATAAACCTTGGGTGATCCACTTAAGGAAAACTTGCTGCTGTTTTACAAACCTCTGTACTTGGAGGCCCAACAACTGTCTACAAGAATAGAAGTACGTAGACATCAAGCTATTTTATGGCGCCGTTGCCGGGGAGGTAAGGTAAAAGGTACTCACATCCTCTGGCTATTAAGCTATATTCTAGTACGGTTGTTGGTGTGTAAGCGCTCGAAGTTATTTCCTTTAGATTCTGCAATTATATCTTTTTGTTTCTTGTTTTTATTTTCACTAGTTAGGCTTAATGGAAAACAACAACAAAATTAGAGAGTTTTATAGTATTTATCTTGAGTTAGGACATGGAGTGTTTGAAGAGAAAATTAAAAAACCTATGGAACTTTATTTGCATGCTAATAGCAATATTATTAGTATGAATTCTTTGAACACCATTATTGCTAATGCTATAGAAAAGTCTAAGCTTCGGGAAGCTGGTTTGCATGATATTTTTAGTTCCCCAAACATGGAGGAGAAAATTTACTTTGATGATACTATGCCTCCAATATATGATGATTATAATGATGAATATGATATTTTCAGTCCACCTACTATTGAGGAGAAAATTAATTATGATTACAATATGCCTTCTATATTTGATGATTATAGTGATGAGCATAATAATGATAGCTATTTTATTGATTTTGCTCCCACTAGAATTAATAAGAATGACTATGTTTATAGGGAGAGTAATAATTATTTTATGCATGTGGCTCATGATAAGAATGTTTTATGTGATAGTTATATTGTTAATTTTATTCATGATGCTACTAAAAGTTATTATGAGAGAGAAAAACATGGTTTTATGTATCTCAACAATATTAAGTTTTCCCTTTTTATATTGAAAATTTTGAAGTTGCACTTGTTTTGCGTTCCTGTGCTTATTGCTTTGTGCTTTCATGACTTGTTTCTTTACAAGATTATTTTTCATAGGAAGTGGGTTAGACTTAAATTTGTTCCATATTTGCTTCTTGATGCTCTCTTTTACTTCAATTCATATTTCTTCTGTGAGCATCATCGAAATTATCATGTCTAGCTCAAAGGCGTTAAAGAAAAGCATTTATTGGGAGATAACCCAAATTTCGTTAGGAACCTTTTTGCTGAGTCTTGGAAGTTATTACCTCTGTAATAACCGCTCCTTCTTATTTTTGTGTGGTTTTTGTGCCAAGAATAACCTCTAATGAGAGAGAAGTAAGACTTAGAAAAGTTGTTGTCCTGAGACAGATTTTTGTGTTTCGCTGTAAAAATTCGTGAAAAATCTCTGAACGTCAGTTTGAGCTGTAATTTTTTGTGCTTCTGCCCTAGGTTGTTATCCAACTTTCGTTAGTTCAACACTTTTCGATTTGAGCAACAGAAGATCTTCGAAAAAAAATGGTTTTTACCTGCTGGTCTGTTTTGACAGATTTCTGCCATTATTTGCATTTGCCTCTTAATCCCTTTCTCTTTGAGTTCTCTTTGATCATTTGAACAGTTAGTGCTACAATAGCTTGTATTTTAATGAAAGTTTTACTTGTGCTGAAACTGAACCGAAAGACTTATTATCATGAGTACACTAATGTTGCTAATGAAGATTGTGTGAAGTTTTGTATGAAGGAAATTGTAAAGTGTAGGGAAGAGTAATGTGATAAGATGAAGTATGGATAAAAGCTTAAGCTTGAGGATGCCATCCGTGTCACCCCAAGAAATATCCAAGAAGTACAAGCGTCAAAACTTGGGGATGCCCAAGACATCCCTTCTTCATCAATAAAAATTTCAGGTTTCTTCCAAACACTTCATTTTTATTGTTTCATGCAGAGTTGTGTTGTTCTTGGAGTGTCTTCCTTTTCGTTTTTAGTTTTTTTTGCTTGGTTTGTTGCAATAAGTTGGTTGGATTCCAGCACTTCTTTTGGAGAGAGACACACTCTGCTTTCATTGCTTAGAACACTCTAGTTTTCACTCTTATTGTTCTGTGAGTGTTCTCCTTTGCTAGCACTGCGTTTAGCTTTAGTTTCGATTGGTGTTAGAAAAGAGTAGGAAGGTTCATGCTTATAAGTGGTATAAAAGGAGTCTTGTTTTGACTGTGGCCTGGACTTTATCATGTCATGTTTGATATTGCTATGACTTTATGCTTAGTGATTATTGTTGTAGCATGACTTGTTACAAACAATTGAGATTGCTTAATGTGCCTTGAAAGAATCATACGTTGTTTTAGCATATAAAAGCATAATATTGTGGTATTCTCCTTTGATGCTTTATTTGGGTTGACTTGGTGCATGCTCACACCATGTTAAGACTATACCAAGTCACCATAGCCTCTATGATCATTTAGTTTTCGACTTATAATATCACTTTATGCTTTAATTAATAATGTTTTGTCGCTTTGCATGATTATGGCTATTATTGCTCTCTTAGTTGGTCGCTCCTAGTCTTTTGCTAGCCTCCATACCAAGTATGAGTTTCACTCATGCATCCAACTCCAAATAAAACCAAGTTATTCCAAAGAGTCCATGCCTCCCCCATGATCTTCAGCGGGGCTTCCCGGAGAGCCCTCTGGAGGGTGGAGCATGCGCAAGAACTTCCCCTCAAGGAGGAAGGAACGAGCAACGGTCCCTCGGGAGGGGCGAGGCGCGTGCGCGTGCGCCTGGGTGAAAGACGACAACCTTGGCGGTAGCATCGGATGCCACCCCGGAAAAGTTCAAGAGGTCCCGGATAGTCAAAGGTGCCTCTAGCAAAGGTGCCGACCACGAAAGCGATGTCTCTCCATTTCGGGGCAAGAGGCCAGGGGACGATGTACCCTCAGGGGAAATCCATGACCGAAGACACGAGGAGGACGGGCATCAACGAGGCCGTGTAGGCTTGGTCCACGGAGAGCACTCTAGTGGACTAGGACTTCGGAGGGCGGCATTGTGGAGACCCGTCCCGCCCAACATTTGGGGGGAAGAGGCCCGGCTCCCCTATATAAGGAGACCTTCTCCTACCTTAGAACAGGTCGATCCCAGCGATCTGTAACCCTAGACATTGATGCACCATTGTACCCTCGCGAAGCACCGTGAGCAATACAACCAAGCAGGAGTAGGGGCTTTACCTCCTCACGAGGGTCCCGAACCTGGGTAAAAAAACCTTGTGTCACCCTCTCTGTCGTGCTCGTGCGCCGCCGTCCTCGCCGCCGTTGAGCAGCTCCGAGCGCGTGTTCAGCCCCCTCTCGAACTCAGGGCTTGTTGGACCCCTTGTTCCTTCATGGGACACTTTCTCTGACAGCTTGGCAGTCGAGAACGATCATATAAATTTCTCATCATTAAATTTCTTAATTCTAAATTCCTAAAAGTTTCTAGGTAAACTGTGGCCGACTAGATAAATATGCAAATAGGGTAATTTTGATGATGTTCTTCTGTGTTCTGGTTTACTATTAGCATATACAAGTCACACATATTATCATGTTAATGGTGTGTGCTGTTTTGTAACACCCTCGGCCACCCAGGGCCTGGCAGCTCTCTAGGATCTCTAGACTAGCCCCACAGACCAACACTAGTCTTTTCTACGCACTTTGTCCTCACTTGTGCGCACCTGGGAACAATTTCCCGGTCGGTCACCCATCCTCAAATTGCTCCAGGCCCAGCACGCTTAACCTGGAGTTCTTTTGAAGATGAGCCCCGGAAAAGAAGTTCCAACTTGTTGGTATGGGTATCCTATCAATCCTATTAAGCCATGCGCCAGGATCTCACATGTTTGCAGATACATCAGAACTTTTTAACATTGTACTGTGGATAAGAAGCTTATTTATGTGCACAATATTCCTAATAATGTGCCTAAATAATAATTCTATGCCGGCTATGCTATCTAACTAATCTATGTTGCTGTGCAATCTTGAAAAGGTAAGATAATCTAAAGAAATAGTGTAGTTGGTTAAATTTATATATTGACAGGAGGAAGGAAAAGAAATTTGACCTTTCCCATTGTTCAGGAGAAACAATATCAGCCTTAAATCGAACCTCAGCTCTCAGGCGTGATTTTGCCGCAATAGATTCGGTACGCTTTTCAAAGTCACCCTGCCAAAACAAAACTTGCATTGTCCTATCAGAAATATACAGGTACCAAGTTTTGTGTATGAAACTCCAAACTAAGAAGGAAGTGATAGCTTTTGGATTAGCAAATATGTAAGACTAGTCTAACCCCAATTGAAGGAGCAGATGCAGCAGATCTTGTAGTACCGAAGCCTTTTGGTTTTATTTGGGCTTTTTGTGAAGCACCAAAGACCAGAGGAATTAGAAGAACGCCTCTTTTGAGAAGTTCAGTTCGGTACCTCTCAGCTCTTTGCATTGCTTGAGTAACAGATGCTTTTGAACCTGCCAATATGACCTATAATACTTCTTAATCCACAGTTCAGTAAGTGAAAATTTAGAAGAAATGTAGTAGAGTATGAAAGATGATAAGAGAATTATACTAACTGGCCTAGTAATGTCTCGGAGTTGCACAAGTTCAGTAATCTGATTGGTTGATAGACGCACAGGTAACCTTGAAAGGGTTTCGTTACGAGAAATATTTGTAATCTGCTGCTCTTCTTTCTTGTTTTCCCAGAAAAATAAAGCCACAAGCACAACAATACCTGCAGTGTGCTGATTCAAAAGATTTATTATTTTTACTTTAACAAACACTGAAAAAATTCACCAAATGAGTCACTTGTTAAATAGTGCAGAGACGGACAATAATCAATCCAACAGATCTCATCAATATGAACTTCTCCAAGATACTCAACTCAGAAAACTATAACCAATAATCGATCCAACGGATCTCATCAATATGAACTTCTCCAAGATGCTCAACTCAAGAAACTATAACTAAAACTTGTTTGCTTTTTCTTTCCAACAGAAACTTTTGTGGTAGCTAATAAGCATTGATGAATGCTAATGCATATAACATTTTAGTTATCAGTAAACTTGTGCGAAATTATGTTGTGCATATTCCTGTCGAAGCATCCACGATAATAAAAAAATATTCAGTTGGGGCACTATAACAACTCGGAAAATGTCATTCTTATTTACTGTTATTCTTATGTATCTGTTCCCTTTTGTTTCTGTGATGTAGTCTACAAAGTGTTGTTTCCTGTGTGCGGGAAGTCCATGAAATATTCTGGCATAATTTCAAATTTCAACAAATCAATGTGTGTTTAAAAAGGCAAAGATATGTCTGCCATGAATAGTAACACTTGCTATAGTTGTGACCAACCGGTTAACTGTTTTCAACATCTATATTTGAGGACATGTCAATTTACCTCCAATATTAATGGCAGCATTCCCAGCAGTTTCCAGAAAATTTGGAGCACCATCACCACCTTGAACTGCTAGTATAAGTTTGGGAATGGTAAAGAATGTTGAAATTCCAGCAGCTGCAATGAACGCCACATAAAAGAACCTCCGGACACCACGAAATGGCGCCTGTACTTCACTAATGAGCTTCAGATCTCTTCGGAACCCAGAACCAATATCTTCACCACCACGTAATGCCTGGAATGAATTTTAGAAGATGTAAAAGACTGTATCATTGACATGGAACTAGTGACGGGATCAAGACTTCAACTATGATCAGAAGGTGAATTTGTTATTCAGCATGTAGCAGATCACAAAATTAAGCACAAAGCCCTACCTCTTCTTGAAGTTCCTTAAATTCTGATGATGCCCTGAATGGCGCCATGTCTGGGTCATTGAGTATTGTGCCAAATTTGAGATTGTAATCTCGCAAAGCTGTCCTCAAGCAATCAGCTGCTTTTTTGCTTTCTTCCCTGGTGAAACAGATGCATCATAAAAGGGAAAATAAAATAAATAAGGAAAGCTCAAATGAAAAAATTCATCAAAGAATCTAACAATATCATCAGATAATGCAGAATGCAACATTCTACTAAAAATATCATCAGATAATGCAGAATGCAACATTCTACTAAAAAACATCCTAAGGTCCCTTGATATATTCAAACAAATTTAGAAAAGTGAAGTTGAACTGAAAAAGTGGTACTAATGCAGACACAAAAGTGCTGGTCACAAGCCTAAATGAATACGGTATGTGCGTATGGAAAATCCTGTACAGTAGCCCGAAGGTGCCCTCACCTGTATGCATGGCAGCATGCCTTATTATATAGCGCTGCTTGGGCTTCGATAGGATTTGGATCCAGCTCTAGGGCATTGTCAAATTGTTCAATTGCGTCCCTCACCTGTGACATGCACAAACAAAATCAAGAGAAGACAATGATTGAAGATGCTCCACGCATCATGACCATATGAATTGATTCTCCAATTAATTGATTACAGGAAACCCATGTAAGAGTTTGTTTATATGATTAACCCATGGAGGAACACACTTCAGAGCTGTCTTTATGCGATCGTAAAGCGACTTAGGAATTGCAACCGCAGTAATCATCTCTACCATTAGCAGAGTATGAAGTCCAGTTTTATGGCTGTTTAACTCCAAGCTACCAAACAGCACTGGTAGTTTACAAGGTGACAGCTCAGTACTAGGACGATTAGTAACTTTTTGTTTCAAGATTTATTGCCTTGAAGGTGGTTTCCAAGCATACATGCAATGGGATGACCTAAAGAAACCCAATTTATACACCTAAATCTGGCAAAATTTCGCCAAATCATCCCAAACATAATCAAATTGGGCATAATCCAATGGTAACATGTTCACTAGAGGAGCTTCTGCATCCAGATTCGAAACTGACACATCCGCATTATCAACTAAATGCCTAATGAATTCCCGTACAATTCCTAGCTGATAATGATAGACCCCCTTCGTGCACACGATAAGTATCCCGCGTCACTCCAACGTTGGAAGAAACGCGACTCAGAATCGGCTTCGCTTACCCTGCCCTTGGAGAAGAGCTCGAGGCCAAAGTTGACGCACGACTCCGCCGTAGGAACCGCTTCCGCCTCCTTCTCCGGCGGAGGCGTCGAGGAGGCGTTGGAGCGGAGCACGCCGCGGTGGCGGTGAGAGCGGAGGTGGTGGAGGAGGAAGGGGGGGACGAAGAAAAGAGTTCGAAGCGTGGGGTTGGGGATTCCGCCGCCGCCGGAGAGAAGGGCGAGATGAGGCCGGAATGCCGCGGCCGCCATTGCGATTTGAAGGGAGGGTGAGGTGGTCGTTTTTCTCCCTATCCCGGCATTAGTTGATTGTATACGGCGGTACCACGCCGAACCCGATCCGCAGCTGGCTAGCAGGGCGCCGGATGAAAGTGAAAGGGCGCCGGATGAAAGTGAAAACGCCACGACCCACGAGCCATCTCCATCGGCAACACGTGCACGCAGACCCTTCGTTCTGCATTTTTTTCCTGCGTCCACCGTCCAGTAGCTCGTCGCTTTCCTGTCCACCGTCCAGTAGCTCGTCGTCGCTACCACCCCTCGCCACCACCGGCCGTTCACTCCGCTAAAAATACCTGCACAGCTGCGGGAATACTTCCCACGCCCTCCCGAGCCGCCTCTTTGCCCGCTATGTCGCCTCCTCGTAGCTCAAAGCCCGCTCCACAACCGCCCTGCCCACTAAGTGTTCGGCGATTTGCTAAATTTGATATATTCGGACGAGTAAGAGATGTTGGCCGCTCTGATGAACGATGAAGTCGTCGTTGCTACTAGCGCCAAAGACACTGTCGGCGACGATGATCATCTCATGGTTGTCACTTTCCTCCTGGGCATGATCGCTGGCGGCGATGAGAAGTCGTCTGCTAGGGTTCAAAGCCTAGGTGTCGAAAGAGCAAGCCGAGGAAGAGGATGGAAGGCTACCGCATGTTGTACGCCGACTACTTCGTCAACGACCCAATGCATGGTGATATCATATTTCGGCGTTGTTTCAGAATGAGCCAAAAGCTTTCTGAAGATTTTTTAGAACTTACGAGAGTTCGACGACTACTTCAAGCTAAAGAGAGACGTCATCGGCTTGCTTGGTTTCTCCACAATTCAAAAATGCATAGTTGCCCTCCGGATGCTTGTATATGAAATTCCTGAAGATACACAGGACGACTATCTTCGCATGGCCGAGTTCATAGCCATCGATTGCATCTACAAGTTTTGTAGGGAAACTGTGGCAGTGTATGGGAAGACTTACCGGAGAACACCTAATACAAAAGACACAGCTCGGATCCTGACACAGAATGCAGCAAGGGGGTTTTCTGGATGCTTGGAAGCATCGACTATGTGCACTGAACATGGAAGAACTGTCCATTTGCGCACCAAAGCATGTACAAAGGTCACAAGAGATTATGCAGTGTGGTGCTTGAGGTTGTGGCAGATCAAGATATGTGGATTTGACATGCTTTTTCGGTATGGCAGGATCACACAATAACATCAACGTGATATAGTGTTCAAATGTGTTCACCAAGCTTGTTGAAGGCACTGCTCCTGCGGTTGATTTTGAGATCAATGGTCACCACTACGACAAAGAATATTATCTAGCAAATGGTATCGTTAAGAGCTCTAAGCTCCCTAGAATTGGTGGGCTCTTATGCGTCTCAAAGTTGTTTTTCTCTCATGCATCCAGGTATCAAATTGGTTATTGCGAGTGTAGGTGGGTCCCTGGGTTAATTCAAGGCGATGCTCAAATTCAGCGAGCATGGGCGACATTTTTTCTCACGGGTCTCTCTCTAAACTTCTCTCCTATCTCACCGTCGCTTCCAAATCGGTGACGTCGGACCTGATTCTATCCACCTTGACCCCTAATCTATGTCGCCAATGACTCTCTTCATGCCACCTCGATCACATCTACCGGTGTCCCTGTGCCGCAAGGACTTTCCTCGACACGTGCTCCCCCGGTGAATTCGAGCCGTGGTTCAGTTTGCCAGCGTGGGGCCCGAGCAGTCAGCGTGTAACATCCTAAAACTTCAATCCAAGCTTACCAAGATCAAAATCATCAAATTTAGGGTTAACAAAAACTTTTTCAAATTAAAAATGAAAGCATTCATGTGTATGAGCATTTAAATTAGGAATTGATTTGAATTGCCATGATTCTGTGATTCTTTGGTTATAAAATGTTTCTTAGGTGATTTAAACATTATCTACATCATTCCCAAACTTTTCCCAAAGAAAATCAAAGCAAAAACAATTAAAAAGGAGGAATGGTCATTTTGGCTATTTTAATCCACTACACTACTTTGAGTGTTCCTAGCACTCATTTCTCAATAGATATAATTCTAGATCTTTACACCCCTTGCTAGTACACATAATGAGGTACCAAGGACCACCTTTTGATCTGCTAAAAACATTCAAACACTATATTTAAAAGGCATTGGAAAATTGAATCTATTTCATATGGGAAGATCCCACTTTTTCAAAAACCATCAATTTGAGCTCCACTTTCAAAACCCTTGCAACCAGAGACTACCTAGTATAAGTGGAGAACCGTTAAAAAATTTGAACTCAAAATTCAAAAGTTTTTCTCTTTCGGCCATTTTGTCAAACACCTTGTGGGCAAGATCAAAGTGGCCTAACTATTACTGTTTTGGGGTTGATCTTGTCTAGCCAAATTGAAGTGCTTTGATCACCCTTGTCTCCCTCAAGCCTAACCAGACCAACACCAACACATCTCCTACCTCCTAGCTGCACTGCAAGGCCATGCCGAGAGCACCTTGCCGGCCAACTTGGCCCTCACAGCAGCAGACCGCTTCCCCCTCTCTCGCCATGTCTACACGCTAGCCCGTGGTCCACCGCCACCGTCCAACCAGCCCTAGCCCAGAGACAGAGACCAGAACGGCCAGGAACCGCCGCGCCCGGAGCTGGTCGACCATGCCGACGCCGCCCGCAGAGCGCGCCCTGTCCCCGCGTGCACAGACCGCCCCTCGGCCGCAGCCCGCGTCCACCGCTTCACCATGACCTAGGGAACTCCCTAAACACCCCCGTTGGCCGCCCAACACGCCACAGCCACCGCTCGCCGTCGAACCCGCAGCCTCTGCCGCCCAGAGCGCGTGACGCTCCCGACCAGCACAGAGCTCGCCTTGCTGCGCCTTTAAGCCTCAGAGCACCGCCAGGATACAGGCCATCGTCCCCTACCTCGAGCCACGCCGCTAGCCCCCTGTGCCGCCCTCGCCGGAGTCGCCTGCCCACACCGCTCGGTCTCACCATCGAGCCTAAATAAAGCGGCCACCCCAGCACCATTTCTCCACACTCCCACACTCCCTACCTCTCACTGAACCTCACCCACCTCTCGCCAACGCCGCTCGAGCTCTGCCTCGCCGGAATTGGAGCCGAAGCCGCCGCAGCAGGAGGAGAAGGGCGCGTGCGATTTAGGGCACCCCAAGCTCCGCCGCAACCGTGCCTCGTCTCGCCGTCGTCTTCCAGCCCGTTTGCCCGCCTCACTGACCTTGCTGGAGCCCTGGTACGCCCCTAATCGACCCCCATCGCTGCGTCTAGGTCAGACTCTCGCCGGAGTAATCCGTCGACGACGATGAACTCCTACCGTTAGATCCCCTTTTAATCGTGCGACCTAGAATGCTAGATACTGTTTCCGTGTTTTTGTGCCGCTGACTGGTGGAGCCCGCTTGTCAGGCAGCCCGTTGCGCTCACTGTGCGTAGCTGGGCCGGCCCAGTTAGTTCTCGCGCGAGTTAGAAATTCAAATCTAGTTTTTTTTTTAGAGTTAAGCTAGTTTCTGTCCACTAGTTTAAAATTTAATTCTGGGAGTTTTACAAATCCAATTGGCATGAAAACAATTTTACCTGAAAGGTATTGAAATGATCTATCCAAGCCCGTTGGATTTAATTCAATTAGAGTTATAGATCTCTCCTAGTAAAAATAACAAAACAGAAGCATTTGCACCTTGCAACATTTTTATAAAATCAACTAAGATAGCTTTTGAGTTGATTCCAACTCTCAAAAACCACATTTCATCATATCTATCTGAATATATAATAATATCAAGGTTTACATGCAGTGACTTTGGACTAGTACCAAAATAATGCTATATAGGCATTTCTAGTCACTTTAAATCATTAAATAATGAACTTAAACCAAAGTAATTATGATCCAACCTTTAAATCTCATTCCCACATGTTAGAATGTGTGGTGATGACATATGTCAACATGATCCCATATTTTAAGTGGTGAATATTAAATCTTAGTTAATTTTTTAATGAGTAGAAATTACTTTTCTAATTTAAAAAGAATGAAACTAGTGATTTAAACTTGTGATGCTTGTGATGATAGTAGATCATCAAATGGGTGTCTTAGAATGCTATTTAGCCTAGTTAAGTATTGTTTGGTGATTGTGTACTCCGTATGTATTTATAGACGATAGTACCGACCAAGCTTTCGAGGAGGAGTTATACCAAGAAGAAGAAGAAGAAAACTTCAACCACTACACCAACCAAGGCAAGCCACCATTAACAATGCAAGCTAACCCTTGCAAGTTTCCTGCTTAGCAAGCTAAGATCAAACTAGATGATTTAGCAAAGATGCTTTAGGCATGCTTTGATCACACTCCTTTGACTATTAGTTACTCCAAGTCTTATTTACAAGTTTTACCTCCCTTAGTTTACACAAAGTTCTTCACTTGTTTTGAAGGTAGCATAAAGAGTATAAAACTTGACCTATTTAGAACCCTTTAGATGTCATTCTATGGCATGAGATTGAACCCATCTTTTCCACCTTAGTGAACACTCTTAACTTAGTAGTTTAGAGTAGATCAAAAACTTGAGTCACTTTAGATGGGAACACTGGGTGAAAATGAATTATGAAAACCTTGGAATGATGAGTCATTCTATTGAGATGTTTTGACATGTGTTGAGAAACACAAATGGTTTATGATGGTGAAAATGTTGAGGCATGAGCCTTAACCCTTTTTATAAAACTGATGGTTGGATTCGGATGCGATACCATTCCAAATTTACCGTACAACCACACTACCTGAATTGGGTAAGGCTTAGCTGGAAATTTATATGCCTTAGTATTAGTTCCCTCGCGGGAGAGATTTGAGCTGAGGCTACCTCTCATGATGTCCACCTATGCAGTGCCCAAGATGACTGATGGTCATGGTTGGGAGGCCATGCTCATAGGAGAGGTGCTTATACTAGGGTGTGTAAAGGGAAGGTTATGTTTGATTATCTGCATACTAAGTATGATGATTCAGGGTTATCCCTGACAGATGGATCGAATCTTGTGGTGAAAGTGTACCACCTCTGTAGAGTGTCAAACTATTCGAATAGCCGTGTCCGCGGTTATGGACAGTTGGAATGGCCATACTGTTTCGTTGTCAGATGTTTTCTAAATAACTTGAAATGAAGGATGAGTTTTGACTTGACCACAACAGGGTTGTGTTTATGACATTAGCCTCCCAACTTAAGTGATTCTAGAACTTTACTTTATCTTTCTTTGCTTTTGAACTCAGCTTAGGTTTCAAACTTAACTTTATAGTTAAACATAGAGTTAGCACTTTAACTTTAGAACTATCCTACTTGTTAGCGGTAGTTTGCGAGTACTTAAAGAGTACTCATGGCTTTTGTCCCTGGCTATTATCATGGCCAGACTATGAAGGAGACTATCAAGAGGATGGCCAGCAGGACGGCTATGATAACTAGGACTACCTGCCTTTGTCAGCATTGCCTGTGCCCCTAAAGATGGACCCCACCGGTACGCTTATCTTTTATTTCCGTTGCTTGTTGTATTAAGACTGGATCATGAGATCCTTATTTGTGTAAGACCTTATGTATGGTTTGTAATAGATAATGTACTATGATATCCAATCCGTTATGTCTCACAAAAATGGTAATCATGGGATTGCGAGGTATGGCATAACGGGCATCTAGGATTAAAAATCCGGGTGTTGACACAGCGGCACCACTCATGCGGCTTCTCCAATCTCTAAAGAGCCCCTCTGTGTGGCTGCTCGGACTTATGATGATACACCCCTTCGTCTCCAGTCTACACTTTGTGTTGAAATAAATGAAATTTCGATGGAAATCTGGTATCTGTCCCTTGAATTTTTTTCATGATCAACTACTTTGCTCGGAGCAGTGGAGGAACTTGTGTGAATTTGAAACCAGAGAAGAGAACAAACAATCTTTTATTTTAGCATTAAATTTTTGAATCAGTGAAAAGTCTAATCTTATATTGTTGCAATTGATAGAGTTTACAGCATATACATTGCACTCACACATAATGGGCTATAATTTATTTACGAGAGAAAGGATGTAGTCAGCGATGGATATATGTATCTAAAATAAATTATTGCAACACATAATTAAAGGGTTGTAAGGTGTGTGGTGCTATAGGGGTTCCTCTTATAGGCACATAATACATATGAAAAAAGGATCATTGGCTCTAAGAATCCCAAAATAGCAATTGATTATCACTTCAAGAAGTGCACATCATAATTTTGGTGCAACCCTTTGGTAAAATACTAGGTCTACCATTGTTAGCATATTTGCATTCGAACCAACATGCCACTTGTTGTTTATACTTCTTTATTCTCTTCGATGTTTTTATCCTATCAAGGTACAAGTTTTGTGTTAAAGGAACTAATAGAGAAGAAGTGGTTGACATGGTCTTTCTTTGGTGCAGTCACCATGGATTTAGCGGTAAAACCAACTAATGTACTCGTGAATGAGTTCTTGGTGAACAATGTTATCATTGCTCCCGATATTTCGAGGATGGTAGGAAGAAGTTATGTTGTTGAGGTAGCAGTCTCGAGCTTTTCTTCTCGCGAAAACAAAGACTACCAAAGTCCTATACAGAAAGAGGGTTAGGTCGAAGGGTTTATATTTGAGAATGGTCGAATAATACTGCCATGCGGCCGTCGTAATGTCCGGTGCTGCCAAGTCTTACCACGCCTCTAGTGTTGGGAGTTCAGTTCTTGCTTTTATTGTTTAAGAGTAGAGCACTGGTGTCATTTTCTTATCACTACATGGAGCTTAGTTTTTTTTGATGCAGTAGGCTGCGAGGTGCTCACTGGCTATTGACCAGGAATTCTAGGTCATTTCCCCATAAAGGCGCCCCTAATTATTATAGTATACTTACTCTATTATTCTTTACTTATTTAAATTCTACCGTCAATAGTTTGGTACCTTAACCCTCCATGTGTGTGAGGTGCACACTATCGGTCGATGTTTTTTGCTATCGCGTATGGTTCACAACCATGATGATTGTGCAAAGTTGAAAGCTGATAGTGATTTGTTTTTCTGTTCTTTGTGGTTTTTCAATTTTTTACGAAATTGTGTTTGCGAAGATGCAACCGAGCGGATACATCGACTACCCGTGTTGCTCAACCAAAGGGAAGCCCATTCAGCGGCACAACATGAAAATCCCACATGAGCTCGAAGACGTTCAAATCACACAGAAAAATTAAACGCTAGCAACAAAGGATGGTGCGACAAAGTGTGGTAGGTCTATCTAGTATATCCTAAATGGTCCACATTTGTGAAGAACAATCTCAAACCCTATGTCTGAAGAAAAGAAAGCTCGATTGCGACCTTGTAGGAAGGATGTGGAGAGGGAATTCGTTGTGCTACAAGCTCGATTTCCATTGTCAAGTACCCTACTCTTACATGGTTAAAAGATCATGTGCAGGAGGTCATGACTATATGTGTGATCTTGCACAATATGAACACTAAGAGCGAGCGGGAAAATCCAATGTTTGATACTGAACTGTATTATCGTCCAAGTCCACTTGTAGATGTTGATCATCAAGTGCTAGCCATGTTTGGTACCTTTCTCACCAGGTGGCAAGAAGTTCGAGACACCAATACTCATAGTCAACTACAAGATGATCCGGTGGAGCATTTGTGGAGGCTCAAAGATGGAGGCTTCTAGTTTGTTTATTTGTTTCCCTTTGTGATTTAAATTGTTAATTTATTTTTTGCTATACTAAACTTGTTGAATTGTTTATTTGATTTGACGAACTTCTAATAAATCTATATGTTGAATTATTTATTTTATACTCAGTTATGTGTATGGGGAGGTCGACTGGGCGCCGACGCCTCCCCATAACCACATCCGCGTCACCCCCCCCCCCATACGGGCCAAAAAAGGCGCGTCGGACGCCGTATGGAAGGAATGAGTGGAGATGCTCTAATAGTCCGTTTCGGGGTGCGTTCGGTTCCAGAATCAAGTGGAACAGAAAGGAACCGTCGTACATTTACAACCTTTTCTTGTGTTCAGTTGGCTAAAGCAACATAACCTACTGGTTCCACAAAAAGGGAATATTCTCCTTAGATATGGAACCAACCCATTCCACCAAATCGGTGGAATATGGAGGGAACGGCTCACTAATCCAAAAAAATAGCCTCTTGTATGACTACAACGGCCAGCACACGCGAGGCCGCGGGCGGCCCAGCACGCTCAGCGGCGCGACCAAACACATGCGCGACGGCCTAGGCCCGAGCACGTGGCAGCGCAGGCAGGCGGCAGCGCAGGCCCGAGCACGTGGCAGCGTAGGTGTGAGCACATGCGGGCGGTGGCGGGGGTATTGGAAATATGCCCTAGAGACAAATAGTAATAAGGATTATTATCATATTTCATAAAGTTTATAATTAAGTTTTATATCATGCTATAACTGTATTGAAAGGAAATGTCAATACACGCGTGATATATAAACAACCAGGAGTTCTCAGTGAAACTCTAGTCACTAGTTCATTGGTCAACAGATGATTAAGGTTTCCTAATCATGTGGAATTTATGCCAGTTGAAAATGGAGTCACCTTATTATGAGAATGAGATGATGAATTGTACCCAACCTAAGCATCGTGACCCAATCATGTCACGAAGTTCAAGTTACGATTATTATAATAGACCTAGTGTACTATTTCTTAGACCATGAGGCCGTATCAATCACTATCACCCGAGGGTACTTTGATGCATCAAACGTCACTCGGTTAAACGGTGATCATAAAGGTGTGTTGAGGTATTCGGAGGAACAATTGAGGCAATATGCATCAAGAGAGGGATTTGTCCATCTGCGTGACGGAAAGATACTCGAGGGTCACTCGGAGAAGTTGTATCCAATAGCTACGCAGCGTGTGATTTGATCACGAGGATATCACTTGTCAGAACGAGCCAAGTAGCATTTGTCCGTAACGAGATTGAACACGACATGGTGATGTCATTTATCAGATCCTGGACAATGCAAGTATCGAGAGACAAAAGGAATAAGACACGGCATTCATGGTTCGAACGACAAAAGATTTCGTGGAATGCACAGGGGTCACATGGTGTAACACCCTCAAATCGGCCCTATGCAAGTTTTAGCCCTTTCCGCCAAACCCGCATAGAAACGATTCAAGGACGCCCACCAGGCACTTTCGTGCGGGTGGAAAACGAAGTAATACCATTACACAACAGTCCATGATGGGGCCCACAGAACAGATATATATACAACACGACTTCAAGAGTCAAGAATACAGATATACAATACAAAGATCCAAATCACCTGGAAAACGATACAGCGTCCGAGTATGGACAAGATGCAAATTGGGCTAAGAGCCCTGAAGAATAAGCAATGGCGTCCATAACCCTGCCCAAGCCAAGCCGGAAGGGTAACCCTGCTAACAACATCGATCTCAAACCTGCTAAAACAAAAGGGGTGCCGACAAAGGGCAAAGGAAAAAGAGGAGCGTCAGTACTGAGGCCAGTACACGGCGAGGCTAGAATTCAGCGGCTCTCGCCTACATAGGTATGGTGGACTGAAGCGGCAGCGCAGCAGCACTAAACAACCTATAGAGACTCAGTAAAACTGGCGGCTATTAGAGAGGGATAAGAAAGACCTATTCGGATCCAACCTGATAGTAACACCAAACATACCCATCCTGGTATTCCCCCTCGAGACCAAACGAGGAAGTCAAACCGAGGAACTCACACAGTTGGCAGTTTTATTCATTCGATTATAGTTGAAGCACTTACTAGTCAGATATAGATAGCATGAGTCATCCTGAAGCAGAAGTAGTGGGTAGTTTTAATCACCACTCCGTTGTAGTTGGAACATTTACTAGTCAGATAGAATTGTCCTGAGGAATCCCAAAACCCAGCAGTTGTTGGCACTTTTATCACGTTCCGTTGGAGTTGCAATACTTACTAGGCAGGTATAGTATGACACAGATCACCACAGATCCACCAGTTGTTGGCATTTTTATTATCCATTCCATTGTAGTGAAGCTTTTACTAGTCACATATTAAGTCAAATTTATAACACTACTTTAGTTATGCTTGTCTATGATCGAGATACTGTGCTCCAAGGCGTCCATAACTGTGGACACGGCTTTTAGAAAGTTTTACCCTACAGGGGTGCACAAATAGCAACACACACTCGATCAACCTCAGAAAAACCAAATCAAAACCCAACGAGGCTTTCACGACAAAGCGATCATAGGATTCATAAAATATTTCAGGGGGCCACCCTACTAAGCTACCCGCAACGAAGTTGGCCGGCTCCGGAATGGACCTAGGGTTTGTGTGGACGGCTATAAACGACTGGGAACCCGAAAGTGTGACTGGGCTTGTCGATACAGCGAAAATGTGTCACGATCCTAAATAGTACAGGTGCTCCACGCACAATCGTAAATAAAGCAGTAAAGTATGGCATAAGTACAAGATAGTAATAAAACCCCAAACTAGTTTGTGGCCCCAAGAAATAGAAATGAATCAAGCTCTGGCTCAGGGGGGTCCCATAGGGTCTCCCGGATGTGGATAGTGCGAATAGTCAAGGAACAGGTATCAAGTACTCGGGGTCCTACGGGACACAAGTGAGCGTGGCAGAACCAAATAACATCTATTGCCCACCGATGCCTCTACATTAGTTATATCTAGCAATTTAATAGTTGTATTTAAAATCATGATCATCTCCACCATAAACATCTGCCAGCATTCCAACAACTGTGGTACTCGACAACACGAGATCGCACCTGAGCAAGCAACTACGACTCGCAAGGCCAGCTATCTACCAAACACAGGTAATAGGAGGTGTCCAAGGCAATATCGAGGCTGCACGGGATATAACTGGTGCACGGAAACTAAAGCATCGCGACACGGATATCAATAGATCAACAAGAAGAAGTAAAGACTATAAATGCAAAATAGGTAGAAGGGGGAGAGATGCTCGCCTGGAAAACAATGCCGAAGGATCATATCCGGAGAACTTGTCGAACTCGCATCAACTCATCGGCCTAATCCACGAAGAAGCAAAGCACTAAAAGAAACAACGGATGCAATATTTAATACTACGGTAGAAGATCCGGCATGATTGTGATATGATGCATGGCATGGCACGGATGCGGTGCAATTAGGCAATATTAAGCGGAACCGGGGTCCCGACAATTAATTAAACGGTTCAAATTATTTAACAACCCCGCAAATTAAATGTTGTATTAACATGGCGAATCATGGCATCGGTTCGCTACACCAATTTAAATGGAGTCCGGAATAAGACAAAGGTATCCCGCATATCGACTCCATATTTAATTATGGGGTGAATCGGCATAATGCCCCCAACCCACATGACAGATATGCATGCATGAACAATTTAATATGCGACAGTTTTATATATAGCATTTATAAAATAGGGGCTCGGGAAAAGGTTCACACATCTGGGTTCGGAAGATCTTGGGTTCCGGGGGTTCGGGTCTGGGTCTCAGGGTTCGACGGGATCGTTCTCGGACAACGGAGGGAGAGCTTGGCGTTCCGGGAAGAAGGACTTGGTGTTTCGAGAAGGAGGCCTTGTCGCATCCGATGGATCGGTCCTCGGGGTCGAAGAACTTGGCGCGCCCGGGGGTTCGGTCTTCGGGTCTTGGGTCAGGTCGTCGATTTCGAGATCGGTCTTCGGGTGTCACCGGGTGCGATTCTTCCCGCTTAACTCCTCGCGTTGGTCATCGGAAGATCTTGGCGTCGGATCCTGGGTTCCATGTAGTCATCCTCTAGCGTCGAAGATCTTTTCGGTACCGGATCATATGCCATGCTCCCTTTGCCGTATCCACAACCACAACATCCACATCTACAACCCACCATCATCCTCATAGCACTCCTAGAGAAAAACAGGACATCCATCACTGCGGAGCCGAAACACAAAAGGTCAGTGAACCCACTGAAATCGAGTAACGGCAGCACAAACAACAGGGCTCACTCGCGCACGCACAGAAGAGGACGAACGCGAGCGGAGGCGAAGCACAGGAGGTCGGCTTGCACGCCAGAGGGCGGAGGCAGAGGAGGCGGAGGCAGAGGTCGTAGCGGAGACGGCTGGGCGAGCACGCACCGGTGCGGGTCGCAAGGAAGGCGGGCCCGGCGGCAGCGCGTGGTGGAGGACAGGAAGTCGACGAGGAGAGTGCGCGGGGAGCCGGAACACAGAGGAGGCGGGGCGGTGGAGCTTGAAGGGGAGGTGGGGGAAGGGGCTGAGAGGGGCCGGTAGGTAGCGGGTCGGGCAAGCCTGGTGTTGTCGGTGGGGGGGTAGGTGGCGTGCGAGGCAACTAGGGGTGGATCAATCGGTAGCGTGCGTGTGCCGCACGTACCGCGCGCGTGGTGGGACTGGTTAGCTAGGGATGGCGGCTGGGGTGTGGGGATCTGGGGTAGGCTAGGGTTAGATTTAGGTTTATCTGGAGGTGGCCGGCTGGGCTTTCGGGCCTGGCTGGCTGCCTCCCAAAAACATTATAACTTTTATTTTATTTTAAAATAGGCTTTTGTACATAGTTTTTAGACAAAACAAAAATATCCGGAAAAGCTCAGTTTTAAAATTTGAAAAGAAGACGGGGATATTTAGAAACCAAAACTAGCCTTTTTGAAAATAGTTTTAGGCAAAACCATGCATGATGATGACGATGATCAAATGCAATGTGGCATGATGACATGAGCATGCGGTCATGATGATGCAATGCACAAAAACACCGCGATTTTCTAGTAGTGGTTTTAGCGGGATGCCACAATTCGACACCACTAATAATGGATCTCGCCCTCGAGATCCGCCTCGTGGTACCGGGAAGAAGGCTGATGATCTGAATCTTCTCGCTTCGTGTAGATCCTCGCGACACCACTTACAAAGGTTCCTTCTTCGTCTTGAATCGGCGACACCACCAACAAGGGGTCGTTTCTCGCGTTCGTTGAGAGAACACTCCGGAGAAACAAAGACGAAGATAAAGGTCTCAAAAGATAAGGCCACCTTTAACTTCCGTGGAAGGAGTGAAAATTGCATTGATCCTCCAATTCAATGTACAAAGCGAATGATAAGAGTAGTGCTATGGTCATGACTCCATCCCGCACTCAAAACATTAATCTGTACATGAATAGTTGAATTATGCAATCAACTCTCGAAATCAGACTGAAGATCTCAACAAGCGGGGTTCGGAAACAAAGGAGTGACGCAGGGCTTCATCGGATCTGATGTAGATGAGGTCGTCGTGTTGGAAAACACCGAAAGGCACAAGAAGGAACAAAGAGAAGTACAACAGATGAAGGATTCCTCCGATAGCATGTAGACCGGATGTAGAAGCACCGTTACCAAAAAAGGAAGCGAAACCCTGAAGGTACGACGGAAACCCAACCACGAGAATTCCTGTACTTGAAGAAGAGATAAGAGAGTAGAATTCAAAACACGCAGAGGTAAGAGGAGAATAGCAGAGGGGTAAGGAGTAAAACAGACCTAATCAGATCTATCCAACCGATTTTGCAAGAATAGTTTTGACTCTCTACTTCGGCCGTTAGCTAGGTTATCCTACAGGTTGGACTTGTGGGGTATCGCAACTGCTGAGCTCTAATACCACTCTGTAACACCCTCAAATCGGCCCTATGCAAGTTTTAGCCCTTTCCGCCAAACCCGCATAGAAACGATTCAAGGACGCCCACCAAGCACTTTCGTGCAGGTGGAAAACGAAGTAATACCATTACACAACAGTCCTCGATGGGGCCCACAGAACAGATATATATACACCACGACTTCAAGAGTCAAGAATACAGATATACAATACAAAGATCCAAATCACCTGGAAAACGATACAGCGTCTGAGTACAGACAAGATGCAAATTGGGCTAAGAGCCCTGAAGAATAACCAATGGCGTCCATAACCCTGCCCAAGCCAAGCCGGAAGGGTAACCCTGCTAACGACGTCGATCTCAAACCTGCTAAAACAAAAGGCGTGCCGACAAAGGGCAAAGGAAAAAGAGGAGCGTCAGTACTGAGGCCAGTACATGGCGAGGCTAGAATTCGGTGGCTCTCGCCTACATAGGTATCGTGGACTGAAGCGGAAGCGCAGCAGCACTAAACAACCTATAGAGACTCGGTAAAACCGGCGGCTATTAGAGAGGGATAAGAAAGACCTATTCGGATCCAACCTGATAGTAACACCAAACATACCCATCCTGGTATTCCCCCTCGAGACCAAACGAGGAAGTCAAACCGAGGAACTCACACAGTTGGCAGTTTTATTCATTCGATTATAGTTGAAGCACTTACTAGTCAAATATAGATAACATGACTCATCCTGAAGCAGAAGTAGTGGGCAGTTTTAATCACCACTCCGTTGTAGTTGGAACATTTACTAGTCAGATAGAATTGTCCTGGGGAATCCCAAAACCCAGCAGTTGTTGGCACTTTTATCACATTCCGTTGGAGTTGCAATACTTACTAGGCAGGTATAGTATGACACAGATCACCACAGATACACCAGTTGTTGGCATTTTTATTATCCATTCCATTGTAGTGAAGCTGATTACTAGTCACATATTAAGTCAAATTTATAACACTACTTTAGTTATGCTTGTCTATGATAGAGATACTGTGCTCCAAGTCGTCCATAACCGCGGACACGGCTTTCAGAAAGTTTTACCCTGCAGGGGTGCACAAATAGCAACACACACTCGATCAACCTCGGAAAAGCCAAATCAAAACCCAACGAGGCTTTCACGACAAAGCGATCACAAGATTCATAAAATATTTCAGGGGGCCACCCCACTAAACTACCCGCAACGAAGTTGGCCGGCTCCGGAACGGACCCAGGGTTTGTGTGGACAGCTGTAAACGACTGGGAACCCGAAAGTGTGACTGGGCTTATCGGTACAGCGAAAACGTGTCACGATCCTAAACAGTACAGGTGCTCCTCGCACAATCGTAAATAAAGCAGTAAAGCATGGCATAAGTACAGGATAGTAATAAAACCCCAAACTAATTTGTGGCCCCAAGAAATAGAAATGAATCAAGCATTGGCTCAGGGGGGTCACATAGGGTCTCCCGGATGTGGATAGTGCGAATAGTCAAGGAACAGGTATCAAGTACTCGGGGTCCTACGGGACACAAGTGAGCGTGGCAGAACCAAATAACATCTATTGCCCACCGATGCCTCTACATTAGTTTTATCTAGCAATTTAATAGTTGTATTTAAAATCATGATCATCTCCACCATAAAGCATCTCCACCATAAACATCTGCCAGCATTCCAACAACTGTGGTACTTGACAACACGAGATCGCACCTGAGCAAGCAACTACGACTCGCGAGGCCAGCTATCTACCAAACACAGGTAATAGGAGGTGTCCAAGGCAATATCGAGGCTGCATGGGATATAACTGGTGCACGGAAACTAAAGCATCGCGACACGGATAGCAATAGATCAACATGAAGAAGTAAAGACTATAAATGCAAAATAGGTAGAAGGGGGAGAGATGCTCGCCTGGAAAACACTGTCGAAGGATCATATCCGGAGAACTTGTCGAACTCGCATCAACTCATCGGCCTAATCCGCGAAGAAGCAAAGCACTAAAAGAAACACCGGATGCAATATTTAATACTACGGTAGAAGATCCGGCATGATTGTGATAAGATGCATGGCATGGCACAGATGCGGTGCAATTAGGAAATATTAAGCGGAACCGGGTCCCGACAATTAATTAAACGGTTCAAATTATTTAACAACCCCGCAGATTAAATGTTGTATTAACAGGGCGAATCATGGCATCAGTTTGCTACGCCAATTTAAATAGAGTCCGGAATAAGACAAATGTCATATTTAATTATGGGGTGAATCGGCATAATGCCCCCAACCCACATGACAGATATGCATGCATGAACAATTTAATATGCGACAGTTTTATATATAGCATTTATAAAATAGGGGCTCGGGAAAAGGTTCACACATCTGGGTTCGGAAGATCTTGGGTTCCGGGGGTTCGGGTCTGGGTCTCAGGGTTCGGCGGGATTGTTCTTGGACAACGGAGGGAGAGCTTGGCGTTCCGGGAAGAAGTACTTGGTGTTCCGAGAAGGAGGCCTTGTCGCATCCGATGGATCGGTCCTCGGGGTCGAAGAACTTGGCACGCTCGGGGGTTCGGTCTTCGGGTCTTGGGTCAGGTCGTCGGTTTCGAGATCGGTCTTCGGGTGTCACCGGGTGCGATTCTTCCCACTTAACTCCTCGCGTTGGTCGTCAGAAGATCTTGGCGTCGGATCCTGGGTTCCATGTAGTCGTCTTCTGGCGTCGAAGATCTTTTCGGTACCGGATCAGATGCCATGCTCCCTTTGCCGTATCCACAACCACAACATCCACATCTACAACCCACCATCATCCTCATCGCACTCCCACAGAAAAACAGGACATCCATCACTGCGGAGCCGAAACGCAAAAGGTCAGTGAACCCACTGAAATCGAGCAACGGCAGCACAAACAACAGGGCTCACTCGCGCATGCACAGAAGAGGACGAACGCGAGTGGAGGCGAAGCACAGGAGGTCGGCTTGCACGCTAGAGGGCGTAGGCAGATGAGGCGGAGGCAGAGGTCATAGCGGAGACGGCTGGCCGAGCACGCACCGGTGCGGGTCACGAGGAAGGCGGGCCCGGCGGCAGCGCGTGGTGGAGGACAGGAAGTCGACGAGGAGAGTGCGCGGGGAGGCGGAACACGGAGGAGGCGGGGCGGTGGAGCTTGAAGGGGAGGCGGGGGAAGGGGCTGAGAGGGGCCGGTAGGTAGCGGGTCGTGCAAGCCTGGTGTTGTCGGTGGGAGGGGGTAGGTGGCGTGCGGGGCAACTAGGGGTGGATCGATCGGTAGCGTGCGTGTACCGCACGTGCCGCGCGCGTGGTGAGACTGGTTAGCTAGGGCTGGCGGCTGGGGTGTGGGGATGTGGGGTAGGCTAGGGTTAGATTTAGGTTTATCTAGAGGTGGCCGGCTGGGCTTTCGGGCCTGGCTGGCTGCCTCCCAAAAACATTATAACTTTTATTTTATTTTAAAATAGGCTTTTGTACATAGTTTTTAGACAAAACAAAAATATCTGGAAAAGCTCGGTTTTAAAATTTGAAAAGAAGACGGGGATATTTAGAAACCAAAACTAGCCTTTTCGAAAATAGTTTTAGGCAAAACCATGCATGATGATGACGATGCTCAAATGCAATGTGGAATGATGACATGAGCATGCGGTCATGATGATGCAATGCACAAAAACACCGCGATTTTCTAGTAGCGGGATGCCACACATGGTCATCTAGGTCCCTCTATTGATCATTTGTGCAGAAGGGTATCGACCATATCTGGAGTGTTCCCAAACCTTGGGGTATCACGCTTAACGGCTTGATGATGCTTAGAGAGTGTTTTAGGATCGGTAGAATCACCGAAGAAAAGAGAAGAGAGAAAACCGAAAGGGTTTCGATAAGTCCGGAGGATGTCTAGAATGAGAGGGAATGGTTTCCACATCAATAGGGATTGAATAATATATAAGTGAATGTTGAATATTGATTTAATCATTCAATTATATATATTCAATAAAAGAAAAGGAATTAAAAAGGGTCAAATACCTAATTGGGCCAAATCCGGAGGGAAAAGGCCCACGAGGGAAAGACCGAAGGGAGGAAGGAGAGAGGAGGTTGTCGGCTGGGCCTAGGGCACCCCGCGCGGGCCCACTAGGGCCTTGGCCGTCCAGACAGCCCTCCCCCTCTCCCCTCTTCCTTGTTTAGTCCCACATGGCTAAGCTAGTTAGCTATGGGGGGTTCCCCTATATAAAGAGAGGTATTCTGGCAAAATAAATACAACAATAATCAATAAAAAGTTTCATCTCATTTGGGGAGACCTCTAGTTGATTCTCTCTCTCTCTCTCTCCCGTGACCGTGGTCCCAAGTCCGGATCACGCGAACATGAGTCTTCTTCACCGTGGAGCGCCGTCGCGCCGCGGGATTCGGATCCAGGAGCTCTACTACTGCAACTGTTGCTGGATTGGGGAAGCGGGAGTCATCGCCAGGCACCGGATGTGTGTAACTCCCTGCGAGGTACAACACTTGGGGCACTAGGAGTTTTTGGAGCCACGGGAGCTGTTGGGACTTCAACACGACCTTGAGGTCGGCTTTGGTTCGTCTACATCAACCACTCTCTCTCGAGCGTTGACAACGCTTTTGTTCTTCAAGGGTAAGTTCATGAAAAGCCCCTCCCGTTACTACATTACTAATAGATAGGTCCTAACAACTAGGGTTCTGGGCGTAGGGAAAATTTTATTATTTTCATGCGCGAACCCCTACAGTGGTATCAGAGCTAGATCTATATGTAGTATTGCTAGTACGGGTAGAACACACAAGATGTAGCGTGTGGGTGTTGATCTTTTAGTTGTTACCCTCCCACATGTACTTGTGTATACCATAGTAATGCTTGATGAAGTGGCCTCCAACCGACTTTACGCGTTCATTCGCGAGACTGGTCCATGCTTGACATATGACTTGTACCGTATAAAGTGGCTTTGGGGGGTGTTTGTCTCGCTCGCATTAGTTGGTATACCATTTGCAATGGAGGGCCCTGAAAGGGGTGTAGTAGAGACAACTACTCGATCAGCGTTGTGGTGAAAGTTCGTAGGTAAGAACGGTTCTTGTGTGAAAGGCCCTATCAGCCACGTAAAACATGCAAAGGTAAAATAGAGACTTCTAACTTTGTTTTGCAGGGGGCGTTGTGATGTGATATGGTTGTGGAAAAGGTAAAGTACTTACTTTATGTTGCTAAGTAGTAGTAGATGGTCACGGAGGTGACGGACTACCACGTCAGAGGGCACCAGTGCCATGGTGCCTATGGCGCCGGAACCCGGTGTCGGAATCCGGAGGCAGGAGATGGAGATCATAGCATGAAGGACCATATCACATCGCTCTTACATTCAATGTTTATTCTTTGTACATCTTATTGTGTGTTAGTATTAGATACTCGACGGTAGCCTAATAAGATAACCCCTAATTAAAATACCAATATAAGTGTTCTCGCTTAGTGTGCACCACCAAGAAAGTTCTTCGGTATGAGGCAAGCTGTGACGATCGGGTGTCAGACATATCTATGTTCATATACAGTGGGTGTAAGCCATGTTGCACATCGAATACA
This sequence comes from Avena eriantha, assembly GCA_910589775.1. Lineage (NCBI taxonomy): Eukaryota > Viridiplantae > Streptophyta > Magnoliopsida > Poales > Poaceae > Avena > Avena eriantha. The sequence continues at coordinate 380,154,410 of OU342742.1, read as the reverse complement.
CTAAGGTTGAGTTGGCGAGCCTAGCATGTGTAGACATGGTCTCGTAACACAGATGGTTGAAAGATCGAGCACGGGTCGCATGAATGATGTGATCGACGTTTAGGCGTCCACCTTTGCAACTATGTTAGCGGCCGTGACGATCGGAGGCGGTGTAGTGAATAGGGATCGCGTGATCACCCGTCTAGGGATAGGTGTTTTTAGTGGAGTTATTATCTTTATTAACTCATATAATTATAAACTTAGTCTAAATTCCTTTTACAATTATAAATGTAGAGATGGCTCACCGTGAAGCTTACTTTGATGTTGATGAGTGGGTAGTTGGTGAGAAACTTAGACTTGATGGATCCATCTTCTCTGGTTGGCTTGTGTGCCTGAATGATCTCCTTACTAGGAATCATGTGGTACATTACATACGCTGCACGATAGAATTGGCCGAGCCTGACGGCTATGAGACCCCATGAGAGCGGGCGGGACGCTACTATCGCCAAGAGATGTCAACTTTCATCTAGATAATAATGCATTATGGAATGGTGGATGAACTATATCCGCTCATGGGTGTGATCCATATGAGATGGTGGATCAGCTGAGAGCAGAGTTCATAAGCCATGTGCGCATGTGGAAGCACGAGATGCTTGGAGATTTCCTTTCCATACATATGGAGGAACACACTTGTCTAAAGAGTCACTTGGAGCGCATGCTTGATGCACACATGAGACTGGTTTACTTCGTGGACTACTGGATGACTGAGTCATTTGCGATAGGCGTACTGTTCGATCGCTGTCTCCCAGCTATGAAGGACATGTTCGGAGTAGCATTATGAGTGGTGATACAGAAACATTGGATTTCCAGGATTTCATATTACATTTCAAAAATGTAAAGGTAGAACCAATCGCCGGAGAGGTTGTCGATGACGAAGGTATATATTTGATATATAGTTTATAAATGTCATAATCTTGCAAACATATATTGAAGTGTTAAAGTATTTGATACTTATTCTATTTTGGTGAAAACAGGTCCTTCTGCATGAGAGCTGCTTGCTAGAGAGGAGGTGACGCTGCGTGTTGATGGCAAGCATGATGATGATGGCCAACGACACTCTCCCTCGACATTTATCACTTAGTTTATCGTTTTTGGATGATTATTGTAATCAATGGATTGTGAACTTCTTTAGTGTGTCTCACACTTCGTGAGACGGTTATTCATACGCGTTTGTAATAAACAGTTGTTCTGCTTCTATGAATGATTTCTCTTTGCGTTCATATCTTGTTCGATTATGTGTGAATATCCTTGTTATTAAAACTAATTGATAATGCATGAACATTTGTAAAACATTGAAAAATGCCTTGAAAAATACCCAACTTAATGATATATTCATTTTGAATGAAACCATTGTGTAAATTCAAATTTATGTTGATAATATGTGAAAGACATTTGATCTCTTGTCACATATGAATCATGCCAATTTTGGCAAGATAACTTAAACATCATGTATTGCATGAATACAAAGTGTTTGGTGAATTGTTGAAAGTGAATGCATATTCGATGTATTGTATTTCAATAAAATGGTGATCATCATTATATGATTGTTTGGATTTTGTAAAGAGGTTTACGAAAGGAAACAAGAATATGAAACGGTTTGATATGATCAAAGTATTTCATCATCCAAGGGTATTAAAGATAAAAGAGAATCTAATTACTACGATTTGATCAATAGTAATGAAATTTGACATTATAAGATTAGCATAAAAAATGTGAAATGCAATGCGTTTAAAATGTCAAAGTGCAAAGCATCACAATATGATATTTGATATCAAAGTGGGTGAATAGATGGCGCCTAATAAATCATTATAGTGTAGATGTAATGACCATTAGTTAGAAATAGTTAGCACTCAATTAGAATACAAAGTGAACCATCTGAATTCATGAGATCGACGCCATATCTTGTATGGATTGTCGTGATTTTTTTGGAGTTATTCGATATAACAAAAACAATAGCGAATAAGTCCTTGTAGAGTATTCATTGGAAACTTTGAATACGAGATCCATGGCTGGAACCAAAAGAAAGGCAAAACTAGTGTTACTTAAATTTTGGTGTTTTTTCGAGAAGTTTATGCTCTTGAATGAGGAGCTTATGGAAGATAGTGAAAAGCACGATAATGATTCAAAGCCCTGCATCAAAGTGTTGAGAAGCGCAACAGAAAGCGTTCCTGAACGATTCTCTTCATAAAGGAAAGAATCAATGATAGTGATCATTGTGTTTTATCCACTAGTGTTTTCACTACATAAAGTAGGATTCAAATGTACCCCACATCTTGTATGAAGACATTTGTGAATAAATTATTGATACGTCCATTTTGCATCACTATTCTATATCATAATTTACTCTTATTCATTGATATATTTCATATTAAGAGATGATACTTATGTTATTTCATCTGTTTTTGCATGGTTGATAAGTTTTGGAGCATGGACCGCTGTAGTCAGGATTCTAATGGAAAAGGTGCTGTTTGGAGGCAAAATTCGCGAAGATCAGAAAATCTGGGAAAATACATGGAAAATCCTATTTTTCCAGAAGACGAAGAAAGCCAGAAGGAGAAGTGGAGATGGGCCACGGGGGGGCCACACCACCCCTAGCGCAGGCCACCCCAGGCCGCGCCACCAGGTGGTGTGCCGCCCTGGTCCACTCCAGCCTCTCCCCTCTGGCATATATTATCCTCTCGAAACCCTAAGACTCAGGGAGCGACCACAGAAAGATTTCGTCGCCTCTATGGGGCGGAAAACACCGAGAGAGAAAGATCTCTCCCGCAGACAGAATTTTGCTGGGGGAATTCCTTCCTAGAGAGGGGAGATCGTCCCCATCAACACCACCATCAAGCTGGACTTCATCGGGATCATCATTATCATCATCACCACCATAATCATCACCAGCACCATCACCACCACTTCATATCGCTGTAACAATTGGGTTGAATCTTGCATAGTTCTTAGGGGAAACTTTCCCGATGTTGATTACTCTTTGTAGTTGATGCTATTGAGTGAACCATTGAATTATCGTTTATGTTCAGATTGTTACATATCATTATTTCATCTCTGATCTTGATCCATATGATGTCTTGTGAGTAGTTCGTTTAGTTCTTGAGGACATGGGAGAAGTCATGTTGTTAGTAGTGGAATTGTGTTGAGAAAGATTCAATAGTTTGATATTTAAGTTGTGGTGTACTTCTTCTAGTGGTGTCATGTGAACGTCGACTACATGACACTTCACCTATATGGGCCTAGGGGAATGCATTATGTATTTGGCTACTAATCGTAGGGGTTGCCGGAGTGATAGAAACCTGAATCCCCGTTAGGAAACCTTTGCACAAGGGACGTCAGGGTCTTATCTACAAGAAATGTGCTAACTAGTGACCCCAAATATTAGTCACAGAAAGGTTTCTTTGACCAAAATCTGTAGGTCACATATCGAGGGTCACTATAGACAGCTAACGACAATTTTTTAGATTGGTCATGGACAACTATGACCAAAATAGATGGTCATAGTCATGGGTAATCTAGCCTATCCACGTCAGATCCCACGTGGCCAATCCTACGTGGCAAATCCATGACCAAAACAAATGGTCTTAGATCAAATTCAGCCCTGTCCAAATTAGTGCCTTAGATGGGCCAAGCCCATTAACTCAGCATATTTATTTATTTTCTATCAATTTTGTTCAGCTACATGGGCCAAATACAACATTTTGGGCCTTTTATTTTCCAGTCTGCATCCTTTTTACAATCTATATTCATTTATTTTTTTGGTCTTCTTAATCTTGATCAGGTCCAATTTATCAGAGCGGTCCCACTTGTCAGAATCATGTCATAAGTTGGTCCACAAGTCAGAAACATACAATCAGATTATTCATATACATGGGTCCCACTAGAACATTGCATACAGAGAACATGTAACTCATCACGAAATAATCCTATTACATCCTACCCAGACAATCCTATTACAGTCTACCCACTAGAACATGTAGAACACTGCAGCCAGCCCCATGCGGCAACAGCATGCCGGCCCCTAGCCAGTAGCTCCACTCACCAGCTGCTCCGCCCGCTCCGGATGACCTCACCGACAACATCGCCTTATATCCGGCAGCTCCTTCTCATCTCCTCGGTAACATTGCCTTCTCGCCACATCTCCACTCAGCTCGCCAGCTGCTCCGCCCGCTCCGAAGGTCGTCGAGGTGTCCGAACCTGTCGTGCTGGAAGATAAATTGTTCTTCCAGATCTTAACTTTAGTCCACCTGAAGAACTAGTGAATGTCAATAATGCACCTGATGATCAAAATTCATGGACACTACAATGTTTATCTCTCAATTATGGGTGTGGAAAAAGACAGGAGCCTCAGATTAGATTGTGCAAAGATAGAGAGAATAACCAAGAAAGCCAAGATAGAGAATAACTATAACAAGAAAGCCAAGATTGAACATGGACACACACTGCAATGTTTATCTCTGAATTTATCTTGATAGTACCAGGAATGCATTTAGTACTAGGATGTCAGTCTACACTTGTTTCTCCATTAAACAGAATACATAAATACAAAGAAATGCAACACTCTTATTATTAAGTGAATATTGTTTCTCCATTGACCAGAATACAAAGATGAGACACTCTACTCTAGGAGTATACTAGGTAACCCACATACACTTTGGAGAATTATACTCTAGGAGTCAGTCTTCCGGTTGACAGTTCAAGTACAATGAAGTAGGAGTAATTCTAGTAGTTTTACTGACAGTATACCAAGTTTATGCTACTTAGTACTCCCTCCGACCCATATTAGTTGACTCAACTTTGTCTAGATACGGATGCATCTAGACAAGATACTTAACTAGATACGTATGAATTTAGATAAACTTGGGTCAACTAATATGGGTCGGAGGGAGTACTAGATATTGATAGTACCAGGAGGTGCATAACTTTATCTTGATAGTACCACGAGTGCACTTAGTACCAGAAATTGAAATAAGAAATAAGAATCACGGGAGTATTTAGTCAATGATGTGAGAATCACACGAGTAAACAATAAGCAAGAAGCAACGAAAATTGATGTAAGAATATTCCAGGTCCAAACAGTAACAATAAGTCCAAATAGCTAACAATAAGTCCGAAGAGAGTATTTTTTACAGTAATTTAGTATTGATTTACACAGAAGTTTACAAAGAAATTCAATAAAATTCAGTATTGATTTACAAAGAAATTTACAGTAATGCAAAGAAGGCAAGAGCTAATCAGCTAAGAGTATTTTATAGCTAAGAGTTGTTATCTCCACAACAGCGTTTAGAGTGAAGTTTACAGGAATACATTGCTGTAGTCACTAAATGCTATACACTGCTGTACTGCTACTGCTATACTTATGCTACACCATCATCAGAACCATGCTCAACCACTACTAAATCTGCAGATTTCTACTCCATGTATGCACAAGACAACAAAATCATCCACAAGAGACATTTACTCCGTAATTTGCTACACAATCCACAAGAGACATCACAAGAAATTTCAGAGCAATAGTGAGTACTCCTAGACGATGATTTCAGTAAGAAATCTAGGACCTGCAGCTATGCACAATCAGGGTTTTGAGCAAATTTAGCAGATCTGCACAAGTTGGTGCTCCAGTGCCATTTTGATGTAAAATTCAGTGTACATTAGACCGATGTCCTCACCATAAAGTAAGTTCGGAGCTACGCAAATATTCTCTCACAAACAGGATGCATCCTAGAGACTGATACTAGCACTAAACAATTAATGCACAAACAAAATGGTGAGCAAGAATGACAGTCTAGCTAAAAATATCCTATTCAGTTCAGCTCACTGTATTCATGCAGTTTGATAATTTGGTAAATTAAAGATCCATTAAAAATGGCTGCATTAAACCATTAGTAGGGTGTTCTAATGGCAATATATGCATGCACACAAGGAGACAACATGTCAGATGAGCCTAACTTAAGGAAAGAACATATCACTACAAGATATTGACTGCATCCTATGGGAAGAGGGAAAACGGGAGAGGGGGCAATAGAGAGACATAACCTAGAAGGTGAGGTGGAGGCGGTGTCGCTGGATCTGGAGTTGTTCCATGAGACAACCACGCCTTTTGAGCTACAAAAAAAGATACAATTTGATAAATATGACACATCACGAGCTTAAGCTTGCTCTTCAAGGTAGTTTTCCACATTTCCATCTTACTTTGTTATTGATACATGTTCCATCTACTTGACAAAATCGGTAATCATCCTCTATGTCAGTACCACTATTTTTAACAACAAATTTATAAGCATAATCCATAAGCCCACCACCACAGCCATCATTGTAGGCTCTGCCACAGTCGATTAGTTCCTGTTCAGAAAGGTTGACGAGAGAGCATGTCTTGATTTTGTTTATTATTACTCCTATGGCACTTGTAGCTGAGAAGCTCCAACAAGAACCTGAATAAAAGGAGGCAACAGTTAAGTGAAAATACGCAAACCAAATTCAACGGAAATACTCAAGTGGTTTTGTAATAGACGATGAGGTTCCACCGACAGTTAATTCAAAATACACTTCAAGCAACAACCTCTCGAGCGTGCTGGCTCCTGCTCTGCTCTGTTGTGCTGCTGCTCCGCGAGCTCTTGCTACCTAAATATGATCAAGTAATAACCTGACATATGCCTTGTCCCTTCTGCATGTATGATTGTAAATACAAATTCAGGATTTATAGGCATCTCTTTTGCTACTGAATAATGAAAACAGGACAAAGATTTAGGCAGGGCAATACATTTTTATAATTATTTCTTTAACATTCTATACATCATCTTCACTATCATAAATGTGTCAGAATACACAGTTGATCAATTAAAAAATGTATGATATATTGCCTGAAGCCACGAAATAAATAACATATCCCTTGATCCATTTTGTATTATTTAGTACATATACGACTAATATTGAAGCTTGAACAGAAATGGAGCCAAAGGAAACAAGCACACATTCGATCTGGGTAAAAGGAGGCCTTGCCTTGATGCAGCAAAGGGGAACCAACCGGAGGTCATGGACGGCGTCAACAACCAGCAGATAATGGAGCGGCAGGTCGAGTTCGTCGACGCTGACTTCTAGGGGCGACGAAGAGGCAGCCAGGGCTGGGGGGAGGATGCCGGCGAGGAGGGGTCGCTAGGGCGGAATCTAGGGATCCGCTCCTCCTCCTGGTATGGACTGGAGGGCCCAGCGCAGAGGGAAGGGTCGTCGGGGGGGCGGGAAGGACGCCGGGGAGGAGCTAGATCTCCGCTCCTCCTCATCCTAGACGGCCCCGAATCGAGGTGGGGGAGTCCGTTGTTTGGTGTTGGGGGGCGAAGAGGATGCTGGAGAGGAGGCGTCGTCGTGCAAGAGTAGGTTGGCGTCCGCAGAGGAATTTTGTAGAGGAACCCATGGGTGCACTTGGGGGCAGAGTGGACGCCGACGGCGGGTGCAGTTTCCAGCAAGGTCGAGCCTGAGCTGTGTCGTCCTGGATGCGTAGCATCTAATGCTTTGGCGGCGTGGTGGAAGGGAGGAGAACACGGGGAAGGGGATCTCTGGCGCACGCGCGACGCGATGCTATGAACTCGGCGGAGTGCTACGCAAGGATGCACGCGCGCACCGGCGAGCATGCGCACCGGCGAGCATGCCCACCGCGACGCCGTCGGATCTCCTCTTGTCTGGTGTCCGCCGCCACCTGTGTGGAGAGGGGATCTAGCTAGGGTTTGGTTGGGGTCGAATGGGATGGAGTCCTTTTTTTAATTATAAATGGGATGGAGTCGAGAGAGTGTTTGGCTGACCGGTGGTGTGTGCGTGCATTCTTTTTGGTTTCCGGGAGAAGATAAGAGGAGAGATGATGGAGAGCGTTGGATGGATTGGACGGTGTAGATCGTTTCAACTGGGCTGATCCGTGGGGTGGCGTCTCATTGGCTGCTGGAAAGGCCAGCTATCGATGATGTGAGGCACGTACATGATAGCGAATCTAAAAGTATAATAGGTGACAACGATTATCGTTTCTGGACCATCGGATGAGGCCTTGGGAGCATCTCAACCGCCCATTTCGCGCTAGTCCAAGCCATGTAGTGGCGCCGATCTACCCGCCTGTGGTTGCGCATGGGTCCTTCCTTTTGCTGGTCCGCATTGTCAGTGACCTGGGGTGGTTTTGGGATGGGTCACGCGTGGATGTGCCCCTCCATGGGCACCTCACAACGATTATCGTTTCTAGACCATCGGATGAGGCCTTGGGAGCATCTCAGCCGCCCATTTCGCGCTAGTCCAAGCCATGTAGTGGCGCCGATCTACCCGCCTGCGGCTGCGCATGGGTCCTTCCTTTTGCTGGTCCGCATTGTCAGTGACCTGGGGTGGTTTTGGGATGGGTGACGCGTGGATGATGTGCTCCTGTGAGACAAAAGGGCACATCCTAGGGGCCAATCCCCTCCATCGTATCCTCCTCCCATTCCCCACTCCAGCCGCCGCCGCCACGTGCTCTTCTCACGATTTGCCTCCCTCCACCCCCAGCAGCGGCGGCCCGAGCTGCACAAACTCCCCCATCGCGGCTTCGCATCGTCGTACTCGCGCCATGCCGCACCACAGGAGGAACGGCTTGTGGCCGGCGGAGCAGCGTAGCCCGGTGGTTGCGCCGCCGCACGTCCTGAAGTCGTCGGGAGAAGCCCCTCCAATAGCCGCCCTCCTTTCTCCTATGGGATGCACATGCGCGAGTCCTCTCATCTCCGCGCTAGTCCAAGCCATGTAGTGGCGCCGATCTACCCGCCTGCGGCTGCGCATGGGTCCTTCCTTTTGCTGGTCCGCATTGTCAGTGACCTGGGGTGGTTTTGGGATGGGTCACGCGTGGATGATGTGCTCCCGTGAGACAAAAGGGCACATCCTAGGGGCCAATCCCCTCCATCGTATCCTCCTCCCATTCCCCACTCCAGCCGCCGCCGCCACGTGCTGCTCTCACGATTTGCCTCCCTCCACCCCTAGCAGCGGTGGCCCGAGCTACACAAACTCCCCCATCGCGGCTTCGCATCGTCGTACTCGCGCCATGCCGCACCACAGGAGGAACGGCTTGTGGCCGGCGGAGCAGCGTAGCCCGGTGGTTGCGCCGCCGCACGTCCTGAAGTCGTCGGGAGAAGCCCCTCCAATAGCCGCCCTCCTTTCTCCTATGGGATGCACATGCGCGAGTCCTCTCATCTCCAACGAGCTCCGCCTCCTCCACCCCCAGCGAGCGGAGAAAACCCTAGCACCTCTACTGTAGTCCTGGCGTCTTTCTACACCCCGAGAAGGACGGTTGGTGGCCAACAGGACAAGCCAAACCACAAGGGCGCAACGTACAGGCTGCCGTTGCAGAGATGGACGAGTACAGAGACTAGGTGAGCCCCTCTCCCCATGTGCATCCTCTTGGTTGTACGATTCCATTGTGCTATCTACTTTGTGGTGTATGCTGTGATCCGCCGATGGTTGAATTTCTATGTTCCATGGTTGTTCTTACTGGATAAGCAGTGATTACAAGGTGGTCAGGTGGAGATGGTGAACGGCATGATGCAATCCTTCTTTATCTGTTTGTTGGTCCCATAAAAATTATGCTTAATCCCACCTCCTGTTTGTTGGCCGGATAATTATGAATTTTGCCTCCTAACTATATGCCACAATTGCATGTTATTTTCTATATGTAGAATGAACAATTTGATTCTTCGGTTGATGGCTTTGTTTAGAAGAAAGCTAAGCTAGATGTGGAGCTCGTTTATTTAGTTGAGAATCGCATATGTTTATGTTAGCATTTTGTTTTTATATTCTTGTGGTAAAGCTTACAAGAAACTTTTGTTCTGGAATGGATATTACAAGAGTCAGTGGGCAAGGAGACAGAGGAGAAAGCCCTCCACGGTGCCGTCGGTGGTGGAGACGGCAGCGAGCTGAGCAGCTCCGCCTCTATCTCCGGGAGCAGCGCCGGCCCGGCGGGGCCAAAGGAGTTGGCGGGACGTGATCGGAGGAGCTCCACATCATGAGGCCCTACCCATGTATGTTGTCGTCCACATCCCCGACACTGTCACCGTGACCAGCATCATCGACACATGAAGGCAGCGTGAGAAGTGGACTACACGATCCCAGATTCTCTCTCTCTTGAAGTGTGTGCCAAAGCCCAGGTCCTCCCTCACGGCACGGTTATGTGAGGCAGCTTTTATAGCTGCATGTTGAAGGAGAAGAGACATGTTCAGGTACACATCTGCCTAGATTTCTCCATCCACGATATGCATATCCGTCAAATGACCCTGGTTAATTTCTCCTCTCTTTTCATTTGTTCTGCACCTCCTTCTTGAAGGGAATTGGCGAAATAGGCCATGCAAGACCAACGTGGAAGAATCTCAGCTCAGTTGTGAGGCATTTGTTCAGATTAGGATATGTAACTAATGGTGCCATCAGTTGTTACTGATTTTTCTCACCACTAATGTAATTTGCAACTAACAATTGTGGTTTATTTAAAGATATATATATATCCAGTGTTTCTTATTGCGTATGTTACTTTGGTTTTTTTAGATGTATGTTCATTAATTTTGGTCTATTGAGTTATATTACTATCTACTCGATGTGATGCTAGTGCGACTACTCTGGAGGCGAAAATGAGTTAATCAGTAGGATGCTGGGCAAAATCGACAGTCCCAAGCCTATCTGGAGATCTTCCCTTTAGTCTCAGGCCAGTAAAGATTCAGTATTTTTCCCACCTTAATCTGTACATGTTACATAATTAAATAGGTTATTTGCTGAATTGGTGATTTCTGTTAATTGTTTGAGCTAGACATCGGTTGAGCATGAGGCTCTTGGCAGTGGGTACAGATTGTTCTATATAGAAATAAATTTCTTACAAGATGGTCAAGTAGTCGGTTTATATATTCATAATTTTGTAACTCATGTACTGAAGGGGATTAAGATGTTTCTGATTCGCCGCACCTAAAAATTACAATGTGATAAGAAGAAGCTTATCTTTCTTATTAAAACTGCATCTGATAAAATGTTACTGAAAGTTATATAGGTCAACAACATTGCTTTCTGAATCTGTTGTTCTTTTGTTAGAACCTAGGGGTTTTTTAATTAGATGATTTATCTCTGGTGGTTTTTCTTTCCGTGCCCTTTTATAGATCTTGGGTGACTAACTCACTATCAATACTATTTGTGTTCTTTTAATGATAATCGCCCAAGTTGTTCCTAATTTTAACTTCAAGTTTATCATCTATATTCTACGGCTATGTTTTACTGCTTTATGAGTTCTCTAGCCTATAACCATTCTGTGTGAGAACAAGGTATCTACAATCCGCTTAATTTATACAGTCCATTAAGCCAATTGCTAACGTTATGTCTTTTCAACACCTTTCTTCTATTAGCCACTCTGTATTTTAGATTATTTGTCATGTATACGTACTATCAGTAATGAAATTGGCAACTCCTACGTCATGTTCCAAGTAAAGATAGTGTGAGGATTCGGTCTTTAAATCCTAGATGAAAGCATTGATGTAGCTTCTGGATGCATAGCCTGAAACTCTTATCCCTTTGTAGGATCTACCTACAAGAAATTGACAAGATGCACTCTAAAGGAGTTTAGCTCAAGAATTTGCCGGACCATTCAGATTATTAGTAATTGTACCAATAGCAATAGAGAGGTGAAAACCAAAGATTTGTTCTACTGCACATGAAATTCAGTCTGTTTCATAATGACACCATCTATAGTAGAGATGTCAAAGAAAGCACATGTGTGTTGTGTTTTACTCTTCCAGTCAGTGATAGTTTCTGAATACCTTGCAGACTTGCAGAAGAAGCGTGGAAGTGCTAATATAACAAGGCTAGGTGCAACCCCAATAGTAACACTTGCAGGATTTTTCCATAATAGAAATCCAATTAGGCCCATGAAAAATCATTATCCGCATGAATGTACAATCTAAATTTACATCCGTTGATAACCCACTCAGGTAGAAACTTCCGACACCAAATTTACTATTTTATAGTTTTCATATTTATACTATCTTTGCCCTATGTAGTGAGCTCAAATGCAAAGAGACATCTCCAGTCCTGTTCGAGGGTACTGTGATTTAAATATATGTATCTTCCAGATCGGTCCCTCTTGGCAATAAATTAACTCCAAGAAAATAATCAAAGTGAGATTTATGTTCTGCTGATCCTCAAATAATTTTGTCAGAAATATCCAACTTGTGGTGCGCATTATATCACGGGATAGAAAGGAGGTTGGCACCAATTAATACGTACTTACTCTCACTTTTTATTGTCTATTTGAGGTTATATCTGAGCCATGGTAGGACAAAGGCAAGATTGCTGAGATTATTTCTTTTGTCAACTAAATAGGTTCCACTTCGTGCATATTAGTTGTTAGCATATTTTCGGTTATTGCTCCATAGTCCGTGTCTACAGATTCATTTCTTTTGCCAACTAGATATGTTTCAATGCGCACAGATAAGTTGTTGGCATATTTTTAGTTATTGCTCCGTGGTCTGTGGCCACGAGTTTCATAAAATTGGAAGATGTTCTGGGTGTGTAATAAGCTTGCCTCCAGTCTTAGATTATCATTCTAGATTGGTGAAAGGCATTAAGATATAAGTTATTCTCTATTTTCAATAACAGAATCTTGATACCTGTATAGGTAAAAGTACAGTCATGCATCAGACTATCCTCTGTTCTGTACACATGCATTTCCTCAGTTCCTGCACCCATCTTTATATTTCCTCAAACACGGCACCTACTCCTGCATATGCACTTTTGTTTGTCTATTTAAAGTCTAGCGATTGTAGTATATTTTAGGCATTAGTGTATAAAATGTAAAATGATAGTCATTTTTCTCTTATAAATGGGTAAACTATGGGTTGCACGGACTTTTTTCTTCATCTGTCGGTGATTATTGCTATGTCAGAAAAGCCAAAATAATTAAAACTTTTTGTTTGTTTCTTATAACTAGGAAACTGGAGAGCGAAAATGATATCAGCGAGATATAAGGGCTATTGAATGATACAATAAAAAATGCTCTCACCAACGATGTTGGTCAGCGACTATATATATTTATTATGTGGGTCTTTCAGTTCACCTCCGATGGCTGCATGCCTGGTAATAGAAATAGTCTGCAAGATCTCTGGCTCAAATAATTTGCTCCTTCCGAGCAGCATACATTAATTCACATAAATACATAATTTGATTCTTTGTGATGGTGTGGTGTTACGTTTCTATGGTCTGAACATAATGTCTCAAGAGAAGCTTCGTTGTGAAGTAATCATGCTTCTTAAAAAATTCAGCAACGGGGTAGCCAATTCCTATTTTTTGGAAACATTGGGGAGGAGACAAACAAACAAGTAATCATCGTCGTGCTTCTTCACTTCCCTCACCAGGTCAGCAAGTCGAACAATCTTCGTCCTTCTCTAAATGTTAAAATTATCCTTGCTGATTTAATAATTGCGAGTTATCGTTCCTTGTGTTGTCTTCTATCATAAGATACCTGGGTGTTATTTTAAGAGTACTCTACATTTACTATGCATAATAATTTGGGTGGAAAATAAGCAATGTGATCTTATAATAGGTTGGTCTGTAATTTATGGCTCCTCTTTTGTTCTAAATCCATAATATCTTAATTTGGTGAAAAGATCAACTTATTTTATTTGGGTTAGAACTACAATTGGTAATTATTAGATCGCCTTGATGGAATCCCTTCATCTTATACCCAAATTTAGAATGTCCTAATATTAACAATGTCGAGTGATTTACCTCAATAGGTTTTCCTTTATCAGAGTGCTCTTTTATTTAAAAACTATAAACCCACCTCATAGGTAGTATGTAACCTTAAACTCTTCTATGCAGTGAAAAAAACACAGTTTCATCGTGTTTTCTTGAGAAAAGGTGCTCTTTTATTAAAAAAAGAGAACATGAATAATGATACAATTATAATGTATAAAATTATTTTTTGGGTTTGTGAATCTAGAAGGTAGTTCTATTTGTTTGTTTAGTTTATACTTGCCACCCCTGCCATTTCTGTGTATGTTTGTCTTATTGTCATAAACTGAATGTGCTTTATTCCAAAATTATTGCCACGATATCTAGGGAAAGGGATAATAGTTTATGCACATCTTTCGTTTGTATGCAGACGAGAGTCATTCGTCATTATTATCTATCAAACCACTGGATGGAATTTGTTGCGACAAATGCATGCATAGATTACTTAAAGTAACATGAAATCAGCGTATAGTTGTCATATGATGGGATCAGAAAATAACAGATCATGATGTTCCTAAATTTTAGGTAATTCCCAATTTCAGGTACAGTTATAACAGTAGGTCATGCTATTTCTAAATTTTAGGTAAATACAACTGCAGGTAATTATTGTGAGTTGATGTGGATGGATAAACTCTGAACGGATGATGTGAACTCTTTGTAGGAACAAGTGCATCCTTTACGTAGTGTATTCAGATATCTGACCAGGTTACTACAGTTAAGTCAGTGCATAGTATTTTCCAGGTTCTAGAGCATATAGAGTAAGGAGGGTCTAGATTAGTTACGTTAATACTCCATGGTTCACAATTAGTGTTTTAGGTGGTAAAACTTGGCAATGTTGTTTATACAAGGCATACTTTCACGTAAGATTGATCAATGCTTGGCTATATATGCCATAAGATGTGATTCTCCTGTCCGGAAAATTATAGTTACCCATTTTTTCTATGGCCTGTCATCCAATAAGGAATGTCCGGCGAAGGGGAACATATGGCCTGTTCAGAAGATCCTAAGAGTTCAGAAGTGTCATAGTGGAGTAGTAATGGGGATGAGTTAGTCCAAAAGAAAGAAAATGTTTCCTCAAATGAGACCCACTCACATTCTGTGGAATAACATGAGTATACCAGGTGAGAAAAATTAAAGTGTGCTAACAATGTCCCTACAAGATGCGCTGTGGTGAAGAAGAAAGTAAATGGCCTGAGTATACCAGGTGAGGAGAACTTCTGGAAAAAAACATTAGTCCATTATTGTAAGTGTAAAGTGCATGTGTTTTTGTCTCATAAAATTTTCATAAGGAATAACCAAGGGCAAAGATTCATGTTGCTACTACTAATATTGATGTTTATTTTGTTGTTAGGCACAACTCAGACTTAAGATATATATCTACCTTATGTAACATTGGCTAAACCATAAACCCTCTTCATAATCTCATTTGACAATCGTCTATCAAACTTGAGCCTTCACACTATGGCCAATCATTTGGTAAATATGTTTTCTACTTATAATCATCAAATTGTCTCAAAATAAACGGGATCGTGCGCCAAGGCAAACCACTAAATCTAGTGAGACCAAGCAATGAGCCGGCTTATGGGTCATGTATGTAAGTGTCTGAGCCTACATGCCAGGATGGTGCTAGGCTCTACATTTTCTCTCAAAATAATGTGCCAATATGTGGTGGAGCCCCCACTGCTAAGACCTTATCAAAACGTCATCGGTACGTGATCAATATAATCAACATGTAAATATGTGGGTTCCACCGATAAGTGTTGTGCTTAAATTTATAGTGCTATCCAGACACATAGATGAAACTGACATGTGGACAGGACACGTAGACGAAACTGCTAAGTTGGCTCACAGGTCATTTTAACTTATCACAAATTGGCTGTAACGACCATTCAAATTGGTCGTAATCGGATAAAAATAAGGTCGTAGACCATACCTCTCTATGTTATGACCAATTCGTTTAAGCAAATTATGACCTTCCTGAACGAAAAGCTCCTACTAATTTAGGGTATATCCCCTTCCAAACGCTCTACGACCGTTTGGTTTGAAAAGGTCATAGATATATGACCAATTTTTTTGTGGTCATTATGAAAAGGTCACAAGTCAACACATTTCTTGTAGAGTTAAAGTTGTGGTTAGGTTTCTACCTTAATTACTTTCTTGTATTTACGGATACTTGCAAGGGGTATAATCACAAGTAAGTATTAGTCCTAGGAAGGTCAGTACATTAGCACATGTTCACCCACACAACACTTAACAAACTAAAGAAGATTAATCAACTACATGAACTGAAAGCACTTGACGATATTCCCATGTGTCCTCGAGAACGTTTGGTCATCCTAAGTCAACCGGCTTGTCCTTTGCCGAAGAAAAGATTGGGCCACTTGCTGCATTTATTCTTATTGTCTTTTATTTACTCGTACTTTATTTACCTACATTATCAAAAACTCCTAAAAATCTGTTTGCTAAGTATTTACAGAGAATTCCTGCTCCTAGCCACTCGCCAGCACCTTCAGCTCCTCGTTGGGTTCGACACTCTTACTTATTGAAAATACTACGATACACCCCCTATACTTGTGGGTCATCAAGACTATTTTCTGGCGCTGTTGCCGAGGAGTGAAGCGCTATTGGAAAGTGAAACTGGTAAAGGAAACTTCTACTGTGAGTATTGTTTATTTCTATTAGTTGCTTTATTTTCATTGTGGATAATTCGCTGAGTTTCTTATTTCGTAATGCTACTACCACTGCTAAGGTAGTAGATAAACCACCACCTGCTAAGAATGATACTTTTAAAATACCTACAAGAATTATTGATAGTGTTATAGATAACTATTATGTTAGAGATGGAACTGTCCATCCTGGTGATCATTTGCTCTTTATACACGAATTATGCGGGTTGTTCAAGTGTGCAGGTATTACTACAGACCAAGTTAAGAAGAAGTTATTCTCATTATCACTGAAAGGGAGAGCCGAGGAATGGTACAAGCTACTGAAGAATGGTCAAGCTCATGAATGGGAGGAAATAGTACCTCCCTTTTATTCAAAGTTTTATCCTCCTAGTGAGATGCATAAAGATCGGAATCAAATATACAACTTTTGGCCTCTTGATGGAGAGAGTACAACTCAAGCTTGGGGGAGATTGAAGTCACTAATGCTCAAATGTCCCATTCATGAGCTCCCCAAAAATATCACTATCAATAACTTTTATGCAAGGCTTTCTTTTCATGATAAGGAATTATTGGATGCCTCTTGTGCTGGATCATTTACACGCATGGAATAAGAAGCTAAATGGGATCTTCTGGACCGTATTCAAGACAATGTTGAAGTATGGGAGAATGACAAAAGAAGAAAGTCAGGTATAAATTATGATTATGAATGCATTGAATCTTTTATGGGAACTGATGACTTTCAAAATATTAGTAATGCTTATGGTCTTGATTCTCAAGTTATTACAAATTGCTTTAAGGCTTTTGCTTCTTATATTGAAATTCCGAAAAAGGGATGGAACAAGTGTCATGCACCATATAAAGATATTGTTGATTGTGTTCCTGTTGGGAGTACTAAATTTTGCACTATTGATCACATCCTACCTGAACCTTATATCGAGAAAATACCCTTCCCGGATAAGGTAAAGGAGCATCCTATGATAACTTGTGTAATCAATAAAAGTGCAAAGAGAACTGTAAACCTGATGAACAAAGAAACATTGAACCTGTTGTAGCAATTGTGAAAGACCTTTTCACTAAAAGTGTAGAAGATTGACACATAGTCTTTTGTGAGGATGCTTATAATATTGTCTCACATCATAATAGAACTAAAAAGGCTAGTGTCCCTGTGCTTTCTATTAGAATTGGTGATCATTGCTATTATGGTTTATGTGATATTGGTGCAAGTTCAAGTGTTATTCCTTATGAGCTTTACAAAGAAATTATGCATGAAATCAGTCCCTGCGAACTGGAAGAGATTGATGTGGTTATTCACCTTGCTAATAGAGAGACCATCTCTCCAATTGGTATTGTGCGGGATGTAGAAGTTCTTTGTGGTAAGATTAAATATCCTGCTGATTTTCTAGTACTTGGTTCAGCTGCTAGTAAAACTTATCCCATCATTTTTGGTAGACCTTTCTTGAGTACTTGTGGAGCTATTATAGACTGCAAAAGGGAGAAAATCTTGACTAAATTTGATGGGGAATCTTATGAGTTTAGTTTTTCGAAATTTACTAAAGAACCTTGTGAAAATGAAACCCATAATGAGGATTTTAGAGTTGACCAACTTGCTTCTGGTTCTCTTGCTCCTAACAATGCTTTGCAGCAATTTATGGAAGATCATGAAAGTGAAATCTTCATGGAAAAAAGAAATGAGATTGACGAGATTCTCCGTCATCAACCTAAGATGCTTAAGCATAACTTGCATGTAGAAGACTTGGGTACCAAGATGCCACCTAAAAAGGATCCGGTCTTTGATCTAAAACCTTTACCTGACGATCTTAAATATGCTTACATTGATGATAATAAGATATATCCTGATATTATTAGCTCCAAACTTTTAGGGAAGGAAGAAGAAAGGTTATTGGAGGTACTGAGGAAACACCGAGGGGCTATGGGCTATACTCTAGATGATTTAAAAGGGATTTCTCCTACTATATGTCAGCATGCTATCAATATAGTACCAGATGCAAAGCCAGTGGTAGAGCACCAACGATGTTTAAATCCTAAAATGAAGGAAGTGGTAAGAAATGAGGTATTGAAACTCCTTGATGATGGTATTATTTACCCTATTGCTGATAGTGAATGGGTTAGTCATGTTCATTGTGTCCCTAAAAAAGGGGGAATTACCGTCATCCCTAATGATAGTGATGAGCTTATTCCCCAAAGAATAGTAGTAGGCTATAGAATGTGCATTGATTTCAGGAATTGTTTTCTTGATGGATATTCAGGTTTCTCTCAAATTGCTGTTAAACAACAATATCAAGAAAAAACTACTTTTACATGCCCTTACGAAACCTATGCTTATAGACGTATGCCTTTTGGTTTATGTAATGCCCCTGCTACTTTTCAAAGATGCATGCCTGCTATCTTTCATGGTTTTTGTGAGGAAATTATGGAAGTGTTCATGGATGACTTCTCCATCTATGGAACTTCTTTTTATAATTCTCTACACAACCTCGATAAAGTTTTGTAGAGATGTGAAGAAACTTATCTTGTCCTTAATTGGGAGAAATTACACTTCATGGTGAATGAAGGGATTGTACTTGGACATAAGTTTCTGAAAGAGGCATAAAAGTTGATAGAGCTAAAGTTGAGGCAATTGAGAAAATGCCTTGTCGAAGAGATATCAAAGGTATTCGTAGTATCCTTGGTCATGCTGGTTTTTATAGAAGGTTTATTAAAGATTTCTCTAAGATATCAAAACCCCTCACTAATCTTCTTTAAAAAGATATACCCTTTGTCTTTGATGATGATTGTAAGGAAGCTTTTGAAACTTTAAAGAAGGTTTTAACTACAGCTCCTATCGTTCAACCACCTGATTGGAGTTTGCCCTTTGAAATAATGTGTGATGCTAGTGATTTTGCTGTAGGTGATGTCCTTGGGCAACGAATTGCTAAAAAGTTAAATGTTATCCATTATGCTAGTAAGACTCTTGACGCTGCTCAAAGGAATTATGCTACTACTGAAAAAGAATTCCTAGTCGCCGTCTTTGCTTGTGATAAGTTCAGACCTCATATTATAGACTCAAAAGTTACCATTCATACTGATCATGCTGCTATTAAGTACCTTATGACGAAGAAAGATGCTAAGCCTAGGCTTATTAGATGGGTGCTACTCTTATAGGAGTTTGACCTACATATTATAGATAGGAAAGGTGCTGAAAATCCTGTAGCTGATAATTTATCTCGATTGGAAAACATCTCTTTTGATCATATGCATGTTAATGATAGTTTCCCAAATGAACAGTTGGCTACAGTAGGGGTAAGCTCGCGAGGGAACCCTTGGTATGCTGATTATGCTAACTTTATTGTCTCCAAGTATTTGCCTCCAACTTTCACAGCTCAGCAAAGAAGGAAGTTCTTTTACGATTTGAGGCATTATTTTTGGGATGACCCACATTTATATAAAGAAGGAGTGGATGGTATTATGCGAAGATGTGTTCCAGAATATGAGCAAAAGGAGATATTGCGAAAATGTCATGGTAGTGCCTATGGAGGACATCATGCAGGAGATAGAACTGCGCAAAAGGTGCTACAATCAGGTTTCTACTGGCCTACCCTTTTTAAAGATGCAAGAAAATTTGTTTTATCTTTTGATGAGTGTCAGCGTGTTGGTAATATTTCTAGACGCAATGAAATGCCTATGAACTACTCTCTAGTTATCGAACCCTTTGATTGTTAGGGATTTGACTTTATGGGTCCTTTTCCTCCCTCAAAAGGTTATACTCATATTCTTGTTGCCGTTGATTATGTCACTAAGTGGGTAGAAGCCATACCTACGAAGAGTGCTGATGGGGAGACCTCTCTAAAAATGCTCAAAGATGTTATCTTTCCTAGGTTTGGAGTGTCTAGGTATCTTATGACTAATGGAGGTTCTCATTTCATTCATGGTGGTTTTAGAAAGACCCTTGCTCAATATGATGTTAATCATAGAACCGCTTCAGCTTATCATCCCCAAACTAGTGGACAAGTAGAGTTATCAAATAGAGAAATGAAATACATCTTGCAAAAGACTGTTAATAGATCTAGAAAAAATTGGGCTAAAAAGTTGAACGATGCTTTATGGGCTTATAGGACTGCCTATAAAAATCTTATGGGGGTGTCTCCTTATAAAATGGTTTATGGGAAAGCTTGTCTCCTGCCCTTAGAATTAGAACACAAAGCTTATTGGGCAGTTAAAAAAATTAATAGAGATTGTAAGCTTGCTGGTGAAAAAAAGATTATTTAACTTAAGTTCATTGGATGAATGGAGGAGTGAAGCATATGAGAATGCTAGACTCTTTAAGGAAAAAGTTAAAAGATAGCATGACAAGAGAATACTTAAGAGAGAATTCCATGTTGGTGAGAAAGTTCTATTGTATGGGTCCCGTCTCAGATTTTTTGTAGGGAAACTACTGTCAAAATGGGAAGGACCTTTTGTTATTGAAGAAGTGTACCATTCAGGAGCAATAAAAATTTATTCTTTAAAAGATAACACTACACAATTGGTGAATGGGCAGCGACTCAAGCACTATATTGCTGGAGATTCTTACAATGAAGATGTTGATGCTTTTCAAGTTATAACTCCGGAAAAAATTATCAAAGACCAAAATTAGAGGCCCGCGGAGTCCGTTTTCGAATAGGTAATAGTTCTGGTAAGAAAAGTTCCGCGAAAATTCTATCAAATTATATTTTTGCAGTTTTTATCCAACAAGGAAAGCTACGAAGTGAAAGAGGGACGAAAACGGATCCTGGGTGGCTCACACCACCCTGTGGCGCGGGCTTGATACATTGCAAATGTATCTATAATTTTTGATGTTCCATGCTTGGTTTTATCCACTTTCTTGTGTTTTGTCCACACTTTGGAGTACTTTTCATATGATTTCTTGGACTAACCTATTAACAAGAGCCACAGTGCCAACTGCCTGTTTTCTGCTGTTTTTGGTTCCAGGAAAGTCAGAAATGAATATTCTCGGAATTTGACGGGACAAAAGCCAAAGTGCCTATTTTTCCGGAAGTCATCAGATGCCAGAATACGAGACGGAGAAGAGCTGGGGGGCCGGCCACACCACCTGGCCGCGCGGCCAGGCCAGGCCTGCGCCAGGGGGTGGTCTGGCCGACCCTAGCACCCCTTCGGCCTCTCCTTCCACCTATAAGATGCCCTCGGGATGAAAACCCTAAGTATCCAATAAAAAATCCACAAAAGAGTCTGTAGCCGCCGTCATCTCCATCCCTAGATCGGGAGGGATCTGAAGCTCTTCCCGGCACCCTGCCGGAGAGGGGAATTCACCCTGGAGGCCTTCTTCATCACCATGCAAGCCTCCGGTGTGATGCGTGAGTAGTTCATCCTTGGACTACGGATCCATGTAGTAGCTAGATGGCTGGTTCTCCTCCTTTGTGCTTTCATGTCTAGATCTTGTGAGCTCCGTTCATGATCAAGATCATCTATTTGTAATTCTGCATGTTGTGTTTGCGGGGATCCGATGGATATTGAGATACTATTTCAGATTGATTATTGATTCTATCATGTCTTTGTTATTTGTGATATTGCATGCTTTCCGTTGTTAGTAGCTATCTTGGCCAAGTAGATACTAGCAACTCCAAGAGTTAGTATTTATGCTCGATAGTGGGTTCAGGCCTCTAGTAATCTGGGGAAGTGACAGAAATCTCTAAGGTACTAGATGTGCTATTGCTACTAGGGAGAAAACAACAATCCTTTGTTCATAGAACAATCGTATTGTTTACTTTACACGCAGTTCGTAAAGCAATAATCTGTTGCTTGCAACTTAATACTGGAGGGGGTTCGGATGATAACCTGAAGGTGGATTATTAGTCATAGATGCAGTTGGATGGCGGTCTATGTATAATGTTGTAATGCCCAATCAAGTCTCAAAGGAGTCAAGATGATTAGTATATGCATGTATTGCTTTCTCGATGTTTATCAATTGCCCTGCTGTAATTCGTTCACCCAGCATGTTATCTATCTTAAGGAGAGCCACCTCTAGTGAACTATGGATCTCGGTCCTCTTTCTTTACATACAATCTACAAACTGTTTACTGCTTTGTGTTTACTTTCTACAAACTTTTACTTCTTTCCATTCGATACATTTAATCCTTTGTTTTCAGCAAAACATGGTGAGATTGACAACCTCATCGCAAGTTGGGGACAAAGTTCTGTGGTTGTGTTGTGCAGGTCTCCACGTTGCTACTAGCACCGGTAGTGCGCCCTGCCAAGGCTCAGCTAGTAACACCTTTGGGGTGTTTCCTTGCTCCTACTGGTTCGATTAAACCTTGGTTTCATAACTGAGGGAAACTTGCTGCTGTGCTCATCATACCTTCCTCTCGGGGTTCCTAACGAGCTCTACATCAACACTGAGCCATCAAGCATTTTTCTGGCGCCGTTGTCAGGGAGTCAAGGACATCTTCACAAGGGGAGTCCCTCATAACCAATCTCTTTACTTTGTTATTTTTGTTTTTCTTAGTTTGTTTTTGCTTTGTTTGCTTGTTTCTTTATCAAAAACACAAAAAAATAGTTTTACTAGTTTGCTTTCTTATTTGAAAACACACAAAAATTAAGTCTCCTTTAGTTGTCACCTCTTCCTTAGCTCACCATGTTGATCCCCAAATTCACCCTGAAAGACCTTTCAATTGGTAGTAGTTCTATAATTGGGAAAGATAATATTGAAGAATTCTTTAATCATGTTAGTAAGCATGAAGATACTGAAGATAGATCCCTTGCAGAACTTGCTCCAAACTATGAGATTGCTGCAACTTCTTTAATTCACATGTTAGAAGCTAGGTTTGTTAACCTCAACCCCTTAATGCAAGTAATGTTTCTTAAGTTTAAAGAAATTGAGGACCCTGAAAAGAGGGATTTTATTCTAGAAACTTTGTTTAAGGAATTCTATGATGTTGCCAAGGAAGCTAGAAAAGTCTTTGAACGTTTCAATATGCTAGGCTCATGTGTAGATGTTGTTGGTACACGAGAAAAGATGAACAAAACCGAACCTAATGGGGAGGAACCTAAGATACCAATACCCTTTAAACTAGTAGCAATACATGATGCCATAGAAAAGAATCTTGATTGGATTGTTCTTGCAAACCCTTTTGATGAGAATAGTGAACCTAAGAGCATTGAGAGAGGATCCTCTAGAACTTATTTGGATTATATACCTTTCCTTGTTGAAAATATTTCCGGTATTGATCTTAATGCTTCTTCATTGGAGAACACTTGATTCTTTCTTTGCTTCTTATGCCTAACTTAAAGGCGTTAAAGAAAAGTACTTATTGGGAGATAACCCAAAAGTTTTAGATGAGTCTTGGAGGTTATTACTTCCCGACTTCAGTAATAACCGCTCCTTATCCTTTTTATTTGCTTTTTGTGCCAAGAGTAATCTCTAATGAGAGAGAAGTAATGATTGGGAAAGTTGCTGCCCCGAAACAGATTTCTATGCTTCACCGTAAAAAATCGTGTAAAATCTCTGAACGTCTTTTTGAGGCGTGAATTGTTGTGCTTCTGCCCCCAGGTTGTTATCTAACTTTCATTAGTTCAACACTTTTTGATTTGAGCAACAGAAGGTCTTCGAAAAAATTCGTCTTTACCTGCTGGTCTGTTTTGACAGATTTCTGCCATTTTCTACATTTGCTTCTTGTTGGTTCCTTTTTTACTTCTTTTGGGGAATTGAGCTTTTTGAGGGAAGTACTACAGTATCTAGTGTTATAATGGAAGTTTATTTGGTGTTAGAACTGAACCTTAAGACTTATTTATCTTGAGTGCACTAATGTTGCTAATAAAGATTGTGTGAAGTTTTGTATGAAGGAAAAATTTCAGGTGTATGGAAGGAATGAGTAATGAGATGAAGGATGGACTAAAGCTCAAGCTTGGAGATGCCACGCGTGTCACCCCAAGAAATATCCAAGAAGTACAAGCATCAAAGCTTGGGGATGCCCAAGGCATCCCCTTCTTCATCAATAAAAATCCCAGGTTTCTTCCAAACGCTTCATTTTTATTGTTTCATGCACAAGTTGTGTTGTTCTTGGAGCGTCTTCTCTTTTTCATTTTAGATTTGGTTTTTAGTTTGCTTGGTTTGCTTAGTTTTCTAAATAAATTGGTTGGACCCCCCTCTTTCATACATTGGTTTGCAAATAGTTTGGTTTGGTTTGGAAAAGAGTAGGAAAGTTCATGCTTATGTGGTAAAAAGAGCTTGTTTTTGACTGTGGCCTATGCTTTGTCATGCCATGCTTGATATTGTTTTGGCTTTATGCTTAGTATTCTTTGCTGTAGAATGACTTGTTATAAACAATTGAGATTGCTTAATGTGCCTTGGATGAATCATGCGTTGTTTTAGCATATTAAAGCATAGTATAGTGGTATTCTCCTTTGATGCTTTATTTGGGTTGACTTGGCGCATGCTCACACCATGTTTTGACTATCCAAAGTCACCATAGCCTTTATGATCCTTTAGTTTTCAACTTGTAGTATCACTTTATGCTTTGATCAATGATGTTTTGTCTCTCTACATGATTATGGCCATTTTTGCTCTCTTAGTTTGTCGCTCCCAGTCTTTTGCTATCCTCCACAACCAAGTATGAGTTCTACTCATGCATCCAACTCCCTAAACCAAGTTATTCCAAAGAGTCCACCATACCTACCTACTAGCTTATGCTATTCCAAGTATATTCATGCTTTTGTTTATCTTCCAAATTAAACTTGTTATGAGAAAACTAGTGATTAAAGCTCTCACGAACTTGATGGTACACTTTACTTTTTTGCATCTAATAAACTTGAACCATTGGGTCCTTCTTTGTTGCGTATATGCTTGCGCTTTATAAGTTGAAATTAGCAGAACCATGTACCATGGGGAACGCTTTCAACATTGCACTTGTACTTTGTACCCCGTTGATATCATGTTCTTTTGCTTACGGATCCCGGTGGTGTGAAATAAAAGTGGAACTTGTAAGATCATGGAGTCTGTATGTGTGTTAGAGAAACGCCTGGGCCGCTAGCCTAAGCCATGCCTAATCATGGTGGAAACTTGCAGCATCACCTTAATGAGCACTCTATGAAGCATCCTCAATAAAAACCTATGCAAATAGCAAATAAAAAGATCGCTGAGATCCTCATTGTCAGCTTGCCTTGTCATTTTGATTATGGGATAGCTCCTATATCATGTACAAGGGGTACCCCGTTGGCGGTTCTTTATGATACATATGTACTTACAATGATAAGAGCTTACTTGTGACTAAAGTTGAGTAGCATGAGGATCGGTCTTCGTAAGTAAGGGGCATGCGATTTCGGTTTATAACTTGTCAAGCATATCCTCTTAGTTGTGTCACTTTAACCTTAATCACCTTAAAGATGCTTATGATAGGGGCAATGAGAGCTGAAAGCTATAAGTACCATAATTTTTGGAAGCTCTTTATGAGACCTGAATCCCTACTTCCTTTTATGGAGGCCTTTCTTCCACCAATATATTGAGTCTTCACCTTCTATCTTTATGCACCTACTTTGAGAGCACAGTGGCCATTCTTAGTTCTATGTGCATTGTCCCAAGACTAGTTGATTGATGCATAACTTGATATTGCGTGTTTTAAACTATTTGTATCTAGTCACTCTTATGAACTTTGAAGGTGTCCTATGCATTTATGTTTTGCTACTCTATGAGGGACAAGCTGAATACTATTATGCTATGTTTTCTTTATGTGAAACAAACAAACGTCTTGCAAAGTATTGTTATTCATGAATCTTTTGTTTGTGCCTTTTCATGTTGCATCATAGTTTCTTTGTCTTATTGCTAGAACTTTGTCTTTCATGTTATGATTGAAGTACTATGATCCCAGCTTTGAATGTTTTACAAATACTTTGATCAAGTCTTTGATGGTGCATGTCACCTCAAAAATTATTCTTTCTTTTTATCACTTACCTACTCGAGGACGAGCAGGAGTTAAGCTTGGGGATGTTGATACATTGCAAATGTATCTATAATTTTTGATGCTCCATGCTTTGTTTTATCCACTTTCTTGTGTTTTGTCCACACTTTGGAGTACTTTTCATATGATTTCTTAGACTAACCTATTAATAAGAGCCACAGTGCCAGCTGCTTGTTTTCTGTTGTTTTTGGTTCCAGGAAAGTCAGAAAATGAATATTCTCGAAATTGGACGGGACAAAAGCCAAAGTGCCTATTTTTCTAGAAGTCATCAGATGCCAAAATACGAGACGGAGAAGAGCTAGGGGCCGGCCACACCACCTGTCCGCGCGGCCAGGCCTGGCCTGTGCCAGGGGGTGGTCTGGCCGACCCCAGCACCCCCTCGGCCTCTCCTTTCGCCTATAAGATGCCCTCAGGATGAAAACCCTAAGTACCCGATCAAAAATCCACGAAAGAGTATGTAGCCGCCATCATCTCCATCCCTAGATCGGGATGGATCTGAAGCTCTTCCCGGCACCCTGCCGGAGAGGGGAATCCACCCTGGAGGCCTTCTTCTTCACCATGCAAGCCTCCGGTGTGATGCGTGAGTAGTTCATCCTTGGACTATGGATCCATGTAGTAGCTAGATGGCTGGTTCTCCTCCTTTGTGCTTTCATGTCTAGATCTTGTGAGCTCCATTCATGATCAAGATCATCTATTTGTAATTCTGCATGTTGTGTTTGCGGGGATCCGATGGATATTGAGATACTATTTCAGATTGATTATTGATTCTATCATGTCTTTGTTATTTGTGATATTGCATGCTTTCCGTTGTTAGTAGCTATCTTGGCCAAGTAGATGCTAGCAACTCCAAGAGTTAGTATTTATGCTCGATAGTGGGTTCATGCCTCTGGTAATCTGGGGAAGTGACAAAAATCTCTAAGGTACTAGATGTGCTGTTGCTACTAGGGAGAAAACAACAATCCTTTGTTCATAGAAAAATCGTATTGTTTACTTTACACGCAGTTCGTAAAGCAATAATCTGTTGCTTGCAACTTAATACTCGAGGAGGTTCGGATGATAACCTGAAGGTGGATTATTAGTCATAGATGTAGTTGGATGGCGGTCTATGTATAATGTTGTAATGCCCAATCAAGTCTCAAAGGAGTCAACATGATTAGTATATGCATGTATTGCTTTCTCGATGTTTGTCAATTGCCCTGCTGTAATTCGTTCACCTAGCATGTTATCTATCTTAAGGAGAGCCACCTCTAGTGAACTATGGATCTCGGCCCTCTTTCTTTACATACAATCTACAAACTGTTTACTGCTTTGTGTTTACTTTCTGCAAACTTTTACTTCTTTCCATTCGATACGTTTAATCCTTTGTTTTTAGCAAAACACGGTGAGATTGACAACCTCATCGCAAGTTGGGGACAAAGTTTTGTGGTTGTGTTGTGCAGGTCTCCACGTTGCTACTAGCACCGGTAGTGCGCCCTGCCAAGGCTCAGCCAGTAACACCTTTGGGGTGTTTCCTTGCTCCTACTAGTTCGATTAAACCTTGGTTTCATAACTAAGGGAAACTTGCTGCTGTGCTCATCATACCTTCCTCTTGGGGTTCCCAACGAGCTCTACATCAACACTGAGCCATCAGGGCCCACCCCTGGCCGCGTCGCCAGGTGGTGTGGCCGCCCCGGACTCTGCCTCCGACCCGTTTTCTGCCAGTACCTTCCTTTTGTTTTAAAACTTCGTAATATATAATCCCTCGGATCCCCCGAGGTTTGTATATCGTGTTCTCGTCGTGTTTTCATTTCGATCTATTTCTGCCACGAACTATTCTTTAAAAGTTTAGAAGCACAATGGTGTCCGCCAAGGATAAGGGAAAAGAGCCTATGGAGGAAGACCTCGAAGACCCCGGGCAGGAGAAGGAGATCAAGAGTGAAGATGAAGAGGA
This sequence comes from Avena eriantha, assembly GCA_910589775.1. NCBI lineage: Eukaryota > Viridiplantae > Streptophyta > Magnoliopsida > Poales > Poaceae > Avena > Avena eriantha. Next base: position 380,126,079 of record OU342742.1, on the reverse strand, counting down.
GGCAAAGCAAAGTCAACATCCGCACACCGGCACTACCATTGTAAGCATTGGAGTGGTGGCAAACCCTGCTATGATTAGAAGGACTACACATATGTCAACTGGAGGGAAGCCGCCGCGTCACTGTTTGGCCCCACAGACACCTTCTCCAAGCACCAAGAGTCCCTTCCATACCCTTATCCATGAGCATCATTACCGGAATATGCCCAAGGTGAAACTACCCTCCAATTGGGATATTCCTCGTTCTAACCATGCAGGAAAAGAAGACTTCAAGGAGGAAGAGTGGGGAAAGAATCGCAAGAGCTGGGATTCACAACCTAACATGATCATGCACCACATCAAGCACAACTCGGAGTTGATTCGTACTCTCAACTTCGAGGTTGAGGACTTGGGGAAATTGACCAAAAAGCTCATTGAGAGAATACCACCACCACCGAAGTAGTAATTCGTCATTAGGTTTTGGCATCCCCTTGGTTTATTCCAAGCTTGGGGGAGTGTCGCGGTATCACATCATTATCTTCTATCTTTTTACCTTTTTAGTAGAGTCATATCATGAATAGAGAAGTTATCATGTAGGATGGTTTGCATTATGGAAGTGTCCCCCCTCTCGTTAGATATCTATGTATCCCTTGGTGTGAGTTGCCATTATGGAATATTAATGAGAAGTTCTATCATTTACTCTTTTGCATATCTTTTATTAGTTTTCAATCCATGGTTATATGACTGATCTTGTTGTTAGTATTGGTATCACTTTGGGATCATTGAGTTAATTTAGTTGGTTTTGGAAAACCTGGCTTGGTCAGTAGCAACACTATTTTTGAGAGTTGAATGAAAAAGATAAAAAGTACTCTAAAGAAATATAATCTCCTCATCTTTCTTTCTTGATTTTCTCATAAGTTTAGTATTCTCTAGTTAAGATCTTTTGTGCTTCCAAGGAAGATTGCATGTTTGTTTTTATCACCTGTATGTTTGTTTGTTTCCTTCAACTCTTATGCTTGCTACCCAGCCTTGCTAGCCAAAAACCTATACTGAGAGGGAATGCTTCTCGTGCATCCAATCCTTAAACCAAAACCTATGCCATTTGTGTCCACCATATCTACCTATTAGCATTATTGCTATTCCAAGTAAATTCATGTTTTTATCTACCTTCCAAATTAAACTTGTCATGTGAAGATTAGTGATTAAAGCTCTCACGAACTTGATGACACACAATACTTTCTTGCATTTAATAAACTTGAACCATTGTGCCCATCTATGTTGCGTATATGCTTGCGCTTTGTAAGTTGTGAATTACCAGAACCATGCTGTCATGGGGAACGCTTTCAACATTGCACCGGTACTTTGTACCTAGTTGATCATGTTCTTTTGTCTATGGATGTTGTCAGTGTGAAATGAAAGGGGAGCTTGTAAGTCCATGGAGTTATGTATGTGTGTTAGAGAAACGCCTGGGCCGCCGGTCTAATCCCATCTGTCTAACATATGTAATGCTACATGGTCTAGTAATATAATTGCTACTTCCTACATATAATTGTTGCATCATATTTATATCATGCTCATGTCATCATGCCACCTTGCATTTGAGCATCATATAAAACCCTTTTTTCATTTGGTTCTTATCTCATATGCATTATTAATTGTATTTGCCTCTTGATATATTGTATTTGGTTCTTGATAAGTGCTTGATGCCCAAGTTGAGTTGGGGGCATATCTTTTATTAACTCTACCACCTTTCTTGTCACCACTCTATAATCCCACCATCCAACTTTATGTGAGCTTTGTATTTCATTTGGTTTTACCTCTAGCTCATGTGGGTTGGGATGGATCCACTTCTATTCTTCCACCTGCTCTCACTCTAGCATCATGTTGTTTTCACATTATTAATATGTGGAGCCACCTTTGCATGCCTTGTGAGTGGTACCCCTTTTTGTAGCTTCCATATGGATTGTTTTGGAATAATTGCTCATGTTGGAATATTGTTGAGGATATTATACACCTAGTGGAATATACACACTAGCATGTCCAAAGTACATTCAAATTTGAGCATCTCCATCTACTCCACATGGAACATTCACCTTATTTTTGGCTTGGCTTTAATTCCATATTGTGGGATGCATGTGAATAAATGCCATGGGGATTTATCTTTGTTTTCACAAGATTAAACATGGCATTTATTGATTATGCATGGGCCATGCAAGGTCACCTTTTCTTTCTATTTTCTTTGGTTCTATTTTGGCTTTGAGTGGGGCATGGGTATTTTACCCATGGTCCAACTTATTTTCTTCCCCTCTCTTCTTTTAATTTGGAACCACCCTCTACCCCTCTTCCTATCTCACCTCCAAAATCTCCACATCCCTTGCAACCTATCCTTTTCCAACATAGTCTTCTTCTTCTAGTGCTTATGAGAGAGTTTTGGCTTTTGGAACTTTTTGAGAGCTTGTGATACAATATGAATAAACCTCCTAAACTAAAAAACTCTACCTATTTCCACTTACACCATATCTACTCATGCCCACACCTACACATGCATGTGTGTCCACATGTGAGTCTCTCTCTCTCTCTCTCTCTCTCTCTCTAACTAACCCAAAACCCAAACCCTAACCTATCCCTTTTCCCTCCTAGCTAGGCTCCATGCCGAGCCCTCCCCTCCCTTCCTAACCTGGCCACCACCACCTGGCTACACCCTCACGCCGAGCCATGTACCTCTAAACCCTAACCTAACCCGAGCTACCCTCCAACCCTAGCTAAACCCTACCCGAGCCTCCCTCTCCCTCCTCTCTCTCTCTACCACAAGGCCCCACCCGAGCCAGACCACCCCCTGTCCTCGCCCTGGCCCCCAGCTGCAGCCCTCGCCCTGCTGTGCCTGGCCGAGCACGTGAGAGAGAAGGAGAAAGGTGGCCGAGCCACCTTTTTCTCCACCGAGCCCCACAGGACCCCTCTCTCTGTCCTTCTCTACCCTCCCCTGCCCCGCGTGACTTCTCCAGATCCACCAGGGCACTGCCTTTCCCCTCTTCTTCCCCCCTACCGCCACCCTCTCACTTCCATCTCCGGCCACCTAGCCTCGACTTCGGCTTCCATCAACGGTTACAAGGAGGCGGGCGTGGTGTGTGGCTGTCGAGGAAGACCGAGGACCGCCCCTGCGTCGCCCCTGTACACGGCATCGAAGAGGAAAAGCTCCACCCCCGCTGCACGTCGGCGATGCCGAGACGAAACCCTAGTCGCCGGTCGTCTGCGCCGTTGCTGATCCGTCGCTCCCCAGCCCGATCCAACCCCTCCAGCAGCCCCGCCGTGAGCTCCCTAACCTCCTAGACATCCCCGTAGTCGCCGCCACCGCCTGGACGTGCCAGTCATTTCGTCGAGCGCGCTCTGTGCGCCGGTGTGCGTGCGCTTCTGCTCGTTGTGCGCCGCGACAGATAATCCTAGCCGCGTTCCCTTTCCCAGCATCAGCCGTAGCCCACCGCAGTGGTCGCCCGCCGCCTGTGCAAGTGCCGGGTCGCGAGATCGATCGCGCCGCGCCCCTATTTTCCACGCGCGTCAGTTTTGTCAGTAACCGGAGGAAGAAAAACAGTGCCGCGGGGCACTTTGCAAATTCCCCCCCCCCGCCTTTTTGTTTTCTTAACCCGCGCTCCACCCTGGCCCACCTATCTGCCTCGGTGTGAATCTTGCAGAGAAGCCCCTGTATAGAATGCACCAGCACGAGCAAGCCCCTGTCCCTGCCGCGTGGCACGCCCTGGCTAGGCCGCGCGCGTAGTGGCCCCGCCAACAGTCGGGTCCGCTTGTCAGTTGCTGCGGCTACCTTCTGCGTCGGTGAGAAAAGGCTTTGCCGCGAGCAGTCACGCCAGCTCAGCTTGGGCCCACATGTCAGCTGTAGTGGCTAGCTGTTGCTGTGTGTAAAACGTGTCTGCGTTTTTCTGTTTAATAAAAACAATTTCCGAAAATGTTTAAAGATGTTTTAAATTCTATTTTTAATAACTTTTAAACTGTAAATCCAAATAATATAAATAATATATGTTTTTGAATCAGAAAAATGTGAGGATTTCATTTGTGCCATTCAAAATATTATTTGAGCAAGTTAAATTTTCGAAATTGTTTAAATGTAATAAAAATGCCTTTTCTTAATTAATTAATAACTTTAAATCTACAACTCCAAATTTGACAAATAATATGTCTAAATCGATCAGCGCGACAAGCCCGTTCTAACTATGCATTCCATGTTCTGAATTGCAGCATGCATCATATAAATATTAAGTATACAGCAACTTAATTGGGAGCAAAACATGACTAAAACTCAATAAAATGCTTTATTCTTGTACCCTACACCTCACCCATGCCATGCTACATTATTGCCATGTAAATTGTGCATCATTCATCACGGCATGCTTGTTTTCTTGTCGCATTTTAATTCATATGCTTGTGCACTTTATTTATGTTGGCCCTTGTTTGTTTGGTTCTTCTTCGAATAGACGCCGAGCCGGGGAAATATCAGGAATCCCAGGAGTACTACCCAGATCCGTCACTCGCTTCAACTGAGCTGCCAGGCAAGCATTACCACATGCTTGCATACATATAGTACCTATTGCCTCTATCTTATTCTTGCATCATTGAGTCGCGATTATTCCCAAGTACTGCATAGCCTTTACTTTTAAACCCCACCGAGCTTGTTCCTCCATCCCATGAGCCATTACTACAGGAGTTGTTTGAGCCGTACGAGTCGTAGAACAGCATGTGTAGGGTATGTGAGTGTCTGATGAATAACGAGGTACCTAAACAACTTAACTTGAGTAGTAATGGGATAACTAATGAAAGAGGCACCGGTGGGCAATATCTCCTATTTGGTTTTTCCTGCTCACTTGTGTCCCGTAGGACCCCGAGTACTTGATTCCTGTTCCTTGACTATTCGTACTATCCACATCCGGGAGGCCTTATGGACCCCCTGAGCCAGAGCTTGATTCGTTTCTATTTCTTGGGGCCATAAACTAGTTTGGGGTTTTATTACTATCCTGTACTTATGCCATGCTTTACTGCTATATTTACGATTGTGCATGGAGCACCCGTACTGTTTTGGATCGTGACACGTTTTCGCTGTATCGACAAGCCCAATCACACTTTCGGGTTCCCAGTCGTTTACCGCCGTCCACACAAACCCTGGGTCCGTTCCGGAGCCGGCCAACTTCGTTGCGGGTAGCTTAGTGGGGTGCCCCCCTGAAATATTTTATGAATCCTGTGATCGCTTTGTCGTGAATGCCTCGTTGGGTTTTGAGTTGGTTTTTCCGAGGTTGATCGAGTGTGTGTTGCTATTTGTGCACCCCTGCAGGGTAAATCTTTCTGAAAGACGTGTCCGCGGTTATGGACGACTTGGAGCACAGTTTCTCGATCATAAACAAGTATAACTAAAGAACCGCTTTTAATTGGACTAAATATCTGACTAGTAAATAGTGCAATACTCATGGAATGGTTAATAAAACCGCCAACGGAGGGAATGCTCGTCCGCTTTCTCGTTGATAAGCGAGAAGGAGGATGGATCTGTTACTTTATACTGTTATAACTGTTGTTCCTAATTAACGGACATCCATCTATCATTGGTTAGGCGGATGGTTAGCGAGTAACTATAGACTTGTTAGTTATTATCTTTTGCTGCAATTGCGTCACCCCAGGTATATGGCCCTTTAGAGGCATAAAGACTTGCTGAGTACCCCTAGGGTCTCACACGATAAATTGTTTGATTCAGATGAACAAGTGTATTCGCAAGATGGATACTGGGTGGAGGAGACAGATGATGTTGGCAACGATCACTCGGTGTAGAGATTCCGGGGATGGGGATCCGCGAGATCTGTGGGCGGGATGTGTTTATTTATGTGGCATCTTATGCTGATTTGCTTCTTATCCGTACTCGGATCTTGTTTTCCGCTTCCGCCTGATACTCTGATGTTTGATGTATGAGGAGCTATCCTAAACTATTATCTCTATCTAGGATATTTGGATTTTGCCGTATGGCGTTGCAATATTTCTATTTCTTTTAGATGGAATGGCTCTGAAAACTGTTGTATGGTAGCTTGCATACATACTCACTTGTGTATGTATTTGATCTCTTCGCCTGTTGCCTACGCCGCTCGCTCTTGTCCCGATGTCTTGGAAGTGGTTAGGACAGCCGACGGGTCTACACGTGGGTGGCCCCTGGGCCCCCGCTGTACTATTTTAACCACTTCCGGTTCATCTAGGCTTGAACTTAGAGCGTAGGGTCCGAGGGTAGTTACAACCACCCCTAGCGCGGGCCACCCCAGGCCGCACCACTAGGTGGTGTGGCCGCCCTGGTCCACTCTAGCCTCTCCCCTCTGGCGTATATATCCTCCCGAAACCCTAAGACTCGGGGAGTGACCACAGAAAGATTCTGCCGCCTCTACGGGGCGGGAAACACCGAGAGAGAAAGATCTCTCCGGCAGACAGAATTCTGCCAGGGGAATTCCTTCTCGGAGAGGGGAGATCGTCGCCATCAACACCACTATCAAGCTGGACTTCATCGGGATCATCATCATCATCACCACCACCATCATCATCACTAGCACCATCACCACCACTTCATACCGCTGTAACAATTGGGTTGAATCTTGCATAGTTCTTAGGGGAAACTTTCCTGGTGTTGATTACTCTTTGTAGTTGATGCTATTGAGTGAACCATTGAATTCTCGTTTATGTTCAGATTGTTACATATCATTATTTCATCTTTGATCTTGATCCATATGATGTCTTGTGAGTAGTGCGTTTAGTTCTTGAGGACATGGGAGAAGTCATGTTGTTAGTAGTGGAATTGTGTTGAGAAAGATTCAATGGTTTGATATTTAAGTTGTGGTGTACTTCTTCTAGTGGTGTCATGTGAACGTCGACTACATGACACTTCACCTATATGGGCCTAGGGGAATGCATTGTGTATTTGGCTACTAATCATAGGGGTTGCCGGAGTGATAAAAACCTGAACCCCTTTAGGAAACCTTTGCACAAGGGACGTCATGGTCTTAGAGTTTAAAGCTGTGGTTAGGTTTCTACCTTAATTACTTTCTTGTACCTGCGGATGCTTGCAAGGGGTATAATCACAAGTATGTATTAGTCCTAGGAAGGTCGGTACATTAACACAGGTTCACCCACACAACACTTAGCAAACTGAAGAGGATTAATCAACTACATGAAGCGAAAGCATTTGACGATATTCCCATGTGTCCTCGAGAACGTTTGGTCATCTTAAGTAATACAACCGGCTTGTCCTTTGCTGAAGAAAGGATTGGGCCACTTGCTGCATTTATTCTTATTGTCTTTTATTTACTCGTAATTTATTTACCTACATTATCAAAAAACCATAAAAATCCGTTTGCTAAGTATTTACAGAGAATTCCTGCTCCTAGCCACTCGCCAGCACCTTCTGCTCCTCGTTGGGTTCGACACTCTTACTTATCGAAAATACTGCGATACACCCCCTATACTTGTGGTCATCAATTATCATATTACCAGAATATGACATACCTACGAACTACGAAGGAAAGTAATGGGAAACTGAAATTATGAGAAATCCTAGAGGCAAAATTCACTTAAGATTAGAAAGTGATATGTTGCTAACGTATCTATAATTTTTGATGTTCCATGCTTGGTTTTTATCTACTTTCTTATGTTTTGTCCCAACTTAGGAGTTATTTTATACACTTTCTTGGACTAACCTATTAACTAGATGCCACAGTGCCAGTTGCCTATTTTCTGCTGTTTTTGGTTCCAGGAAAGTCATAAAATGAATATTCTCGGAATTGGACGGGACAAAAGCCAAAGTCAATATTTCACCGAGGGGGACACGGAGCCATAAGACAAGACAGAGAGAGGCCAGAGGCCGGCCACACCACCTGGCCGTGCGGCTAGGCCTGGCCCACGCCAGGGGGTGGTATGGACGCCTAGGGCACCCTCTCAGCCTCTCCTTTCACCTATATATTGCCTCCGATACGGAAACCCTAAGTACCCGATCAAAATTCCACGAAAGAGTCTAGAGTCGCCATCATCTCCATACCTAGATCGGGAGGGATCTGAAGCTCTTCCCGGCACCCTACCGGAGGGGAGAATTCACCCTGGAGGCCTTCTTCATCACCATGCAATCCTCCGGTGTGATGCGTTGATACGTTGCTAACGTATCCATAATTTTGATGTTCCATGCTTGGTTTTTATCTACTTTCTTATGTTTTGTTCCAACTTTGGAGTATTTTCATACACTTTCTTGGACTAACCTATTAACAAGATGCCACAGTGCCATCTGCATGTTTTCTACTGTTTTTGATTCCAGGAAGTCAGAAAATGAATATTCTCGGAATTGGACGGGACAAAAGCCAAAGTTAGTTTTTCACCGAGGGGGACACAGAGCCAGAATAGAGACAGAGAGGGCCTAGGGGGCCGCCACACCACCTGGCCATGCGGCCAAGCCTGGCCCACGCCAGGGGGTGGTCTGGCCGCCCTAGGCACCCCCTCGGCCTCCCCTTCCGACTATAAGATGCCTCTGATACAGAAACACTAAGTACCCGATCAAAATTCTACGTAAGAGTCTGTAGCCGCCGTCATCTCCATCCCTAGATCGGGAGGGATCCGAAGCTCTTCCCGGCACCATGCCAGAGGGGAATTCACCCTGGAGGCCTTCTTCATCACCATGCAAGCCTCCGGTGTGATGCGTGAGTAGTTTATCCTTGGACTACAGGTCCATGTAGTAGCTAGATGGCTGGTTCTTCTCCTTTGTGCTATCATGTTTAGATCTTGTGAGCTTCATTCATGATCAAGATCATCTATTTGTAATTCTACATGTTGTGTTTGCGGGGTTCCGATGGATATTGAGATGCTATTTCAGATTGATTATTGATTCTATCATGTCTTTGTTATTTGTGATCTTGCATGCTTTCCGTTGTTAGTAGCTATATTGGCCAAGTAGATGCTAGCAACTCCAAGAGTTAGTATTTATGCTCGATAGTGGGTTCATGCCTCTAGTAATCTGGGGAAGTGACAGAAATCTCTAAGGTACTAGATGTGCTGTTGCTACTAGGGAGAAAACAACAATCCTTTGTTCATAGAACAATCATATTGTTTACTTTACACGCAATGCGTCATGCAATTATCTGTTGCTTGCAACTTAATACTGGAGGGGGTTCGGATGATAACCTGAAGGTCGATTATTAGTCATAGATGCAGTTGGATTATGGTCTATGTATAATGTTGTAATGACCAATCAAATCTTAAAGGAGTCAAGATGATTAGTATATGCATGTATGCTTTCTTGATGTTTGTCAATTGCCTCGCTATAATTTGTTCACCCAACATGTTATCTAAAGGAGAGCCACCACTAGTGAACTATGGACCCCGGTACTTTCTTTTACAATCAATCTACAACTATTTACTATTTTCTGTTTACTTTCTACAAGTTTTTACTTTCTTCCACTCGATACGTTTAATCCTTTGTTTTCAGCAAAACGGGTGAGATTGACAACCTCGTCGCAAGTTGGGGGCAAATTTCTGTGGTTGTGTTGTGCAGGTCTCCACGTCGCTACTGGCACTGGTAGTGCGCCCTGCTAAAGTCCAGCCAACAACACCTTGGAGGTGTTTCCTTGATCCTACTGGTTCGATAAACCTTGGTTTCATAACAGAGGGAAAACTTGCTATTGTGCTCATCATACCTTCCTCCTGGGGTTCCCCAACGAGCTCGATATAATTTGGGCCATCAAGCATATTTTTTGGCGCCGTTGCCGGGGAGTCAAAGACATCTTCACAAGGGGAGTCCCTCATAACCAATCTCTTTACTTTGTTGTTTTTGTTTTGCTTAGTTTATTTTCTATTTTGTTTGCTTGTCCCTTTATCAAAAACACACAAAAAATTAGTTTCACTAGTTTGCTTTCTTTATTAAAAACACACAAAAAATTAGTTCCTATCTTAAGTTGCCATTATTTCTAGCGTTGCTCCAATCAGTATGTCACCTGAGGAAATTATATTAACCTTTAAACAAGGAATTGAAGAGAGTTTCAAAGAAGCTTGGTCTAGAATCTCTTATCTACATGAAAAAACTGAACCTAAAATGACTCAAAGCTTGTTCCTTAGCAGTTTTTACCTTATAATTGCTCTTTATTATAGATATGCTTTGGATGCTGTTGTGGGGGGAGATTTCCTCCAATGCAATGAGGATGATGCTGTTAATGCCATAAAGAAATTGGTCTTTACTTACAACTTGCCTAGCTAATTCGATTCCTCCTTTATAAACATATTTGCTAGATTGAACACTCTTGAGACCCGCACTACTAGTTTAAAGGATTGCTATAACACGCTTAGAGAGCATCATGATTATGTTCCTATAAATTCTGAACCCTCAAAGTGGCTCCCCACAGTAAAGATTGATATAAATAATGAAACCTTTCATGCTCACTGTGATATCATGTCTGAATTTTGTCTTATGCCCAAAGATATCTATGAATCTTTAAATCTTTGGAGGCTTTCTGAAGGAGGAGAAGAAATATTTCTTGCTAATAATGACACAGTATTACCCATTGGAATAGATGAAGGAGTGTTTACAAAGATCCTAGGAAAAATGGTTTCTACTGATTATCTTGTCATTTAATGTGTAGAAAAAGGACAAATTACACTTGGAAGATCCCTATTGAAGCTCCTTGGAGCAATAATAGATGTGGGAAAGGGCACCATGCACTTTGCTTGTCCACCAAACAACCATATGTTCCCCAAGGTTAAGAATAAAAGTAAGAGAGGTAAGGGCAAGAAATTTGGTTTTAATGCTTCTTCATTTGAGAACACTTAATTCTTTTTCTTGCTTCTTATGCCTAACTTAAAGACATTAAAGAAAAGTACTCATTGGGAGATAACCCAAAAGTTTTAGATGAGTCTTGGAAGTTATTACTTCTGTAATAACCACTCCTTATCATTTTTATTTGCTTTTTTTGTGCCAAGAGTAACCTCTAATGAGAGAGAAGTAATGATTCGGAAAGTTGCTGTCCCAAAATAGATTTTTGTTCTTCACCGTAAATATTCGTTTAAAATCTATGTACATATTTTTGAGGCATGAATTTTTGTGCTTCTGGCCCAGGTTGTTATCTAACTTTCGTTAGTTTAACACTTTTTGATTTGAGCAACAGAAGGTCATCGAAAAAATTCGTCTTTACCTGCTTCTCTGTTTTGACAGATTTCTGCCATTATTTGCATTTGCTTCTTGTTTATTCCTTTTTGGGTTCTTTTTGGGGAATTGAGCTTTCTGAGGGAAGTGCTACAGTAGCTTGTGTTTTAATGGAAGTTTTATTGGTGTTGGAACTGAATCCAAAGACTTATTATCTTGAGTGCACTAATGTTGCTAATAAAGATTGTGTGAAGTTTTGTATGAAGGAAAATTTTCACGTGTATGGAAAGAATGATGTAATGAGATGAAGAATGGACTAAAGCTCAAGCTTGGGATGCCGCGTGTGTCACCCCAAGAAATATCCAAAAAGTACAAGCGTCAAAGCTTGGGGATGCCCAAGGCATCCCCTTCTTCATCAATAAAAATTCCAGGTTTTTTCCAAACACTTCGTTTTTATTGTTTCATGCACAATTGTGTTGTTCTTGGAGCGTCTTCTTTTTTGTTTTTGTTTGATTTTTCGTTTGCTTGGTTTTTTTAGTTTGCTGACTAAATTGGTTGGACCCCCTCTTTCATACATTAGTTTTCAAATAGTTTGTTTTGGATTGGAAAAGAGTAGGAACGTTCATGCTTAAGTGGTAAAGAGAGCTTGTTTTTGACTGTGGCCTATGCTTTGTCATGCCATGCTTGATATTGTTTTGGCTTTATGCTTAGTATACTTTGCTGTAGCATTACATGTTATAAACAATTGAGATTTCTTAATGTGCCTTGGATGAATCATGCGTTATTTTAGCACATTAAAGCATAGTATTGTGGTATTCTCCTTTGATGCTTTAATTGGGTTGACTTGGCGCATGCTCACACCATGTTATTACTATCCAAAGTCACCATAGCCTTGATGATCTTTTATTTTTCGACTTGTAATATCACTTTATGCTTTAATCAATGATGTTTTTTCGCAATGCATGATTATGGCCATTATTGCTCTCTTAGTTGGTCGCTTCCAATCTTTTGCTAGCCTCCGTAATCAAGTATGAGTCCCACTCATGCATCCAACTCCTAAAACCAAGTTATTCCAAAGAGTCCACCATACCTACCTATTAGCATTTGCTATTTCAAGTATATTCATGTTTTTATCTACCTTCCGAATTAAACTTGTTATGTGAAAATTAGTGATTAAAGCTCTCACGAACTTGATGGCACACTTTCCTTTCTTGCAATTAATAAACTTGAACCATTGTGTCTATCTTTGTTGGGTATATGCTTGCGCTTTATAAGTTGAAATTAGAAGAACCATGTATGATGGGGAACGCTTTCAACATTGCACTTGTACTTTGTACCCCGTTGATATCATATTCTTTTGCTTATGGATCCCGACGTTCTGAAATAAAAGTGGAACTTGTAAGCTCATGGAGTTTGTTTGTGTGTTAGAGAAATGTCTGGGCCGCTAGCCTAAGCCATGCCCAATCATGGTGGAAACTTGCAGCATAACCATAATGAGCGCTCTATGAAGCATCCTCAATAAAAACCTATGCAAATAGCAAATAAAAAGATCGCTGAGATGCTCATTGTCTGCTTGCCTTGTCATTTTGATTATGGCATAGCTTCTGTATCATGTGCAAGGGGTACCCCGTTGGCGATTCTTTATGATACATATGTACTTACAATGACAAGAGCTTACTTGTGACTAAAGTTGAGTAGCATGAGGTTCGGTCTTCGTAAGTAAGGGGAATGAGATTTTGGCTTATAACTTGTCAAGCATATCCTCTTAGTTGTATCACTTTAACCTTAATCACTTAAAGATGCTTATGATAGGGGCAATGGGGGCTGAAAGCTAAAAAGTACCATAATTTTTGGAAGCTCTTTATGAAACTTGAATCTCTACTTCCTTCTATGAAGGCATTTCTTTTAGTTTTATGTTGAGTCTCCACCTTCTACCTTTATGCACCTACTTTTAGAGCATAGTGGCCATTCTTAGTTCTATGTGCATTGTCCCAAGACTTTTTGATTGATGCATAACTTGATATTGCTTGTTCTTAAACTACTTGTATCTAGTCACTCTTATGAACTTTGAAGGTGTCTTATGCATTTATATTTGCTACTCTATGAGGGCCAAGCTCAATGCCACTATCCTATGTTTTCTTTATGTGAAACAAACAAACGTCTTGCGAAGCATTATAATTCATGAATCTTTTGTTTGTGCCTTTTCATGTTGCAACATAGTTGCTATGTCTTATTGTAAGAACTTTATCTTTCATGCTATGTTGAAGTACTATGATCCCAGCTTTCAATGTTTTACAAATACTTTGATCAAGTTTATGATGGTGCATGCCACCTCAAAAATTATTCTTTCTTTTTATCGCTTACCTACTCGAGGACGGGCAGGAGTTAAGCTTGGGGATGTTGATACGTTGTAAACGTATCCATAATTTTTGATGTTCCATGCTTGGTTCTTATCTACTTTCTTATGTTTTGTTCCAACTTTGGAGTATTTTCATACACTTTCTTGGACTAACCTATTAACAAGATGCCATAGTGCCAGCTTCCCATTTTCTGCTGTTTTTGGTTCCAGGAAGTGAGAAAATGAATATTCTCGGAATTAGACGGGACAAAAGTCAAAGTCAGTTTTCACCGAGGGGGACACGAAGGCATAATACGAGACGGAGAGGGGCCAAGGGGCCGCCACACCACCTGGCCATGCGGCCAAGCCTAGCCCGCGCCAGGGGGTGGTCTGGTCGCCCTAGGCATCCCCTCAGGCTCCCCTTCCGATTATAAGATGCCTCCAATATAGAAACCCTAAGTACCCAATCAGAATTCCTTGAAAGAGTCTGTAGCCGCCGTCATCTCCATCCCTTGACCGGGAGGGATCTGAAGCTCTTCCCGGCACCCTGCCAGAGAGGGGAATTCACCCTGAAGGCCTTCTTCATCACCATGCAAGCCTCCGGTGTGATGCGTGAGTTGTTCATCCTTGGACTACGGGTCCATGTAGTAGCTAGATGGCTGGTTCTTCTCCTTTGTGCTATCATGTTTAGATCTTGTGAGCTCCGTTCATGATCAAGATCATCTATTTGTAATTCTACATGTTGTGTTTGCGGGGTTCCGATGGATATTGAAATGCTATTTCAGATTGATTATTGATTCTATCATGTCTTTGTTATTTGTGATCTTGCATGCTTTCCGTTGTTAGTAGTTATCTTGGCCGAGTAGATGCTAGCAACTCCAAGAGTTAGTATTTATGCTCGATAGTGGGTTCATGCCTCTAGTAATCTGGGGAAGTGACAGAAATCTCTAAGGTACTAGATGTGTTGTTGCTACTAGGGAGAAAACAACAATCCTTTGTTCATAGAACAATCGTATTGTTTACTTTACACGCAATGCGTAATGCAATTATATGTTGCTTGCAACTTAATACTAGAGGGGGTTTGGATGATAACCTGAAGGTGGATTATTAGTCATAGATGCAGTTGTATTACGGTCTTTGTATAATGTTGTAATGCCCAATCAAATCTCGAGGGAGTCAAGATGATTAGTATATGCATGTATGCTTTCTCGATGTTTGTCAATTGCCCCGCTATAATTTGTTCACTCAACATGTCATCTTTCTTAAGGAGAATCACCACTAGTGAACTATGGACCCTGGTCCTTTCTTTTACCATCAATCTACAATTGTTTACTGTTTTCTGTTTACTTTCTGCAAGCTATTACCTTCTTCCACACAATACGTTTAATCCTTTGTTTTTCGCAAAACCGGTGATATTGACAACCTCACTGTAAGTTGGGGGGCAAAGTTCTGTGGTTGTGTTGTGAAGGATTCCAAGTTGGAAACAACACCCTGGAGGTGTTTCTTTGCTCCTACTGGTTTGATAACCTTGGTTTCATAGCTGAGGGAAAAACTTACTGCTGTGCTCATCATACCTTCCTCTTGGGGTTCCCCAACGATCTTGATATATTTGGGCCAACAAGCTATCTTTCTGGTGTCGTTGACCAGGGATTGCTCCTAAGTCAACCACGCGCCAGCAAGTGTTTTTTAGCGCCGTTGCCGAGGAGACAAGGATATCTTCACAAGGGGAGTTCCTCATAACCAATCTCTTTACTTTGTTATTTTTGTTTTGCTTAGTTTATTTCTCCTTTGATTGCTTGTTTCTTTATCAAAAAACACAAAAATTTAGTTGTACTAGTTTGCTTTCTTTATTAAAAACACAAAAATTAAGTCTTTCTATAGTTGTTACTTCTTCCTTAGCTCATCATGTTGATCCCTAAGTTCATCCTGAAAGACCTTTCAATAGGTAGTGGTTCTATAATTGGAAAACATAATATTGAAGAATTCTTCAATCATGTTAGTAAGCATGAGGATATTGAGGAGTGATCCCTTGCAGAACTTGCTCCAAACTATGAAATCGCTGTAGCTTCTTTACTTCACATGTTGGAAGCTAGGTTTGTTAACCTTAACCCCTTAATGCAAGTAATGTTTCTTAAACTTAAAGAAATTGAGGACCCTGAAAAGAGGGATTTCATTCTAGAAACTTTGCTTAAAGAATTCTATGATGTTGCTAAGGAAGCTAGAAAAGTCTTTGAACGTTTTAATATGCTAGGCTCATGTGTAGATGTTATTGGTACACGAGAAAAGATGGACAAAACCGAACCTAGTGTGGAGGAAATTAAGATACTAATACCTTTTAAACTTGTAGCAATGCATGAAGCCATAGAAAAGAATCTTGATTGGATTGTTTCCTGAAAACCCGTTTGATGAAAATAGTGAACCTAAGAGCATTGGGAGAGGAACCTCTAGAACTTATTTGGAGGATATACCTTGCCTTGTTGAACATATTTCTAGTATCAATCTTAATGCTTCTTCATTTGAGAACACTTGATTCTTTTCTTGCTTGTTCTGCCTAACTTAAAGGCGTTAAAGAAAAGTACTTATTGGGAGATAACCCAAAAGTTTTAGATGAGTCTTGGAAGTTATTACCTATGTAATAACCGCTCCTTATCCTTTTTATTTGCTTTTTGTGCCAAGAGTAATCTCTAATGATAATGAGAGAGAAGTAATGCTTGGGAAAGTTGCTAACCCGAAACAGATTTTTGTGGTTCGCTGTAAAAATTCGTGTAAAATCTCTGTGCGTCTGTTTGAGCTATGATTTTTGTGCTTCTGCCCCAGGTTGTTATCTAAGTTTCGTTAGTTCAACACTTTTTGATTTTAGCAACAGAAGGTCTTCGAAAAAATTGGTTTTTACCTGCTGGTCTGTTTTGATAGATTTCTGCCATTATTTGCATTTGCTTCTTGTTTATTCCTTTTTGGGTTCTTTTTGGGGAATTGAGCTTTTTGAGGGAAGTGCTACAGTAGCTTGTGTTTTAGTGGAAGTTTTATTGGTGTTGTAACTGAATCCAAAGACTTATTATCTTGAGTGCACTAATGTTGCTAATAAAGATTGTGTGAAGTTTTGTATGAAGGAAAATTTTCAGGTGTATGGAAAGATGATGTAATGAGATGAAGAATGGACTAAAGCTCAAGCTTGGGGATGCCACGTGTGTCACCCCAAGAAATATCCAAGAATTACAAGCGTCAAAGCTTGGGGATGCCCAAGGCATCCCCTTCTTCATCAATAAAAATCTCAGGTTTCTTCCAAACACTTCATTTTTATTGTTTCATGCACAGTTGTGTTGTTCTTGGAGCGTCTTCGTTTTTGTATTTGGTTTTTATTTGCTTCGTTTGCTTAGTTTGCTTGAATAAATTGGTTGGACCCCCTCATTCGTACATTAGTTTTCAAATATGTTTGGTTTGGATTGGAAAAGAGTAGAAAAATTCATGCTTAAATGGTAAAAGGAGCTTGTTTTGACTGTGGCCTATGCTTTGTCATGTCATGCTTGATATTATTTTGGCCTTATGCTTAGTGATTTTTGCTGTAGCAGGACTTGTTATAAACAATTGATATTTCTTAATGTGCCTTGAAAGAATCATGCATTGTTTTAGCATATTAAAGCATAGTATTGTGGTATTCTCCTTTGATGCTTTATTTGTGTTGACTTGGCGCATGCTCACACCATGTTATGACTATCCCAAGTCGCCATATCCTTTATGATCCTTTATTTTTCGACTTGTAATATCACTTTATGCTTTAATTAATGATGTTTTGTCGCTTTGCATGATTATGGCCATTATTGCTCTCTTAGTTGGTCGCTCCCAGTCTTTTGCTAGCCTCCATAATCAAGTATGAGTCCCACTCATGCATCCAACTCCAAATAAAACCAAGTTATTCCAAAGATTCCACCATACCTACCTATTAGCATTTTCTATTCCAAGTATATTCATGTTTTCATCTACCTTCCAAATTAAACTTGTTATGTGAAAACTAGTGATTAAAGCTCCCACGAACTTGATGGCACACTTTACTTTCTTGCACTTAATAAACTTGAACCATTGTGTCCATCTTTGTTGCGTATATGCTTACGCTTTATAAGTTGAAGTTAGGAGAATCATGTACCATGGGGAACGCTTTCAACATTGCACTTGTACCCCGTTGATATCATGTTTCTTTTGCTTATGGACCCCGACGTTGTGAAATAAAAGTGGAACTTGTAAGATCATGGAGTTTGTATGTGTGTTAGAGAAACTCCTGGGCCGCTAGCCTAAGCCATACCTAATCATGGTGGAAACTTGCAGCATAACCATAATGAGCATTCTATGAAGCATCCTCAATAAAAACCTATGCAAATAGCAAATAAAAAGATCGTCGAGATGCTCATTGTCTGCTTGCCTTGTCATTTTTATTATGGGATAGCTCATGTATCATGTGCAAGGGGTACCCCGTTGGCGGTTGTAACATCCCAAAACTTTAATCGAAGTTTATTAAGATCCAAATCATCAAAATTAGGGTTAACAAAACCTTTTTCTATTTAAAGTATTTAAGCATGCATATAAGAAAGGCCTTATTTTGAAATCTTTGTGAATGGTCACCATTGCTTGATCCATTGGTTGTAAAATGTTTCTATGGTAAATTAAACATCATCTAAATCCTTCCCAAGCAAATCCCAAAGAAAATCCAATAAAAAACAATTAAAAATGAGGAATGGACATTTTAATCCACTACACTACTTTGAGTGTTCCTAGCACTCGTTTTGCAACAGAAATAATTCTGGATCTTTGCACCCCTTGCTAGTACACATAATGAGGTACCAAGGCCCACTTTGTGATTTGCTAAAAACATTCAAATACTTACTTCAAATGACAGTTTAAAATTGAATTCAATGCATATGCCTAGATCACCCCTATTTCAAAAACCATCCAAATGAACTCCAATTTCAAAACCGTTGCAACCAGAGACTACCTAGTACTAGTGGAGATCACTAAAAAAATTTGAACCCAAAATTCCAAAGTTTATTTCTTGCGGCCATTTCATCAAACACTTGGCAGGCAGGGTTAAACTCTAAACCTAGCTCACTATTTGCAACAGGGTTTTGCGCCCAAATTTCCTCAAAACCCTCCCTCTATACCCAAATGATCTAACCATAGCCTTTAAACCCCATCTCCTACCACCCTAGTGGCAATGCAAGGCCATGCTGAGCACCAACTCGCCGGCCACACTTTGCCCCACTGCAGCAGACCACCTCCCCCTCTCTCGCCATGTCTAGCAGCTAGCCAGCACCTCACCGCCGCCCACTGTCCCCTCCCCGAGCCAAGCCAAGCCGTGGACCACCGAGAAAACCCCGCGCCCAGTGCCACTGCACCATGCCGAGCACGCTCCAGAGCGCCGCACCCGGCACGCGTGCACAAGCCGCCGCTCGACCACAGCTCGTGGCCACCGCGTCGCCACGACCCAGGGAACACGCCGAACATGCCCGTTCGCTGCCCAACGCACCAGAGCCACCACTCGCCGTGGACACCGCCGCCTCTGCCGCTCAGAGCGCCAGCTGTGCCCGACCGCATACGACCGCCCCTAATCCCACATTCACTTCCTAGAGCACTGCTAGGAGACCATGCGTCGATCGCCGCCCGCAGCCATGCCGCTAGCAGCCCGTAGCCATGTCGCCACCGTCGCCTACCCATCCCTCTCGGTCTCGCCGTCGAGCCTATAAAAGGAGGGCACCCCCAGCCATTTGCAGCACACCACTCCACTCCCCTCACCTCACTGATCGTCCAACACCTCTAGCTGGAGCACGGGGAGCAGCAGCTCGCCGGAATTGTACTGGAGCAGGCCGCCTCTGGAGGAGAAGGGCGCCGCTGATTGCGACCACCCCTGGAGCTGCCTCGACCGTCCCTGAGCTCGCCGTCAACCACCAGTCCGTTTACCTGCCTCGCCGTCGTCGCTGGAGCCCTGGTAAGCCCCCTATGCACCCCCACCGAGCCGCTAGGGTTAGAGCTCGCCGGCGACAGGTCCGTCGTCGATGATGATCCACAGCCATTGATCCCCACTCTAATCCAACATCCCACATCACCCCGTACCGCTTCGCGCATTATGAGCCACTGACTGGTGGACCCCCTGTCAGCTGAGCCCCGCGCTGCGGAGTGACACTGGGCTGGCCCGTTAGCGTTTCCCACGCGACCCAGTTAGTTTGAATTAGGATTTTCCTATTAAGTTTAAACTTAGTTTTGTCTCTGAGTTTGAAAATCAATTCAGAGAGATTTACAAATCCAAATTGCATGAAACATTTCCTGAAAGGTATTGAAATGATCTATCCAAGCCCATTGGATTTAATTCAATTAGAGTTATAGATCTCTCCTAGTAAAAATAATAAAACAGAAGCTATTGCACCTTGCAACATTTTTATAAAATCAACCAAGATAGATTTTGAGTTGATTCCAACTCTCAAAAATCACATTTCATCATATCTATCTGAATATGTAACAATATTAAGGTTTACATGCAGTGACTTTGGACTAGTACCAAAATAATGCTATATAGGCATTTCTAGTCACTTTAAATCATTAAATAATGAACTTAAACCAAAGCAATTATGATCCAACCCTTAAATCACATTCCCACATGTTAGAATATGTGGTGATGACATGTGTCCACATGATCCCATATTTTAAGTGGTGAATATTAAATCTTAGTTAATTTTTCAATGAGTAGAAATTACTTTTCTAAAATAAAAAGGATGAAACTAGTAAATAAAACTTGTGATGCTTGTGATGATAATAATGTGTGTTTTAGAATGCTAATTAGAATAGTTAAGTATTGTTTGGTGATTGTGTACTCCGTATGTATTTATAGACGATAGTACCGACCAAGTCTACGAGAAGGAGGAGTTCTACCAAGAAGAAGAAAACTTCAACCACTGCACTGCACAAGGAAAGCCACCATTAACAATGCAAGCTAACACTTGCAAGTATAATGCTTAGAAAGCTCGGATTAAACTAGATGGTTTAGCAAAGATGCTTTAGGCATGCTTTGATTACACTACTTTGACTAGTATTTACCCCCAAGTATTAAATTCAAGCTTTACTTCCTTTACTTTACACAAAGTCCTTTACTTGTTTTAAAGGTAGCATAAAGAGTATAAAACTTGGCCTATTTAGATAACACTTAGATGTCATTCTATGGCATGAGATTGACCCCATCTTTGCCACCTTAGTGAACACTCTTAACTTAGTAGATTAAAGCTAGATCAAAACTTGAGTCACTTTAGATGGGAACACTTGGTGAAAATGAATTATGAAAACCTTAGAATGATGAGTCATTCTATTGAGATGTTTTTGTAGGGGTTCCACGCATAAAAACAATAAATTGTACTCTACGCCCCTCAACCCCTGAAGCTGCCAGGACCTATCTATTAGTAATACAGTAACGGGAGGGGCTTTTCGCGAACTTACCCTCGAAGACCGAAAAGCCTTGTCAACACTCAGGAGAGCGTGGTTGATGTAGACGAGCCGAAGCCGACCTCAAGGTCGTGATGAAGTCCTTGCGCTCCTTCTGGATCCAACGACTTGAGTGCCTCAAGTGTGACACCTCGTGGGAGTTACACACGTTCGGTGCCTGACGATGACTCCCGCTTCCCCGATCCAGTAGCAGTTGCGGAAGTAGAGCTCCCGGATTCGAATCCCGCAGCGTGACGGCGCTCCGCGGTGAAGATGTCTCTCGCTCGCGCAGTCCAGACTTGGGACCACGGTCACGAGAGAGAGAGGGGGAGAGAGAAAATATCAATTGGAGGTCCTCCCAAAAGTGGGGAGACCTTTATTGATTATTGGTGTGTTTTTCTAGGCCAAATACCCCACCTTATATAGGGGGAGGGGAGGTACTACCTCCCCTCAAGTCCCGGGGTGGGACTAAAGGAGAGGAGGCGGTGGGGAGGATGCCGGCCACCCCTAGTAGGCCCCGCGGGGGGGGGGGGGGGGGGGGGCAAGGCCCAGCCGGCCACCCCCCTTTGGTCCCTCTCCCTCTCTCCTTTCTCTAATGGGCCCTCTCCCTCCGGAAATTGGCCCATTAAGCCTTTTGACCTTTTAATTGATTTTCTCTTTATTAAATAATTATGAATAAATGATTAAATCAATATTTAACATTCATTCACATATTATCTAATCTCCGTGGCCATGGAACACCTTCCACCTCCACTCCGGACATCCTCCGGACTTACCGAAACCCTTCCGGTTTTCTCCCTTCTTTCTTCGGTAATTCTACCTGAAAGGATATAGATGCCGCCTAGAGGGGGAGGGTGAATAGGCGGTTTAAAAACTTTTCCGAGAGTGGCTCAACAAAGGTGGAATTAAACTAGCGTTTACTTTGTTAAGCACAAAACCTAGAACAACTAGGGTTCACCTATTTGCACCAACAACTTATGCTAAGCAAGACAAGCAACTATGTGATAGCTAGATATATACTTCAAGCACGAAGGCTATCACAAAGTAAAGTGCATAAGTAAGAGCTCGGATATAGAGATAACCGAGGCACGCGGAGACGACGATATTTTACCGAGTTCCTCCCAACATGGAGTACGTCTCGTTTGGAGAGGGGGTGGTATCAAACCACCAATGCCACAAAATGCCTCTCTTGTTCTCCTGTGAATCTCACCCCAACGGGATCGATCCACACTTCCACTATCGGTGCACTTGTCGGTGGCAATCCGGAACCTCTCACAAGGTTGGGGCACTTCTCCACAACTTAATTGGAGGCTCCCAACAAACAAGCTTGGGGAAAGCTCCACAACTTAATTGGAGGCCCCAAGTAATCCACAAACCTGCAAAACCACCAAACCGTCTAGGGTTCCAATGAACCCAAGAGTAAAAAGCTTCTCACCTTTCACCCAATCGAATCCTCACCGAGAACTCAAACCTATGCACCAAATGCAATGGCTAGAACACAACAAGTGCTCAAGTACTTCACTCCCAAATTCCACCAAAGCTACAAAAGCTTATGGGGGAATAAGAGAGGAAGAACAATGGAGGAAATCCACAAAAGACTCCAAGATCTAGATCCCAATATGTTCCCCTCACTTAGAGGAGAGATTGATTGGTGGGATTGTAGATCTAGATCTCCTCTTTCAAATCCCTCAAGAATATGCAAGAATCATAGGAGGGATTGAGAGGGAAGCAAGCTCAAGAGATCAACAATGGTGGCTCAGTTTTAGGGTTCTTGAGGTTGGGAAAACCGTAGCAACCAAGGAAGAAGAAGGGGCCTTTATATAGGGCCCCTAGAATTAGAGCCGTTGGGAGCAACTTACCCCGGACAGTCCGGCCAGCATCAGCCGGACAGTCCGGCACAGCCGGACACTCCGGGTGATGTTGACCGGACACTCCGGCCTACGAAGATTCCGGCCAGAGTTCGGGTAGCGTCCGATATGGTGTTCTGAATGTCCGAGGAGGCCGACAAAACCCCAGGGCCGGACAGTCCGGCGTGAATTCGCCGGACATTCTGGCTGGACCGGACACTCCGGCTGAAAACGGCCGGACATTCCGCCCAAGGCAAAACCGACAGAAATAGGAAAACTGAAACGACCATAACTTTTGCATCCGGACTCCGATTTTGATGATCTTGGGCTCGTTTCGAAGATAGTAACGAGATCTACAAGATCATGCAGAGAACCATCATAGTCCAAAAACGGAGGATAGAACAAAATGACGAAATGTTTTGACCTCTCCCAAAAAGACGAACCAGTAAACCTCCAACATCGAAAACGCAATAGAGAATGCATATGAAATCCGTTTTCGATGAACTTGGGCTTGTCATGAAGATTAACACAAGCTATAAATCCTCTCATGGATAAGAACCAAATGATGTAAGGTTTTACCAATCTCAAAAAGACAAACCGGTAAAACCTCCAATATCGAAAACGCAATAGAGAATGTATAGAAATCCGTTTTCGATGAACTAGAGCTTGTTATGAATATTACCACAAGCTCAAGAACCTCACATGGATAAGATACAAATAACAACCAAGAAAGTATGATGCCAAGTATGCAAAGGTTTGAGCTCTCATGAAGGATATGATCAAGTTACTCACTCGAGAGCCCCTCTTGATAGTACGACTATCTATCCTATAAACCGGTCTCCCCAACTAACACCATGAGACCAGTAAGAAAGAAACCCTATAAAGAACATACCTTTGCCTTGAGCATATTCAACTTGAGCTTGATGATAGAGATCTTGTCCACCTCAAGATGGAACACCTTTCTTAATTGCACTAGCTTGGTGAAGACTTGCAAATTGCTCTCCCATACTCCACTATGGTAGAGCTTCTGTCTTGAGCATATCATCTTCCCATATCCATGATAACCATAGGATGGCAAGCTCCAAGCAAATGATCTCTTCAAGATAGCTCATATTGAACTTGCACATCATTTCTTCTTTCTTCATTATGTTGGTGTCTTGAAGGAACATAAGAGATATCACCCCAACTTTAGTCTTCAAGACACACTTGCTATAGGCTCAACTCTCACTTGACCAATCTCCAGATCACTCATTGAAACCTTGGTCAACACTTAATCTTCTTCACTTTCTTCTTCTCCCAACCTTGAAGGCAACATATGGTTCAAGCATTGCCTATGGACAAATCCTACAGGTAAAACTCAATGCAAACATAAGTC
The DNA here is from genome assembly GCA_910589775.1 of Avena eriantha. Lineage (NCBI taxonomy): Eukaryota > Viridiplantae > Streptophyta > Magnoliopsida > Poales > Poaceae > Avena > Avena eriantha. The sequence continues at coordinate 380,101,948 of OU342742.1, read as the reverse complement.
CATAAAGATTGTCATTAATTACCAAAACCACACATGGGGGCACACATGCACTTTCACTACCAATCCTATAAACACTCTCTAAGCATCATCAAGCCCTTAAGCGTGATACCCTACGGTTCGGGAACACTCCAGACATGGTCGGGACACTCCCGCACCAATGATCAACAGAGGGACCTGGATGGCCATGTGACCCCTGTGTGTTCCACGAAGATCTTTCGTAGTTTGAACCAGGACAGTCGTGTCTTATTCCCTTTGTCATTAGATACTTGCATTGCCCGAGACCTGATCAATGACATCTTCATGTCGAGTTCAATCTCGTTACTGAACAACACTATTTGACTCGTTCCGACAAGTGATATCCCCGTGATCTAATCACACGCTGCGCAGCTATTGGATATAACTTCTCCGAGTGGGCCCTTGAGTATCTTCCCGTCACATGGACGGACAAATCCCGCTCTTGACATATATTGCCTCTACGGTTTCCTCCGAATACCTGAACACACCTTTATAATCACCGTTTTACTAGATGGCGTTTGATGCTATCTAAGCACTCTCGGGAGACAGTGATTGATATAGCCTCACGGTCTAAGGAATAGTCTACGAGGATCCATTTCTAATCATCATAACTTGAACTTCGTGACATGATCGAATCACGATGTTTAGGTTGGGTATTGGTTCATCATCTCATTCTCAGAATGAGATGACCTCATTTCCAACTGGCATAAATGCCACATGATCAGGAAACATGATCATTTGTTGACCAATGAACCAGTGACTAGAGTTTCACTGGGAACCCCTGGTTTTTTTGTATATCACACGTGTATTGATGTTTCCACTCAATACAGTTATAGCATGATATAAAACTTAATTATAAATTATATGAAATATGATAATAGTCCTTACTACTATTTGTCTCTAGGGCATATTTCCAATAGTCTCCCACTTGCACTAGAGTACAAATACACTAACTGCATTTGTTCTTAATTATTGGCACCATATAACCGGTACCTAGAACATGCTTGCTCATGGAAGAGGTCGAGTCTTGGTTCTGTACTTTACAGTCCCAGATCCTTTGCAACTTACTAATGTCACTTTGATTGACATTAATATTCTATCATCACATGACAACATCTGTGTGTATGCATCATCGCTATGGCAGCATAACGAGGCCTGATTCCAGGAGCCTATAATGACGTTAGATCAACCTCGAGGGATTTATCATGGGCACTGTGCCCTGGGACACATCATTCTATGTTAAAAGCGAATTAGCCCCGCCATAACATTATACAACACTTTAGATGGTACCCTTATCTATTATTATAAATGTATTCATCGAAACACTTAGTGCACTCTGTGCAACTTTCGATGTTTTGTTCACCTCGCTTCCTATTTGACTTTAATTGGTATCTATAGGAGTTTCTAACATATTCCCTTATAACATAACTCTTTATGCTTTTAAGATATGTTATCCTTTATGGATTTTGAAAATATGTTCACAATTCTATAATAGACACTGCGGACAAACTTAGCTCAACGTTCTGTGATTCGGACTTAATCACTTTCAAACGTTCCTTATTTGGATCACATATTATGCTAAGTTATCATCATGGTTTACTAAGATAGAACCTATGTCTTGACATAGTGGATGATGATCATCCTTTCTTTCTTTTAACCATTGATGTCAAACTTAATGCTATTCCTAATTTTAGTCATTAAGGACTAGTTCCTTATTTAACTTCTATCCCAAAACACTTTTTCAGAATCCCTTAAGGAATACTACATAATATCATAATACATCTATTATCAACTTCTACATCTTATAAATCCTTATTTATAAGTATATGCGCTTTCATCCTTAACTTACTTTAAGAATTACTCCTATAAGTTCCCACTCAAAATATGTTGCTAACATATTTGGGTATGAGTCAGTACTCTTACTCAAACTATGTTCCTACATATTTGAATTTGAGCCTTATGTTGCTCCCACTTAAAAATATGTCAATCACATATTGTTTCAGGAAGACTTTCATAGCTCCCACTCAATTTTATGCAAATTGCATATATCCTTTACTATTTTGAATAACTTCAAAATCCTTTTGATTAAATATCAAACTTGGAGATTTACTATGAGATACTAGTACTTTACTAGTTTTAAATCCACCAGACATTTAGCACACATGAATCAAATTCATTTGAATTTGTCCAATACTTGACAAATTGTGCTTTTGTCATTCACCCCCTTTTCCTACTATGGCTTTGTAGTCATTTGGGAAAATTCCAAGTAACTCCTTCACTTGTGAGATTCAACAACGAGTTGCTTTCTAATCTCAAGGGAATTTTGCTTTGAGGATTTCTCCTAATTTAGTTTACCATTATTTCCTTTGTAGTTTGTAGGTATGTCATATTCAAAAAATCATGACAAGTAATTCACAAATGTCTCCATACAAGATATGGATTTACATTTTGAATCCTACTTTATATAGTGAAAAACAATAGTGGAGGGTAAAACACACAATGATCAAAATCATTGATTCTTTCCTTCTATGAAGAGAATCGTTCAGGAACATTGTCCGTTGCGCTTCTCAACACTCTGATGCAGGGTTTTGAATCCTCATCGTGTTTTACACTAATTTTCCATTTGCTCCATAATTGAGAAACATCACCGAACTGAGCTTTCTCAAGAATGCACCAAAATCCAAGCAATATAAGTTTTGCTTTCTTTTTGGTTTGAGCTATGGGTTTCATATTCAAAGTTTCCAATGAATATACTACAAGGACTTATTCGCTATTGTTTTGGTTATATCGAATAACCCCAAAACTTTCACGAATTCAAATGGTTCACTAATTCCAATTGAGTGCTAACTATTTCTAAACTAATGGTCTCTACATATATACTACAACGATTTATTTGGTGCCTTCTATTCAACCCCCTTTGATATCTTATATCATATTGTGATGCTTTGTATTTTGATGTTTCAAAACACTTTGCATTTCACAATTTCTTTTATGCCATTCTTATAAATTCGAATTTCATTACTATTGATCAAATCATAGCAATTGGATTCTCTTTTATATTTATACCCTTTGTAGATGAAATTCTTTGATCAAATCAAATAGTTTCATATTCATGTTTCCTTCGGTAAACTTACTTTACACATTTAAACAATCATATAATGATAATTACCATTTTTTTCTGCTAAAACGCAATACATCGAATATGTATTTACTTTTAACAATTCTTTAAACACTTTGTATTCAAGTAATACACAGTGTTCAAGTTATTTTGCCGAACTTAGGCATGATTTATATGTGAGAAGAAATCGAATGACTTTCACATATTATCACATAACTTTGAATTCAAACAATGGTTTCATTCATTAATGAACATATCATTAAATTGGGTATTTTAAACAAGGCATTTTAATGTTTTACAAATGTTCATACATTATCAGTTAGTTTCAAACAACAAGGATAATTCACATATAACCAAACAAGGTATGAACACGAATAGAAATCATTCATAAAAGTAGAACAACTGTCTGTTACAAACTGATATGAATAACATTCTCACGAAGTGTGAGACACACTAAAGAAGTTCAAATCTCTCGATTACATTAATCATCCTAAACACAAACTAAGTGATAAATGTCGAGGGAGAGTGTCATTGGCCGTCATCATCATGCTCGCCATCAACACGCAACGTCACCTCCTCTCCAGCAAGCACCTCTATGCAGAAGGACCCGTTTTCAGTAAAACAGAACAAGTATCAGATATACTTTAACACTGCAATGTGTTTGCAAGATTATAACATTTATAAAACTATATATATCAAATATATACCTTTGTCGTTGACGACTCCAGTGACGTTGGGTTCATCTATCACATTTCTGAAATGTGATATGAACTCAAGGAAATCCAGTGTTTCCGCGTCACCTCTCATAACGCAGATCCTGACTTGTGCTTGGAAGCTTGGAGAAAGCGACAGCAGCACAACTCCCATCGCAAATGAGCTTGAGTACCAGTTGTCCAGGTAGTATGCCAGACTCATATACGCATCGTAGAGGCGCAATAAGTGCTCATCCAGTGAGGAGCCCTCCTCCATCTTTATGGAGAGGAAGTCTCCCATCAGCTCATACTCCCACATGCGCACTTGTTCCACGAAATGTGCTCTCAGATGTGCCATGACCATTCGGGGCTTGAGACTCCCCACCATTGGCCACAACCCATCCTCCATTCTGAGGCGCATGGTCACTGATATAAATGTGGCCATCACACGACGATGACAACGCAGATCCCACTGCTCCTGGGTCTCATGAGAATAGGGTGGCTCCAAATACATCTCGCAGGTCATGTAGTCAGCTACATCGTTCTCCCCAAGGAGATCAAATAGGCGTATGACCCATGTAGAAAAGTTGGATCCATCTAACTTGAGCTTTTCTCCTTTTAACCAATCGTCGATAGGAAAGGTAATCTCGGCAGAAACCATTTTCTACATTTATAATTGCAAAAGGAATTTAGACTAAGTTTATAATTAAATGAGTTAACAATAACTCCACACAGAAACACCTATGCCTAGTGAGGGTTCCTAGTGATAACATGACCCCTATCAGCCACATCTCCCCCGATCGTCATGGCCATCAATGTGGGTTCAAGGGTGGACGCTAAACATTGGTCACATCATTCATGCGACTCGTGCTCGATCTTTCGACCATCCGCGTTCCGAGGCCACGCTTCTCTAGCGTGCTAGGCTCACCAACTCAACCTTAGTGTATTCGTTGTGCAACATGGCTTACACCCAATGTATGTGAACATAGATATGTATGACACCCAGGCCTGTCACCCTGGATCGCCTCATACCGAAGAACTTTCTTGGTGGTGCACACTAAGGGGGAACACAATCATTGGTTATTTTAACAGGGATCTTCTTATTAGGCTACCGTCGAGTATCTAATACTAGCACACAATAAGACATACAAACAATAACATTGAATGTAAATGCTATGTGATATGGTCCTTCACATCGTGATCTCCATCCGCCGTCACCGGGTTCTGGCGCCAGGGTTCCGGCGCCGTAGACACTAGGGTACCAGTGTCATTCCGGCGTGGTAGTTCGTCACCTTCGTGACTATCTAATACTATGCAACAAAAGGTAATTACTTTACCTTTGCCATAACCATATCACAAAGCAACGACCCCCTGCAAAACAAAGTTACACGCCTCTACTTTATCTTTGCATATTTTACGTGGCTGAATGGGCTTTCGTACAAGTACCGTACTTACCTACAAACTTTCAGCACAACGCTGATCAAGTAGTTGTCTCTACTACACCCCTTTCGGGGCCCTCCGTTGCAAATGGTATACCAACTAATGCGAGAGAGACAGACACCCCCTAAGCCACTTTATATGGTACAAGCCGTATGTCAAGCGTGGACCAGTCTTGCGAATGAACGCATAAAGTCGGTTGGGGGCCGCTTCATCAAGCATTACTGCGGTATACACAAGTACACGTGGGAGGGTAACAACTAAAATATCAACACCCACACGCTACATCTCGTGTGTTCTACCCGTACTAGCATTACTACGCATAGATCTAGCTCTGATACCACTGTAGGGGTTCCACGCATAAAAACAATAAATTGTACTCTACGCCCCTCAACCCCTGAAGCTGCCAGGACCTATCTATTAGTAATACAGTAACGGGAGGGGCTTTTCGCGAACTTACCCTCGAAGACCGAAAAGCCTTGTCAACGCTGAGGAGAGCGTGGTTGATGTAGACGAGCCGAAGCCGACCTCAAGGTCGTGATGAAGTCCTTGCGCTCCTTCTGGATCCAACGACTTGAGTGCCTCAAGTGTGACACCTCGTGGGAGTTACACACGTTCGGTGCCTGACGATGACTCCCGCTTCCCCGATCCAGTAGCAGTTGCGGAAGTAGAGCTCCCGGATCCGAATCCCGCAGCGTGACGGCGCTCCGCGGTGAAGATGTCTCTCGCTCGCGCAGTCCAGACTTGGGACCACGGTCACGAGAGAGAGGGGGGGAGAGAGAAAATATCAATTGGAGGTCCTCCCAAAAGTGGGGAGACCTTTATTGATTATTGGTGTGTTTTTCTAGGCCAAATAGCCCACCTTATATAGGGGGAGGGGAGGTACTACCTCCCCTCAAGTCCCGGGGTGGGACTAAAGGAGAGGAGGGGGTGGGGAGGACGCCGGCCACCCCTAGTAGGCCCCGCGGGGGGGGGGGGGGGGGCAAGGCCCAGCCGGCCACCCCCCTTTGGTCCCTCTCCCTCTCTCCTTTCTCTAATGGGCCCTCTCCCTCCAGAAATTGGCCCATTAAGCCTTTTGACCTTTTAATTGATTTTCTCTTTATTAAATAATTATGAATAAATGATTAAATCAATGTTTAACATTCATTCACATATTATCTAATCTCCGTGGCCATGGAACACCTTCCACCTCCACTCCGGACATCCTCCGGACTTACCGAAACCCTTCCGGTTTTCTCCCTTCTTTTCTTCGGTGATTCTACCGATCCTATAAACACTCTCTAAGTATCATCAAGCCCTTAAGCGTGATACCCTATGGTTCGGGAACACTCCAGAAATGGTCAAGACACTCCCGCACCAATGATCAACAGAGGGACCTAGATGGCCATGTGACCCCTATGCGTTCCACGAAGATCTTTCGTCGTTTGAACCGGGACAGTCGTGTCTTATTCCCTTTGTCATTTGATACTTGCATTGCCCGAGACCTGATCAATGACATCTTCATGTCGAGTTCAATCTCGTTACTGAACAACGCTATTTGACTCGTTCCGACAAGTGATATCCCCGTGATCTAATCACACGCCGCGCAGCTATTGGATATAACTTCTCCGAGTGGGCCCTTGAGTATCTTCCCGTCACATGGACGGACAAATCCCGCTCTTGACATATATTGCCTCTACGGTTTCCTCCGAATACCTGAACGCACCTTTATAACCACCGTTTTACCAGATGGCGTTTGATGCTATCTAAGCACTCTCGGGAGACAGTGATTGATATAGCCTCACGGTCTAAGGAATAGTCTACGAGGATCCATTTCTAATCATCGTAACTTGAACTTCGTGACATGATCGAATCACGATGTTTAGGTTGGGTATTGGTTCATCATCTCATTCTCAGAATGAGATGACCTCATTTCCAACTGGCATAAATGGCACATGATCAGGAAACATGATCATCTGTTGACGAATGAACCAGTGACCAGAGTTTCACTGGGAACCCTTGGTTTGTTTATATATCACACGTGTATTGATGTTTCCACTCAATACACTTATACCATGATATAAAACTTAATCATAAACTATATGAAATATGATTATAGTCCTTACTACTATTTGTCTCTAGGGCATATTTCCAACAGTTTTGACATGTTTTGAGAAACATAAATGGTTTATGATGATGAAAATGTTGAGGCATGAGCCGTAAACCTTTTATAAAACTGATGGTTGGATTTGGATGCGATACCATTCCAAATTTACCGGACAACCACAATACCTGAATTGGGTAAGGCTTAGCCGGAAGTTTATATGCATTAGTATTAGTTCCCTCGCGGGAGAGGTTTGAGCTGAGGCTACCTCTCAATGTTGTCCACCTATGCAGTGCCCAAGATGACTGAGGGTCATGGTTCGGAGGCCATGCTCATAGAAGAGGTGCTTATACTAGGGTGTGTAAAGGAAAGGTTATGTTTGATTATCTACATACTAAGTATGATGATTCAGGGTTATCTCTGACAGATTTATCGAATCTTATGGTGAAAGTGTACCACCTCTGCAGAGTGTCAATCTATTCGAATAGCCACGTCCGCGGTTATGGAAAGTTGGAATGGCCATACTGTTTCGTTGTCAGATGTTTTCCAAAATGACTTATAAAAAGAATGATGAATCTTGACTTGACCACAACAGGGTTGTGTTTATGACAGTAGCTTCCCAACTTAAGTGATTCTAGAACTTTATTTTATCTTTCTTTGCTTCAGAACTCAGCTTAGGTTTCAAACTTAACTTTATAGTTATACCTAGACTTAGCACTTTAACTTTGGAATATACTACTTGTTAGTGGTAGTTTGCGAGTATTTAAAGAGTACTCATGGCTTTTGTCCCTGGCTATTCTCATGGCCAGACTATGAAGGAGACTATCAAGATGATGTCCAGCAAGACGACTATGATAACTAGGACTATCTGCCTTCATCAGCATTGCCTGTGCCCCTGAAGATGGACCCCACCGCTACGCTTATCTTTTATTTCCGCTGCTTGTTGTATTAAGACTGGATCATGAGATCCTTATTTGTGTAAGACCTTATGTATGGTTTGTAATGGATGATGTACTATGATATCCAATCTGTTATGTCTCGCAAAAATGGTAATCCTGGGATTGCGAGGTATGGCATAACGGGCATCTGGGATTAAAAATCCGGGTGTTGACAAGTTGGTATCAGAGCATCCTGACCATAGGAGACCCTAGTTAGAATGGACGTCCAAACAAAAACTTAGTTTCAAAACCAAAGTGAGTATTTATGAAAAACTATCTCCTCTCTTATCCTTGTGAACTCTTTCTTTCTCAAAAATTCATATGCCTCAAAATTCTTACATTACTACTTAAAATTTGACACACTTGATCACTTCACTAACTTCCTCATCCTAAATTCTTGTAGATGGAGTCTAATTTCAGCAAGTTCTACCAGTTGGGAAATGGAGGTCAGCTGATCTTCGAGAGGGATCTGGATTCACTGTCGGAGTTACTAGGACGCCCACATCCGGAGTTTCTTGGAGCTGAACTTCCAGGACCCCCAGGAGGAGACTTATAGTGGCTAGTCACCGTGGACCTTAGAGGAAGCATCGAAGCACCAACTTTAGGGAGAATTCAGTTCTCCGTGAGAGAGAACAAATGGCTAGATGGATTAGCCAGGGCAATGCATGAAGCTCTCGCACGTCTATGTGCCCTTAGTGTCAACCAGATCCAAGGAACCCGTTTTGCCCACTATGCAAGACGTGACTTCATGGGAATGCCAATGGAGATGCCAAGTCATCCAGCACTGAAGCGCCAAGTGGAGAACCTCGACTTCTTGTTGTATGACCGTGAGAAGGAGCTGGACAATGCTAGAGAGTTAGCCAACCAGAACCGTGCCATTGCCAACCAGAAGGCCCAGACTTTTGCACTGCTCATCCAGGATCGTCAGTCTCTTTACCGCCAGCGTGCAAAGAAGGATCGCACCATCGCCCGTCTTCACAAGAAGGTGGCCGACCTCGAGAAGACCGTCAAGGAGCAAGAAGCTCAGCTTGCAGCCAAGGAGGAAGAAGAGGAGGGTGAAGACATCCAGGGAGACATGGATTCCTACCTCAACAATGATGATGACTTTCTGGAGGAAGATGCTGTGGACTTCTACACTGACGATGACGACTCCGATTTCATCGACGATGAGTAGATGCACTAGAGCACTGTCGTAGTAGGAGATGTATCGGTCCCACTGTATTGTAGCTTGCAGAATGGTTCTTCAAACCATCTGTTTTCCTTTGTTTGTTGTGGTGTGTGTTGTATCGTGTACTTGTTTGCATGAATGAAATGAAGTTAGTTGAAAAACCTAAGTCTAACTCAAAGTTTTAGCTTTGAAACCAAAACCCTGAACCTTAGAATTTCCCTCTTACCCCCGTATATATCTAAATCTTCAGATGACTCGTGGAAACCAAGGAGGGAGCAGCTCGTCGCAAGACCCAATGCTGCAGATCTTGCAGAATCTCATCGCAGACCGTGAAGCAAGCAGGGCAGAACGTCAAGCCAACTTAGCAACATTGCAGCAAATCGCCCAGATGGCTCTCAACAACCAAGGGCATGGAAATCAGGATCATCAAGGATCCAAGCTGAAGAACTTCTAGAATACCAATCCCCCAATCTTTAGCACGTCAAAAAACCCTTTAGATGCCGATGACTGGTTGCAGACAATGGAAAACAACTTAGAAGTTGCAAGAGTTGATGAAAATGAGAAAGTTCTCTTCGCCACTCACTATCTGGCAGGAGATGCAAGAGCTTGGTGGAACAGTATCCGCCTGATGAACCATGGTCAAGTGATGACATGGGAAGCTTTCAAAGTCAAGTTTAACCGCACCCACGTGCCGCAGGGTCTAGTCAACAGAATGAGGGATGAGTTCCGCGAATTGAAGCAAGGAAGAATGACAGTGGTGGAGTACCGTGACAAATTCCTGTCACTTGCCAGATATGCACCTGATGAGATCAACACGGAGGCCAAGAAGAAGGAGAGATTCTTGAACGGACTGCATGATGAGATGCAGACTGTCCTCGTCAACATTCATTTCTAGGATCTTGAAGAGCTAGTCGACTCTGCCATTCAGATGGAAGGGAAGATTAACCAGGCAAACGACAACCGCAAGCGTCGTAGGATGCAACAGTATGGATCCAGGAGTCACCAGAAGTACCGTCCCAACCCCTCCCCAGTATATGCACCAAGGAACAATCGACCCCCAATGTCTCGCCCAAGCTACCCCAACCGTAGCGGAGGCAATTTGAAGTCCGGAGGAAGCAATCACAACTCCGGCAATGCCAACAATTTCAATCCTGCACCTCCCAAGAACAACAACAACAACACTACACCCAGGACTGGCAGCAATGCTGTGCCTGTCGTAGTCAAGGACAAGTCCCAGATCACTTGTTTTGAGTGTGGAGTGAAGGGTCACTATTCCAATGAGTGTCCCAAGAAGACCACCGCTAATGCCAATGTGAATGCCCTAGCTCAGCAGCAGCGCCGTGTTCAACTAGGGAGAAGATTTGCCCCAGGGAATCCTCACAACCGCAACGGTCATCTCTTCCACATGAACGCAGAAGAAGCTCAGGAAGCGCCAGATGTAGGTTTGAGTATGTTTTCTGTCAACTCAGTTTTAGCAAGAGTATTGTTTGATTCGGGAGCATCACATTCATTTGTCACCGAAGAATTTGCATGCACTAGTAAGATTCACCCAACCGACCTGAAGCATGTCATGATAGTTCAAATCCCCGGTTCAACAACCAAAGCTAGAAAAATTTGCAAAGCTGTGCCTATCAGAATACATGGGATAGATTGTTATGCCAACCTAATTGTACTTGGAACCAAAGGATTGGAAGTAGTACTAGGTATGGACTGGATGTCAAGGCATAAAGGACTGATAGACTGTGCTAAGAAAGCCATCACCATGACCAGTAGTTCTGGAGTAACAATAGAGCATATCTCTGAAACCTTACCCCGTCAATTCAAGTGCAACAAGAGTGTATCCCTGCCCAGCCTTGACCTAGTCAGAGTAGTCTGTGAATACCCCGACGTATTCCTAGATGAATTGCCAGGTATGCCCCCGGATAGGGATATTGAGTTCATTATCGAACTAATCCCCGGAACCGGACCCATAGCCCAGAGACCCTATAGCATGAACCCCTCAGAGTTAGTGGAACTGAAGAAGCAATTGGATGCCAAGTTAGAGAAAGGCTTGATTCAACCAAGCGCTTTGCCATGGAGATCACTAGTGTTATTCGTTGACAAGAAAGATGGAGGCAATCGTTTGTGCATAGATTACAGAAACTTGAATGATGTCACCATCAAGAACAAGTACCCTTTGCCAAAGATAGAGGATCTATTTGATCACTTGACTGGAGCCTAGGTGTTCTCAAAGATTGATCTTAGGACTGGTTATCACCAACTTAAGATTCGTGCAACGGATATTCTGAAGACCGCCTTTACTACTCGCTATGGTTTATACGAGTATACGGTTATGTCTTTTGGATTAATCAATGCCCCTGCTTATTTCATGAATCTCATGAATAAGATCTTTATGAATTTCCTAGATAAGTTTGTAGTTGTGTTTATCGACGACATTCTTATCTACTCCAAGTCAGAAGAAGAGCATGAGCAACATCTGAGAATCATCCTAGAAACCCTGAAAGAGCATAAGTTATATGCCAAGTTCAGCAAGTGTGAGTTTTGGCTGAAAGAAGTAGGATTCCTAGGACATATTGTGTCTACCGGAGGAGTCTCAGTTGATCCCGCCAAGATCAAAGATGTCGAAGAATGGGAAGCCCCAACCAGTCAAACCCAAGTCCGTGCATTTCTCGGATTAGCGGGATATTACCGCAAGTTCGTAGAAGGATTCTCGAGCATAGCCTGACCCATGACCCAATTGTTGAAGAAGGACAAGAAGTTTGAACGGACAAACAAATGTGAAGCTAGTTTCCAAGAGCTGGAGAAGAGATTGATATCAGCCCCAATATTGATCATGCTAGACATCGAGAAGCCGTTTGACGTATATTGTGATGCATCCAAGATTGGTCTAGGATGTGTGCTGATGCAAGAAGGCAAAGTCATCGCGTATCTGTCTCGACAACTGAAGCAACATGAGCAGAACTATCCGACCCATGATCTTGAGCTAGCAGCTATAGTTTTGGCATTGAAGACATGACGTCATTATCTGATGGGTAATCGTTGTGAGATTTACTCAGATCACAAGAGCTTGAAGTATATTTTCACTCAGAAGGAGCTGAATATGAGACAAAGGAGATGGATAGAGTTAATCAAGGATTATGACCTTGGCATTCACTATCACCCCAGCAAAGCCAATGTGGTAGCGGATGCTCTTAGCAGATTGCCGTGTAGGTTAAACATCATGATCAAAGAAAAGCAGCCAAATTTGTATGAAGAGTTGGAGCAATTCAGAACTGAATTAGTTAGCAAAGGATTCTTAGCTAGCATTGAACTTCAACCCACTTTTATTAGCCAAATCAAGGAAGCCCAGAAGGGGAATGAAAGTACCGACGGAATCAAACGTCGTATTGGTACAAGAAAGGTACCTGGATTCACTGAAGATGAAGAAGGAGTTCTGTGGTACAAAGGACGCATCTGTGTGCCAGCAGATTCGGAGCTGAAGCAAGTTATCATGAAGGAAGCTCATGATACTCTCTATTCTATCCACCCCGGAGGAACGAAGATGTATTAGGATTTGAAAGAGCAATTTTGGTGGCACAAGATGAAGAGAGAAATCGGAAGCTACATCGCCAAGTGTGACATCAGTCAAAGAGTCAAAGCAGAGCATCAGAGACCCACATGACTGTTGCAACCATTGCAGATTCCGGAATGCAAATGGGATTCCGTCGGAATGGACTTTATCACCGGTTTGCCTACTTCCAGTAGGGGAAATGACTGAATCTGGGTCATAGTTGATAGACTGTCCAAGGTAGCCCACTTTATACTTGTCAAGACTACCTACCAGAGTGCGAAGCTAGCAGAGCTGTATATTGCTAGGATTGTTAGTCTACATGGAACCCCCAAGACCATCGTATCAGATCGAGGAACCCAGTTTACCTCAAGATTTTGGTAGAAAGTCCAAGAAGGATTGGGAACCAAGTTGAACTTCAGCACCGCTTATCACCCGCAAACTGATGGACAGATTGAGAGAGTCAACCAGATCCTAGAGGATATGCTTAGGGCTTGTGTGTTGGAATACGGATCAAAATGGGAAGACTGCCTGCCTTTCGCAGAATTCTCATATAACAACAGTTATCAAGCTAGTTTGCAGATGGCACCATTTGAATTCCTATACGGAAGGAAGTGCCGTACCCCTTTGAATTGGTCGCAAGTAGGAGAGAGTCAGATCTTTGGACCCGACATTCTCCGAGAAGCAGAAGAGAAGGTTCACAAAGTCCGTGAGCACCTCAAGACCGCCCAATCCAGACAGAAGAGTTATGATGACAAGAGAAGGAGAGACCCGACTTTTAATGTCGGAGATTTTGTATATCTCAAGGTTCACCATTGAAGGGAACCCAACGCTTTAGTCTGAAAGGAAAGTTAGCCCCCAGATATATCGGGCCATTCAAGATTCTGAATCATCGAGGAGAAGTATCGTATCAACTAGAACTGCCTGAAGAGATGTGAGCCATCCTCAATGTGTTCCATATCTCGTTACTTCGCAAATGTTTGGAAGTTCCCGAGAAGACTGAAGTTTTCAAGAACATCGATCACAGAGCGGTAGAGATCAACAATGACCTGACATATCGTGAAGTGCCTATCCGTATCTTAGAGGAATCTTACAGAACCACCAGGACCAGGAGCATCAAGTTTCTCAAGATTTAGTGGAGCAACCATACCGAGGAGGAAGCCACTTGGGAGCGCGAAGATTACATTAGGACAGAGTTCCCAGATCTCTTTAGTTCCTAGTTTTCTTTGTAAATCTCCGGACGAGATTTTTTAAGGGGGGAAGGTTTGTAACATCCCAAAACTTTAATACAAGGTTATTAAGATCCAAATCATCAAAATTGGGGTTAACAAAAACTTTTTCTATTTAAAGTATTTAAGCATGCATATAAGAAAGGCTTATTTTGAAATCTTTGTGAATGGTCACCATTGCTTGATCCATTGGTTGTAAAATGTTTCTATGGTAAATTAAACATCATCTAAATCCTTCCCAAGCAAATACCAAAGAAAATCCAATAAAAACAATTAAAAATGAGGAATGGTCATTTTAATCCACTACACTACTTTGAGTGTTCCTAGCACTCATTTCGCAACAGAAATAATTCCGGATCTTTGCACCCCTTGCTAGTACACATAATGAGGTACCAAGGCCCACTTTGTGATTTGCTAAAAACATTCAAATACTTACTTCAAATGAAAGTTTAAAATTGAATTCAATGCATATGCCTAGATCACCCCTATTTCAAAAACCATCCAAATGAACTCCAATTTCAAAACCGTTGCAACCAGAGACTACCTAGTACTAGTGGAGATCACTCAAAAAATTTGAACCCAAAATTCCAAAGTTTATTTCTTGCGGCCATTTCAGCAAACACTTGGCAGGCAGGGTTAAACTCTAAACCTAGCTCACTATTTGCAACAGGGTTTTGCACCCAAATTTCCTCAAAACCCTCCCTCTATACCCAAATGATCTAACCATAACCTTTAAACCCCATCTCCTACCACCCTAGTGGCAATGCAAGGCCATGCCGAGCACCAACTCGCCGGCCACACTTTGCCCCACTGTAGCAGACCACCTCCCCCTCTCTCGCCATGTCTAGCAGCTAGCCAGCACCTCACCGCCACCCACTGTCCCCTCCCCGAGCCAAGCCAAGCCATGGACCACCGAGAAAACCCCGCGCCCAGTGCCACTGCACCATGCCGAGCACGCGCCAGAGCTCCGCACCCGGCACGCGTGCAGAAGCCGCCGCTCGACCACAGCCCGTGGCCACCGCGTCGCCACGACCCAGGGAACACGCCGAACATGCCCGTTCGCCGCCCAACGCACCACAACCACCACTCGCCGTGGACACCGCCGCCTCTGCCGCTCAGAGCGCCAGCTGCGCCCTATCGCATACGACCGCCCCTAAGCCCACATTCACTTCCTACAGCACCGCCAGGAGACCGTGCGTCGATCACCGCCCGTAGCCATGCCGCTAGCAGCCCGTAGCCATGTATCCACCGTCGCCTGCCCATCCCTCTCGGTCTCGCCGTCAAGCCTATAAAAGGAGGGCACCCCCAGCTATTTGCAGCACACCACTCCACTCTCCTCACCTCACTGATCGTCCCACACCTCTAGCTGGAGCACGGGGAGCAGCAGCTCGCCGGAATTGTACCAGAGCAGGCCGCCTCTAGAGGAGAAGGGCGCCGCTGATTGCGACCACCCCCGGAGTTGCCTCGACCGTCCCTGAGCTCGCCGTCGACCACCAGTCCATTTGCCCGTCTCGTCGTCATCGCTGGAGTCCTGGTAAGCCACCTATGCACCCCACCGAGCCGCTAGGGTTAGAGCTCGTCGGCGACAGGTCCGTCGTCGACGACGATCCACAGCCGTTGATCCCCTCTCTAATCCAACGTCCCACATCGCCTCGTACCGCTTCGCGCGTTATGAGCTGCTGACTGGTGGACCCCCTGTCAGCTGAGCCCCGCGCTGCGGAGTGATACTGGGCCGGCCCGTTAGCGTTTCCCGCGCGACCCAGTTAGTTTGAATTAGGATTTTCCTATTAAGTTTAAACTTAGTTCTGTCTCTGAGTTTGAAAATCAATTCAGAGAGATTTACCAATCCAAATTGCATGAAACCAATTTTGCCTGAAAAGGTATTGAAATGATCTATCCAATCCCGTTGGATTTAATTCAATTAGAGTTATAGACAGAAGCTAGTAAAAATAATAAACAAAAGCTATTGCACCTTGCAACATTTTTATAAAATCAACCAAGATAGATTTTGAGTTAATTCCAACTCTCAAAAATCACATTTCATCATATCTATCTGAATATGTAATAATATTAAGGTTTACATGCAGTGACTTTGGACTAGTACCAAAATAATGCTATATAGGCATTTCTAGTCACTTTAAATCATTAAATAATGAACTTAAACCAAAGGAATTATGATCCAACCCTTAAATCACATTCCCACATGTTAGAATATGTGGTGATGACATGTGTCCACATGATCCCATATTTTAAGTGGTGAATATTAGATCTTAGTTAATTTTTCAATGAGTAGAAATTAATTTTCTAAAATAAAAAGGATGAAACTAGTAAATAAAACTTGTGATTCTTGTGATGATAATAGATCATCAGATGTGTGTTTTAGAATGCTAATTAGAATAGTTAAGTATTGTTTGGTGATTGTGTACTCCGTATGTATTTATAGACGATAGTACCGACCAAGTCTACGAGGAGGAGGAGTTCTACCAAGAAGAAGAAGAAAACTTCAACCACTGCACTGTACAAGGCAAGCCACCATTAACAATGCAAGCTAACACTTGCAAGTATAATGCTTAGAAAGCTCGGATTAACTAGATGGTTTAGCAAAGATGCTTTAGGCATGCTTTGATTACACTACTTTGACTAGTATTTACCCCCAAGTATTAAATTCAAGCTTTACTTCCTTTACTTTACACAAAGTCCTTTTCTTGTTTTAAAGGTACCATAAAGAGTATAAAACTTGGCCTATTTAGATAACACTTAGATGTCATTCTATGGCATGAGATTGACCCCATCTTTGCCATCTTAGTGAACACTCTTAACTTAGTAGATTAATGCTAGATCAAAACTTGAGTCACTTTAGATGGGAACACTTGGTGAAAATGAATTATGAAAACCTTAGAATGATGAGTCATTCTATTGAGATGTTTTGACATGTGTTGAGAAACACAAATGGTTTATGATGATGAAAATGTTGAGGCATGAGCCGTAAACCTTTTATAAAACTGATGGTTGGATTCGGATGCGATACCATTCCAAATTTACCGTACAACCACAATACCTGAATTGGGTAAGGCTTAGCCGGAAGTTTATATGCATTAGTATTAGTTCCCTCGCGGGAGAGGTTTGAGCTGAGGCTACCTCTCAATGTTTCCACCTATGCAGTGCCCAAGATGACTGAGGGTCATGGTTTGGAGGCCATGCTCATAGGAGAGGCGCTTATACTAGGGTGTGTAAAGGAAAGGTTATGTTTGATTATCTACATACTAAGTATGATGATTCAGGGTTATCCCTGACAGATGTATCGAATCTTGTGGTGAAAGTGTACCACCTCTACAGAGTGTCAATCTATTCGAATAGCCACGTCCGCGCTTATGGACAGTTGGAATGGCCATACTGTTTCGTTGTCAGATGTTTCCAAAATGACTTATGAAAAGAATGATGAATCTTGACTTGACCACAACAGGGTTGTGTTTATGACAGTAGCTTCCCAACTTAAGTGATTCTAGAACTTTATTTTATCTTTCTTTGCTTCAGAACTCAGCTTAGGTTTCAAACTTAACTTTATAGTTAAACCTAGACTTAGCACTTTAACTTAGGAATATACTAATTGTTAGTGGTAGTTTGCAAGTACTTAAAGAGTACTCATGGCTTTTGTCCCTGGCTATTCTCATGGCCAAACTATGAAGGAGACTATCAAGATGATGGCCAGCAAGATGGCTATGATAACTAGGACTATCTGCCTTCGTCAGCATTGCCTATGCCCCTAAAGATGCACCCCACCGCTACGCTTATCTTTTATTTCCGTTGCTTGTTGTGTTAAGACTAGAACATGAGATCCTTATTTGTGTAAGACCTTATGTATGGTTTGTAATGGATGATGTACTCTAATATCTAATCCGTTATGTCTCGCAAAAATGGTAATCCTGGGATTGCGAGGTATGGCATAACGGGCATCTGGGATTAAAAATCCGGGTGTTGACAGCGGTTCTCTATGATACATATGTACTTACAATGACAAGAGCTTACTTGTGACTAAAGTTTAGTATGATGAGGTTCGGTACTCGTAAGTAAGGGGCATGAGATTTCGGCTTATAACTTGTCAAGCATATCCTCTTAGTTGTGTCACTTTAACCTTAATCACCTAAATATGCTTATGATAGGGGCAATGAGATCTAAAAGCTAATAACTACCATAATTTTTGGAAGCTCTTTATGAGACTTGAATCCCTGCTTCCTTCCATGAAGGCCTTTCTTTTACTTATGTTGAGTCTCCATCTTCTATCTTTATGCACCTATTGAGAGAGCATAGTGGCCATTCTTGGTTTAATATGCATTGTCCCAAGACTTGTTGATTGATGCATAACTTTGATATTGCTTGTTCTTAAACTATTTGTATCTAGTCACCCTTATGAACTTTGAAGGTGTCCTATGCATTTATGTTTTGCTATTCTATGAGGGACAAGCTGAATACCATTCTCATTATACTTTTTTTATGTGAAACAAACAAACGTCTTTCAGAGCATTGTTATTCATGAATCTTTTGTTTGTGCCTTTTCATGTTACAACATAGTTACTATGTCTTATTGTTAGAACTATATCTTTTATGCTATGTTGAAGTACTATGATCCCAGCTATCAATGTTTTACAAATGCTTTGATCAAGTTTATGATAGTGCATGTCACCTTAAAAATTATTCTTTCTTTTTATCACTTACCTACTTGAGGACGAGCATGACTTAAGCTTGGGGATGTTGATACAATGCTAACGTATCTATAATTTTTGATGTTCCATGCTTGGTTTTTATCCAATTTCTTATGTTTTCCCCAACTTTGGAGTATTTTTATACACTTTCTTAGACTAACCTATTAACAAGATGCCACAGTGCCAGCTGCCCGTTTTCTGGTGTTTTTAGTTCTAGGAAAGTCAGAAAATGAATATTCTTGGAATTGGACGGGACAAAAGCCAAAGTCAATATTTCACCGAGGGAGACATAGAGCCAGAAGACGAGACGGAGAGGGGCCAGAGGCCGGCCACACCACTTGGCCACGCGGCCAGGCCTGACCCACGCCAGGGGGTGGTGTGGCCGTCTAGGGCACCCCCTCGGTCTCCCCTTTTGCCTATATATTGCCTCCGATACAGAAACTCTAAGTACCCGATCAAAATTCCACGAAAGAGTCTGTAGTTGCCATCATCTCTATCCCTAGATCGGGAGGGATCCATAGCTCTTCCCGGCACCCTGCTGGAGGGGAGAATTCACCCTGGAGGCCTTCTTCATCACCATGCAAGCCTCCGGTGTGATGCGTGAGTAGTTCATCCTTGGACTACTGGTCCATGTAGTAGCTAGATGGTTGGTTCTTCTCCTTTGTGCTATCATGTTTAGATCTTGTGAGCTCTGTTCATGATCAAGATCATCTATTTGTAATCCTACAAGTTGTGTTTGCGAGGATCCGATGGATATTGAGATACTATTTCAGATTAATTATTGATTCTACATGTCTTTGTTGCTTGTGATCTTGCATTCTTCCGTTGTTAGTAGCTATCTTGGCAGAGTAGATGCTAGCAACTCCAAGAGGGAGTATTTATGCTCGATAGTGGGTTCATGCCTCTGGTAATCTAGAGAAGTGACAGAAATCTCTAAGGTACTAGATGTGTTGTTGCTACTAGGGAGAACACAACAATCCTTTGTTCATAGAACAATCATATTATTTACTTTACACACAATGCTTAATGCAATAATCTGTTGCTTGCAACTTAATACTGGAGGGGGTTCGGATGATAACCTGAAGGTGGATTATTAGTCATAGATGCAGCTAGAATACGGTCTATGTATAATGTTCTAATGCCCAATCGAATCTCAAAGGAGTCAAGATGATTAGTATATGCATGTATGCTTTCTCGATGTTTGTCAATTGCCCCGCTATAATTTGTTCATCCAACATGTCATCTATCTTAAGGAGAATCACCACTAGTGAACTATGGACCCCGGTCCTTTCTTTTACCATCAATCTACAATTGTTTACTGTTTTCTGTTTAATTTCTGCAAGCTATTACCTTCTTCCACACAATACGTTTAATCCTTTGTTTTCCGCAAAACCGGTGAGATTGACAACCTCACTTTAAGTTGGGGGGCAAAGTTCTGTGGTTGTGTTCTGCAGGATTCCAAGTTGGAAACAACACCTTGGAGGTGTTTCCTTACTCCTACTAGTTCAATAACCTTGGTTTCATAGCCGAGGGAAAAACTTGCTGCTGTGCTCATCATACCTTCCTCTTGGGATTCCCCAACGAGCTCGATATGTTTGGGCTAACAAGCTATCTTTCTGGTTTTCGTTGACCGGGGATTTCTCCCAAGTCAACCACGCGCCAGCAGAAAGCAATTTATTGCTGAATCTTACCAAGTAATGGGTTACTTGAATTTTCCAAATGACCATAAAGTCATAAAGGAAAAGGTGAATGACAAAGGCATGATTTGTCATGAATAATGTATTGGACAAATTCAAATGAATTTGATTCAGAAGTGCTAAAAGTCTAGTGGATTTAATACTAGTAAGGTACTAGCATCTCATAATAAAACTCTAAGTTTCATGATTGATCAAAGGATTTTTATGGTATTCAAAATAGTGAGAGGATATGCAATTTGCATGGAATTGAGTGGGAGCTGTGAAAGTCTTCCTAAAACAATAAGTGAATGACATATTTTTGAGTGGGAGTAATATAAGTCTCAAACTCGAACATGTAGGAACATATTTTGAGTGGGAGCAATGGATGACTCATACTCAAATATGTTGGGAACATATTTTGAGTAGGAGCTTAAAAGAGTGATTCTTAAGTGTGTATGACACATTAAGAATAAAAGCGCAAGTATCGATAAATAATGATTTATAGGGATTAGAAGTTTATAAATAAGTATATTACGATATTATGTTGTATTCCTAAAAGGGATTCTGAATATAGTTTCGAAATAGGGATTGATTAAGGACTGGTCCTTGGTCACTCAAATTAGGAATAACATTAAGTTAAACATCAATGGTTGAAAGAAAGAAAGGATGATCATCATCTGCTATGTTGAGACATAGGTTCTGTCTTGAAAAACCATGATGACAACTTAACAAAATATATGATCCAAGAAGGAACGTTTGAAAAGTGATTAAGTACGAATCACGGAACATTGAGCTAAGTTTATCCGCGGTGTCTAATTGAGAACTGTAGACATAATTCCAAATACATGAAGGATGACCGATTTTAAAAGCATATAGGATTATGTTATAAGGGAATGTGTCAACCTTAGAAGATTGGAAACTCCTGTATCGATAATACCGACTAAAGTCAAGTAGGAAGCAAGGTGATAAAACATCGAAAGTTGCACATAGTGCACTAGTGTTAGGATGATTACATTTATAATAATAGATAAGGGTACCATCTAAAGTGATACATACTGTTATGGTGGTACTAGTTCGTCTTTACGCAGAAGGTGTGTCCCAGGGCACAGTGCCCATGACAAATCTTGAAGTGGCTGATCTAAAGTCACTGTCGGCTCCTGGAAACCGACCTCATTTTGATGCCATAACTACGATCCATACACAATGATGTTATCATGAGATGATAAAGTATTGATGTCAATCAAGGTGACATTAGTAAGTTGCAAAGGATTTGGGACAGTAAAGTATAGACCCAAGACTCAACCTCTTCCATGAGCAAGCATGTTTAAAGTATCGGGATATATGGTGCCAATGATAAAGAACAAATGCAGCTAGTTTATTTGTACTCTAGTGAAAGTGGGAGACTGGTGGAAATATGCCCTAGAGACAAATAGTAATAAGGATTATTATCATATTTCATAAATTTTATGATTAAGTTTTATATCATGCTATAGCTATATTGAAAGGAACATCAATACACGTGTGATATATAAATAGCCAGGAGTTCCCGATGAAACTCTAGTCACTGGTTCATTGGTCAACAGATGATCAAGGTTTCCTGATCATGTGGCATTTATGCCAGTTGGAAATGGAGTCACCTCATTATGAGAATGAGATGATGAATTGTACCCAACCTAAGCATTGTGACCCGATCATGTCATGAAGTTCAAGTTATGACGATTAGAATAGACCTAGTGTATTATTTCTTAGACCGTGAGGCCATATCAATCACTATCACTCGAGGGTACTTTGATAGCATCAAACGTCACTCGGTTAAACAGTGATCAGAAAGGTGTGTTCAGGTATCTAGAGGAACAGTTGAGGCAATATGTGTCAAGAGTAGGATTTGTCCATCCGTGTGACGACAAGATACTCGAGGGCCCACTCGGAGAAGTTGTATCCAATAGCTGCGCATCGTGTGATTTGATCACGGGGATATCACTTGTCGGAATGAGTCAAGTAGCATTTGTCCGTACTGATATTGAACATGAGGTGGTGATGTCATTGATCAGATCCTGGACAATGCAAGTATCAAGAGACAAAAGGAATAAGACACCAAGTTCATGGTTCAAATGATGAAAGATTTTGTGGAATGCACATGGGTCACATGGCCATCCAGGTCCCTCTGTTGATCATTGGTGCGGGAGGGTCCCGACCATGTCTGCAGTGTTCTTGAACTGTGGGGTATCACTCTTAAGGGCTTGATGATGCTCAGAGAGTGTTTTAGGATCGGTAGAATCACCGAAGAAAAGAGAAGAGAGAAAACCGGAAGGGTTTCGGTAAGTTCGGAGGATGTCCTGAATGAGAGGGAATAGTTTCCACATCAATGCGGATTGAATAATATGTAAGTGAATGCTGAATATTGATTTAATCATTCAATTATATTTATTCAATAAAAAAAGAATTAAAAAGGGTCAAATACCTAATTGGGCCAAATCCGGAGGGAAAAAGGCCCATGAGGGAAAGGCCGAAGGGAGGAAGGAGAGAGGAGGTAGCCGGCTGGGCCTGGGACACCCAGCGCGGGGCCCACTTGGGCCTTGGCTAGCCGGCCAGCCCTCCCCCTCCCCCCTCTCCCTTGTTTAGTCCCACATGGCTAAGCTAGTTAGATATGGGGGGTTTCCCCTATATAAAAAGAGGTATTTTGGCAAAATAAATAAAACAATAAACAATAAAGGTTTCCTCTCTTTTGGGGAGACCTCTAGTTGATTCTCTCTGATGACCCACAAGTATAGGGGGTGTATTGCAGTATTTTCGATAAGTAAGAATGTCGAACCGAACGAGGAGCAGAAGGTGCTAGCTAGTGGTATGGATCAGGAATTCTCTGCAAATACTTAGCAAACGGATTTTTAGGGGTTTTCAATAAAGCAAGTAAACAAAGTACGAGTAAATAAAAGACAGTAGGAATAAATGCAGCAAGTGGCCCAATCCTTTATGCAGCAAAGGACAAGCCGGTTGTATTAGTTAAGATGACCAAACGTTCTCAAGGACACATGGGAAGACTGTCAAGTGCTTTCGCTTCATATAGTTGATTAATCTTCTTTAACTTGCTAAGTGTTGTGTGGGTGAACCTGTGCTAATGTACCGACCTTCCTAGGACTAATACATACTTGTGATTATACCCCTTGCAAACATCCGTAAGTACAAGAAAGTAATTAAGGTAGAAACCTAACCACAACTTTAAACTCTAAGACCCTTAGGTCCCTTGTCTCAATGGTTTCCTAACGGGGGTTCAGGTTTCTGTCACTCCGGCAACCCCTACGATTAGTAGCCAAATACACAATGCATTCCCCTAGGCCCATATAGGTGAAGTGTCATGTAGTCGACGTTCACATGACACCACTAGAAGAAGTACACCACAACTTAAATATCAAACTATTGAATCTTTCTCAACACAACTCCACTACTAACAACATGACTTCTCCCATGTCCTCAAGAAGAAAACGAACTACTCACAATACATGATATGGTTCATGATCAGAGATGGAATAATGATGTATAACAATCTGAACATAAACAATAATTCAATGGTTCACTCAATAGCATCAACTACAAAGAGTAATCAACACCGGGAAAGTTTCCCCTATGAACTATGCAAGATTCAACCCAATTGTTACAGCAATATGGAGATGGTGATGAGGGTGCTGATGGTGATGATGGTGGTGATGATGATGATCCCGATGAAGTCCAGCTTGATGGTGGTGTTGATGGCGACGATCTCCCCTCTCCGGGAAGGAATTCCCGTAGCAAAAATCTGTCTACCGGAGAGATCTTTCTCTCTCGGTGTTTTCTGCCCCGCAGAGGCGGCGGAATCTTTTTGTGGTCGCTCCCCGAGTCTTAGGGTTTTGGGAGGATAATATACGCCATAGGGGAGTGCTAGGGGTGGACCAGGGCGGCCACACCACCTGGTGGCGCGGCCTAGGCTGGCCCGCGCCAGGGGGTGGTGTGGGCCCCATGTGGCCCATCTCCAGCCCCCCTTCTGGCTTCCTTCGTCTTCTGGAAAAATAGGATTTTCCGTATATTTTCCTGGATTTTCTGATCTTCGCGAATTTTGCCTCCAAACAACACCTTTTCCATCAGAATCCTGACTGTAGCGGTCCATGCTCCAAAGTCATCAACCATGCAAAAACAGATGAAATAACATAAGTATCACCTCTCAATACGAAATCTATCAATGAATAACAGTGAATTATGACATAGAATAGTGATGCAAAATGGACGTATCAACTCCCCCCAAGCTTAGACTTTGCTTGTCTCCAAGCGAAACTGAGCTCAATAAACATGGCCTCAGGTTTATGGAGTGAAGAGTCGATAAAAGAATACGGACAAGAAGCATCACATTCATCAAATACATAGATCATAATAGAAGACAACTCATTATTATATAACTTAACTTGCAATGAGTAAAGGAAACACAATAAAGATACATAAAATGAATCATAATTGGTAGTGGCAAACTTAGCTCTTGGTCGAATAATAGTTGATAATTTGCTAGAGTTCACAAATAACTGGTTTTCAATGATAGCTTTCAAAGTAGTAAACATCAAGATAAGACAAATGTGCAAAACAAGGAACACAAGAAACATGATTGAATAAATCATCATATGAATGAATGAAACACAACAACTCAAAAATACTTGCTGAGATAGAAGGGAGTAGGTTTACTGACTCAACTAAAAAGTAAAAAGAAAGGCCCTTCGCAGAGGGAAGCAGGGATTGCAAGTCGCATAAAGAGCTCCCAAAAATTATGATAGTTACTAGCTTTCAGCTCTCATTGCCCCTATCATACGCATCTTTAGGTGATTAAGGTTAAAGTGACACAACTAAGAGGATATGCTTGACAAGTTATAAATTGAAGTCCCATGCCCCTTACTTATGAGTACCGAACCTCATGCTACTCAACTTCAGTCACGAGTAAGCTCTTGTCATTTTAAATACACGTGTATCATTGAGAACCGCCAACATGGTACCTCTTGCACATGACACAGGAGCTATCCCATAATCAAAATGACAAGGCAAGCAGACAGTGAGCATCTCAACAATCTTTTTATTTGCTATTTGCATAGATTTTTATTGAGGATGCTTCATAGAATGCTCACTATAGTTATGCTGCAAGTTTCCACCATGATTAGGCATGGCTTAGGCTAGTGGCCCAGGCGTTTCTCTAACACACATACAAACTCCATGATCTTACAAGTTCCACTTTTATTTCACACCGCCGAGATCCAAAGGGAAAAGAACATGATATCAACTAGGTACAAAGTACCAATGATGTTGAAAGCGTTCCCCATGATACATGGTTCTGCTAACTTCAACTCATAAAGCGCAAGCATATACGCAACAAAGAAGGACCCAACGTTTCAAGTTTATTAAATGCAAGAAAGTAAAGTGCGCCATCAAGTTCGTGAGAGCTTTAATCACTAATTTTCACATAACAAGTTTAATTTGGGAGGTAGATAAAACAAGAATTTACTTGGAATAGCAATAATGCTACTAGGTAGGTATGGTGGACACAAATGACATGGTTTTTGGCTTAAGGAAGTGGATGCATGAGAAGAGTTCCCTCTCAGTACAGGTTTTTGGCTAGCAAGGCTGGGTAGCAAGTATAAGAGTGGAAGGAAACAAACAAACATACAAGTGATAAAAGCAAAACATGCAATCTTCCTTGGAAGCACAAAAGGTCCTAACTAGAGAATACTAGACTTATGAGCAAATCAAGAAAGAAAGATGATGAAATTATATTTCTTTTGAGTACTTTTATCTTTTTCATTCAACTCTCAAAAATAGTGTTGCTACTAACCGAGGCAGGTTTGCCAAAACCAACTAAATTAACTCAATGATCCCAAAGTGATACCAATAATAACAACAAGATCAATCATATAACCACGAATTGAAAACTAATATAAGCTATGCAAAAGAGTAAATGATAGAACTTCTCATTAATATTCTATAACGGCAACTCACACCAAGGGATACATATCTAACGAGAGAGGGGACACTTCCATAATGCAAACCATCCTACATAATAACTTCTCTATTCATGATATGACTCTACTAATAAGGCAAAAAGATAGAAGATAGTGATGTGATACCGCGGCACTCCCCCAAGCTTGGAACAAACCAAGGGGATGCCAAACCTGATGACGAATTACTCTTTCGGTGGTGGTGGTATCCTCTCGATGAGCTCTCTAATAAGTTTCCCCAAGTCCTCAATCTCAAAGGTGAGATTACGAATCAGCTGTGAGTTTTGCTCAATGCGGCTCATGACGATGTCAGGTTGAGAATTCCAGCTCTTGCTATTCTTTCCCCACTCTTCCTCCTTGAAGTCTTCTTTTCTTGCATGGCTAGAACGAGGAAAATCCCAATTGGAGGGTAATTTCCCCTTGGGCATATTCTGGTATTGATGCTCATGAATAAGGGTATGGAAAGGATTCTTGGTGCGTGGAGGAAGTGACCGTGGAGCCAAGCAGTGATGAGGAGCTTTCCCCCCAGTCCGCATCTGTGCAGTCCTTCTAACCCTGGCAGGTTTTGTCACCACTCTAATGCTTGTAATGGTAGTGCCGGTGTGCGGATGTTGGCCTTGCTCGTCTTCATCTTCACTCTTGATCTCCTCCTCCTTCCCGGGGTCTTGGAGATCCTCCTCCATAGGCTCCTTCCCTTTATCCTTGGCAGGCACCATTGTGCTTCTAAACCTTCAAAGAGTGTGTCTTGGCAGAAATAGATAGAAAAAAACACGACGAAAACACGATATACGAACCTAGGGAGATATGGGGGATTATATATTATGAAGTTTCGCAACAAAAGGAAGGTACTGGGAGAAAACGAGTCAGAGGCGGAGTCCGGGGTGGACTCACCACGTGGTGGTGCGGCCAGGGGAGGGCCGGAGCCATAGGGTGGTGTGAGCCACCCTGGCTTCGTTTCCGTCCCTCTTTCACTTCATAGCTTTCCTTATTGTCTAAAAACTGCAAAAATATAGTTGGATAGTATTTTCGTGGAACTTTTCTTACCAGAGCTGTTACCTATTTGAAAGCGGACTCTACAGGTCTCTGAATTTGGTCCTTGATAAATTTTTCTGGAGTTATAACTTGAAAGGCATCAACATCTTCATTATAAGAATCCCCAGCAATATAGTGTTTGAGTCGCTTCCCATTCACTACTTGTGTAGTATTATCTTTTAAAGAAGAAATTTTTATTGCTCCTGAACGGTATACTTCTTCAATAATGAAAGGTCCTTCCCATTTTGACAGTAGCTTTCCTGCAAAAAATCTGAGACGAGACCTATACAATAGAACTTTCTCACCAACATGAAATTCTCTCTTAAGTATTCGCTTGTCATGCCATCTTTTAACCTTTTCCTTAAAGAGCCTAGCATTTTCATAGGCTTCACACCTCCATTCATCTAAGGAACTTAAGTCAAATAATCTTTTCTCACCAGCGAGCTTACAATCTCTATTTAGTTCTTTAACTTCCTAGTAAGCTTTATGTTCTAATTCTAAAGGTAGGTGACAAGCTTTCCCATAAACCATTTTATAAGGAGACATCCCCATAGGATTTTTGTAGGCAGTTCTATAAGCCCATAAAGCATCATTCAACTTTTTAGCCCAGTTTTTTCTAGAACTATTAACAGTCTTTTGCAAGATGGATTTAATTTCTCTATTTGATAACTCTACTTGCCCGCTAGTTTGAGGGTGATAGGCTGAAGCAATTCTATGATTAACATCATATTTAGCAAGGGTCTTTCTAAAACCACCATGAATGAAATGAGAACCCCCATCAGTCATGAGATACCTAGGCATTCCAAACCCAGGAAAGATAACATCCTTAAGCATTTTTAGAGAAGTTTCCCCATCAGCACTCTTCGTAGGAATGGCTTCTACCCACTTAGTAACAAAATCAACGGCAACAAGAATATGAGTATAACCTTTCGAGGGAGGGAAAGGACCCATAAAGTCAAATCCCCAGCAATCAAAGGGTTCAATAACTAGAGAGTAGTTCATAGGCATTTCATTGCGTCTAGAAATATTACCAACACGCTGACATTCATCACAAGATAAACCAAATTTTCTTGCATCTTTAAAAAGGGTAGGCTAGTAGAAACCTGATTGTAGCACCTTTTGTGCAGTTCTATCTCCTGCATGATGTCCTCCATAAGCACTACCATGACATTTACGCAATATCTCCTTTTGTTCATATTCTGGAACACATCTTCACATAATACCATCCACTCCTTCTTTGTATAAGTGTGGGTCATCCCAAAAATAATGCCTCAAATCATAGAAGAACTTCCTTCTTGCTGAGTTGTAAAAGTTGGAGGCAAATACTTGGAGACAATAAAGTTAGCATAATCAGCGTACCAAGGGCTCCCTCGCGAGCTTACCCCTACTGCGGCTAACTGCTCATTTGGGAAACTATCATTAACAGGCATAGGGTCAAAAGAGATATTTTCCAATCGAGATAAATTATCAGCTATAGGGTTTTCAGCACCTTTCCTATCTACTATATGTAGATCAAGCTCTTGTAAAAGCAGCACCCATCTAATAAGCCTAGGCTTAGCGTCCTTCTTCGTCATAAGGTATTTAATAGCAGCATGATCAGTATGAATGGTGACTTTTGAGTCTACAATATAGGGTCTAAACTTATCATAAGCAAAAACGACAGCTAGAAATTCATTTTCAATAGTAGCATAATTCCTTTGAGCAGCGTCTAAAGTCTTACTAGCATAATGAATAACGTTTAACTTTTTATCAATTCGTTGCCCAAGGACAGCACCTACATCAAAATCACTAGCATCACACATTATTTCAAAGGGTAAACTCCAATCAGGTGGTTGAACAATAGGGGCTGTAGTTAAAGCCTTCTTAAGAGTTTCAAAAGCTCCCTTACAATCATCATCAAAAACGAAGGGTACATCTTTTTGAAGAAGATTAGTGAGGGGTTTTGATATCCTAGAAAAGTCTTTAATAAACCTTCTATAGAAACCAACATGACCAAGGATACTACGAATACCTTGATGTCTCTTGGGCATGGCATCTTCTCAATTGCCTCAACCTTAGCTCTATCAACTTCTATGCCTCTTTCAGAAACTTTATGCCCAAGGACAATCCCTTCATTAACCATGAAGTGGCATTTCTCCCAATTAAGAACAAGGTTAGTTTCTTCACATCTCTGCAAAACTTTATCAAGGTTGTGCAGACAATTATCAAAAGAAGTGCCATAGACAGAAAATCCATCCATGAACACTTCTACAATTTCCTCACAAAAACCATGAAAGATAGCAGACATGCAGATTTGAAAAGTAGCAGGAGTATTACATAAACCAAAAGGCATACGTCTATAAGCATAATTTTCGTAAGGGCAAGTAAAAGTAGTTTTTTCTTGATCTTGTTGTTTAATAGCAATTTGAGAGAAACCAGAATAACCATCAAGAAAACAAAAATGGGTCTTTTTAGACAACCTTTCCAACATTTGATCAATAAAAGGAAGCGGGTAGTGATCTTTCTTAGTAACTTTATTGACTTTTCTAAAATCAATGCACATCCTATAGCCTACTACTATTCTTTAAGGAATAATCTCATCATTATCATTAGGAACAACGGTAATACCTCCTTTTTTAGGAACACAATGAACATGACTAACCCATTCACTATCAGCAATAGGGTAAATAATACCAGCATCAAGGAGTTTCAATACCTCATTCCTTACCACTTCCTTCATCTTAGGATTTAAACGTCGTTGGTGTTCTACTACTGGCTTTGCATCTGGTTCTATGTTGATAGAATGCTGACATATAGTAGGTGAAATCCCTTTTAAATCATCCAGAGTATAGCCCATAGCTCCTCGGTGTTTCTTCAAAACCTCCAATAACCTTTCTTCTTCCTTTCCTGAAAGTTTAGAGCTAATAATAACAGGATATATCTTTTTATCATCAATGTAAGCATATTTAAGATCATCAGGGAGAGGTTTTAGATCGAAAACCGGATCCTTTTTAGGTGGCAACGTGGTACCCAAGTCTTCTACGGGCAAGTTATGCTTAAGCATCTTAGGCTGATCACGGAGAATCTCGTCAATCTCATTCCTTTCTTCCATGAAGATTTCACTTTCATGATCTTCCATAAATTGCTGCAAAGCATTGTTAGGAGCAAGAGAAATAGAAGCAACTTGTTCAACTCTAAAATCCTCATTATGGGTTTCCTCTTCACAAGGTTCTTTAGCAAATTTCGAGAAATTAAACTCATAAGATTCCCCATCAAACTTAGTCAAGATTTTCTCCCTTTTGCAATCTATAATAGCTCCACAAGTACTCAAGAAAGGTCTACCAAAAATAATAGGATAAGTTTTACTAGCAGCTGAACTGAGTACTAGAAAATCAGTAGGGTACTTAATCTTACCACAAAGAACTTCCACGTCTCATACAATACCAATTGGAGAGATGGTCTCTCTATTAGCAAGGTGAATAACCACATAAATCTCTTCCAATTCGCAGGGACTGATTTCATGCATAATTTCTCTGTAAAGCTCATAAGGAATAGCACTAGAACTTGCACCAATATCACATATACCATAATAGCAATGATCACCAATTCTAATAGAAAGTATAGGGACACTAGCTTTTTTAGTTCTATTAGGATGTGAAACAATATTAGAAGCATCCTCACAAAAGACTATGTGTCCATCTTCTATGCTTTTAGTGACAAGGTCTTTCACAATTGCTACCACAGGTTCAACGTTTATTTGTTCATCAGGTTTTACAGTTCTCTATTCACTTTTGGTGATTACATTAGTTATCATAGGATGATCTTTTACCTTATCTGGGAAGGGAATCTTCTCGATATAAGGTTCAAGTCAGATGGGATCAATAGTGCAATACTCAGCACTCCCAACAGGAACACAATCAATAATATCTTTATAAGGTTCATGGTACTTGTTCCATCCCCTTTTTGGAATTTCAATATAAGAAGCAAAATCCCTAAAGCAATTCGTAATAACTTGTAAATCAAGACCATAAGCATTTTTAATATTTTGAAAGTCATCAGTTCCCATAAAAGATTCAATGCATTCATAATCGTAATTTATACCTGACTTTCTACCTTTGTCATTCTCCCAAGCTTCAGCATTATCTTGAATACGGTCCAGAAGATCCCATTTAGCTTCTTCTTCCATGCGAGTGAATGATCCAGCACAAGAAGCATCCAATAAATCCTTGTCATGTAGAGGGAGCCTTGCATAAAAGTAATTGATAATAATATTGTTGGGGAGCTCATGAATGGGACATTTGATCATTAGTAACTTCAATCTCCCCCAAGCTTGAGCTGTACTCTCTCCATCAAGAGGCCAAACGTTGTATATTTGATTCCGATCTTTATGAATCTCACTAGGAGGATAAAATTTTGAATAAAAGAGAGGCACTATTTCTTCCCATTCCAGAGCTTGACCATTCTTCAGCAGCTTATACCATTCCTCAGCTCTTCCTTTCAGCGATAATGAGAATAACTTCTTCTTAACTTGATCTATAGTAATACCTGTACACTTGAACAACCCGCATAATTCGTGTATAAAGAGTAAATGATCGCCGGGATGGACGGTTCCATCCCCAACATAATAGTTATCCATAACACGATCAATAATTCTTGTAGGTATTTTAAAAGCAACATTCTCAGCAGGTGGTGGTTCATCTACTACCTTAGCAGTGGTAGTAGCATTACCAAATAAGAAACTCAATGAATTATCCATAACGAAAATAAAGCAACTAACAGAAGTAAACAATACTCACAGTAGAAGTTTCCTTTAACAGTTCCACTCTCCAATAGTGCTTCACTCCCCGGCAACGGCGCCATAAAATAGTCTTGATGACCCACAAGTATAGGGGGTGTATCGCAGTATTTTCGATAAGTAAGAGTGTCGAACCCAACGAGGAGCAGAAGGTGTTGGCTAGTGGTATGGATCAGGAATTCTCTGCAAATACTTAGCAAACGGATTTTTAGGGGTTTTTGATAAAGCAAGTAAACGAAGTACGAGTAAATAAAAGACAGTAGGAATAAATGCAGCAAGTGGCCCAATCCTTTATACAGCAAAGGACGAGCCGGTTGTATTACTTAAGATGACCAAACGTTCTCAAGGACACATGGGAAGACTGTCAAGTGCTTTCGCTTCATATAGTTGATTAATCTTCTTTAGCTTGCTAAGTGTTGTGTGGGTGAACCTATGCTAATGTACCAACCTTCCTAGGACTAATACATACTTGTGATTATACCCCTTGCAAACATCCGTAAGTACAAGAAAGTAATTAAGGTAGAAACCTAACCACATCTTTAAACTCTAAGACCCTTACGTCCCTTGTGCAATGGTTTCCTAACGGGGGTTCAGGTTTTTGTCACTCCGGCAACCCCTACGATTAGTAGCCAAATACACAATGCATTCCCCTAGGCACATATAGGTGAAGTTTCATGTAGTCGACGTTCACATGACACCACTAGAAGAAGTACACCACAACTTAAATATCAAACTATTGAATCTTTCTCAACACAACTCCACTACTAACAACATGACTTCTCCCATGTCCTCAAGAACAAAACGAACTACTCACAAGACATCATATGGATCATGATCAGAGATGGAATAATGATGTATCACAATCTGAACATAAACAATAATTCAATGGTTCAATCAATAGCATCAACTACAAAGAGTAATCAACACCGGGAAAGTTTCCCCTATGAACTATGCAAGATTCAACGCAATTGTTACAGCAATATGGAGATGGTGATGAGGGTGCTGATGGTGATGATGGTGGTGATGATGATTATGATGATCTCGATGAAGTCCAGCTTGATGGTGGTGTTGATGGCGACGATCTCCCCTCTCCGGGAAGGAATTCCCCCGGTAGAAATCTGTCTGCCGGAGAGATCTTTCTCTCTTGGTGTTTTCCGCCCCGCAGAGGCAGCGAAATCTTTCTGTGGTCGCTCCCCGAGTCTTAGGGTTTTGGGAGGATAATATACGCCAGAGGGGAGTGCCAGGGGTGGACCAGGGCGGCCACACCACCTGGTGGCGCGGCGTAGGCTGGCCCGCGCCAGGGGGTGGTGTTGGCCCCCTGTGGCCCATCTCCAGCCCCCTTCTGGCTTCTGGAAAAATAGGATTTTCTGTATATTTTCCCGGATTTTCTGATCTTCGCGAATTTTGCCTCCAAACAACACCTTTTTCATTAGAATCCTGACTGCAGCGGTCCATGCTCCAAAAGTCATCAACCATGCAAAAACAGATGAAATAACATAAGTATCACCTCTCAATACGAAATATATCTATGAATAACAGTGAATTATGACATAGAATAGTGATGCAAAATGGACATATCACTCTCTCTCCCGTGACCGTGGTCCCAAGTCTAAATCGCGCGAACATGAATCTTCTTCACCGTGGAGCGCCGTCGCGCTGCAGGATTTGGATCCAGGAGCTCTACTTCCGCAATTGCTGCTGGATCAGAGAAGCGGGAGTCATCGCCAGGACCGTATGTGTGTAACTTCTTACGAGGGGCAACACTTGGGGCACTAGGAGTCGTTGGAGCCACATGAGCTGCCAGGACTTCAACACGACTGTAACACCCTAGTTTTTGCTAAATCATTAACTAGGGTTGATTGTGCATTCATGAGCATCATGTTTTAAAAATGCATGAAATAAAAAGGAAGTAAAACCCTAAACCCTATTTCCCCTCTCTCAAATCAATTCCAAAATGGTTTTGGATTTTGAAAAGTACAAAAGTTGTGAAGACCAAACTATTACAAGGGCCTTACATTGTTTTAATTATTTTAAAAGTCTCTGGTAGTGTTGAATTATACAAACTGATTTCAAATCAATTTACAAATGGGAAAGAGAAAACAAATTTAGAAAATATTTTGCAAATAAAAATGGAGCCACCAGCAGCCTAGGTCGTAGCCCACTTCCTCTTCTCTTCCTTGCCACCCCGCGCGTCCGATGCTAGCCCAAGCGTGGCCCAGCTAGCCCACCCGGGGCCCATAATGCTTCAGCCCTCCTCTCTCCCTTCGTCTTCATCGTCAACGACGCACAGTAGCTCGCTATCATTGCCTCCGCCGCCCGATGGTCGTCGCCGTGCCGAGATGAACGCTGCCGCCTGGAACAAGGATAAGAGCCAGCACGCCATGTTCCTCTTCCCCTTGAACTCTCTCTTCCCAGTGCTCTCTCTCTGTCCCCGAAGAGCTCCCGAACCCTAACCTCCCAGGTCGCTGTCGTACCTGCTGCCTCCGGTCATCCCTTGCCCAGCTGAGAGCACCACCGGAACCGCCACTGTCTCCTTGTTCAATTTCCCCTAATCGCGCAAGTTGGAGAGGACCGAGGTGGCGCAGTCGACCCCTCCCTCCTTGACTCCGGCCACCGCGTATCCACTGATTTCAGCAGCACGCGACCTTGTCCTACCTCGCCGACCGTCCTTTCGGTTTCTAGTGAGACCACGGTGCTCAAGCACCCCTTCGGACCCTCTCTCTCGCTCTAGCCCGCTCCTGCGTTGCAAGCCACCACCGTCCGCCGTAGTACATGATCGCTGGCGACAGTCCGGCGACCTAAAGCTAGCGGCGCCACTACTTTCTTGCTCGCCACGTCATGTGATACGTTGCAAACATATCTATAATTTTTGATGTTCCATGCTTGTTTTATATCCACTTTCTTATGTTTTGTCCACACTTTGGAGTATTTTTACACATTTTCTGGAACTAACCTATTAACAAGATGCCACACTGCCAGTTGCTTGTTTTCTGCTATTTTTGGTTTCAGAAAAGCTAGTAAGGAAATATTCTCGGTATTGGACCGGACAAAAGCCAAAGTCAATATTTTACCCGAAGCAACACGGAGTCCGGAGGGGAGAAAAAGTGGGGAACCAAGGCGGCCACACCCTAGGGTGGCGCGACCAGCCCTAGCCGCGCCACCACCAGGTGTGGGCCCCCTGGTGCTCCACCGACCTAGCCCTTCCGCCTATAAAAGCCTGCCGGGATGAAAACCCTAAGGACCCGATCAAAATTCCACGAAAGAGTCTATAGCCGCCGTCATCTCCATCTCTAGATCTGGAGGGATCTGAAGCTCTTCCCGAAACCCTGCCGGAGGGGAGATATCACCCTGGAGGCCTTCTTCATCACCATGCCTGCCTCTGGTGTGATGCGTGAGTAGTTCATCCCTGGACCATGGGTCCATGTAGTAGCTAGATGGTTGGTTCTCCTCCTTTGTGCTACCATGTTTAGATCTTGTGAGCTCCGTTCATGATCAAGATCATCTATTTGTAATCCTACATGTTGTGTTTGTAGGGATTCAATTGATATTGAGATGCTATTTCAGATTCATTATTGATTCTATCATGTCTTTATTATTTGTGATCTTGCATGTTTTCCGTTGTTAGTAGCTATCTTGGCCAAGTAGATGCTAGCAACTCCAAGAGGGAGTATTTATGCTCGATAGTGGGTTCATGCCTCTAGTAATCTATGGAAGTGATAGAAATCTCTAAGGTACTAGATGTGTTGTTGCTACTAGGGAGAAAACAACAATCCTTTGTTCATAGAATAATCGTATTGTTTACTTTACACACTTTGCTTAATGCAATCATCTGTTGCTTGCAACTTAATACTAGAAGGGTAACCTGAAGGTGGATTATTAGTCATAGATGTAGTTGGATTACAGTCTATGTAT
Source organism: Avena eriantha (assembly GCA_910589775.1). NCBI lineage: Eukaryota > Viridiplantae > Streptophyta > Magnoliopsida > Poales > Poaceae > Avena > Avena eriantha. The sequence goes on along the minus strand of OU342742.1, from coordinate 380,065,628 downwards.
AATGTTGTAATGCCCAATCAAATCTCATAGGAGTTAAGATGATTAGTATATGCATGTATGCTTTCTCGATGTTTGTCAATTGCCCTGCTGTAATTTGTTCACCCATCATGTCATCTATCTTAAGGAGAATCACCACTAGTGAACTATGGACCCTAGTCCATTCTTTTACCATCAATCTACAAGCTATTTACTGTTTTCTGTTTACTTTCTGCAAGAAATTACTATCTTCCACACAATACGTTTAATCCTTTGTTTTCAGCAAAACCGGTGAGATTGACAACCTCACTGTAAGTTGGGGGCAAAGTTATGTGGTTGTGTTATGCAGGATTCCAAGTTGGAAACAACACCTTGGTTTCATAACTGAGGGAAAACTTGCTATTGTGCCCATCATACCTTCCTCTTAGGGTTCCCCAACGAGCTCGATACATTTTGAGCCACCAAGAACTTTTTTTGGCACCATTGTCAGGGAGTCAAGGACTTCTTCACAAGGGGAGTCCCTCATAACCAATCTCTTTACTTTGTTTTACTTGTTTTGCTTAGTTTATTTCTGCTTTGTTTGCTTGTTTCTTTATCAAAAACACACAAAATTAGTTGTACTAGTTTGCTTCCTTTATTAAAAACACAAAAAATGACTACTCTTGAAAACACTAAGTTGTGTGACTTCACTAGCACCAACAACAATGATTTCATGTGCACACCTATTTCTCCACCAGTTCCTGAAGCTACTTTCTTTGAAATTAAACCTGCTTTGCTTAATCTTGTTATGAAAGAATAATTCTCTGGTATTGGTACTTAAGATGCTGCTACTCACCTTAATAACTTTGTTGAACTTTGTGAGATGCAAAAACATAGGGATGTAGATGGAGATATTATTAAGCTTAAATTGTTTCCTTTCTCTTTGAGAGGAAAAGCTAAAGAATGGTTGCTATCCTTAACTAGAAATAGTATTGATTCTTGGACTAAATGCAAAGATGCTTTCATTGGAAAATACTATCCTCCAGCTAAGATTATATCTATGAGAAGTGAAATAATGAAATTTAAACAATCTGATAATGAACATGTTGCTCAAGCGTGGGAAAGAATGAAATCTTTGGTAAAGTATTTTCCCACTCATGGACTTACTGCTTGGATGATTATCCAAACCTTTTATGCAGGACTGAATTATTCTTCAAGAAATCTGTTTGATTCTACTGCTGGAGGTACCTTTATGACCATTACTTTGGGTGCTGCAACAAAGCTTCTGGATAAATGATGGTTAACTATTCTGAATGGCACACTGACAGAGTTCCACAAGGTAAGAAGGTAAATTCTGTTGAAGAAACCTCCTCCTTGAGTGATAAAATTGATGTTATTATGTCTATGCTTGTTAATGGGAAACCTCATATTGATCCAAATCATGTTCCCTTAGCTTATTTGGTTACTCAAGAAGAGCAAGTTGATGTGAACTTTATTAGAAATAATAATTTTGGCAACAATGCTTATGGTAATAACAATTATAGGCCTTACCCTCCTAATAATACTTATGGTTATCATGGTAAATCTGGAATGCCTAGTGAGGAAAGAATTTTAGAAGTTGAAAGAGCCACTAAAAACTTCATGCAAATGCAATATGAGCAGAATAAATTATGTACTAAAACCATGGAGGAAAAATCTACTATTTTGAAAAGTATTAGTCATCAACTTGAGAGTTTAAATAGGGAAATTCCTTGTTTGTAATTAAAACTTTCTAATGCTGAAAGAAATATATCATCTTTTTCTGAAGCACAATCCTCTTTGATTAATAAGATGGCTGCTAAACCCGAAACTATTGAAAATCCCTTTGCTGCTACTAATGCCATACAAGTTAGAATTGATGAAAATATTAGACTATTAGCTGAATTGCATGCTAAGTGGGAAATAGAAGATGAAATTGCTAGAAATAGTAGTATTTGTACTATCACTACCACTAATGTTGAAGCTAGTAAACCCAGTGGAACCTTCTCTAATAAAAATGCAGAAATTCTTTGAAATATGGGAAACAATAGCTCTACTACTTTAGATGGTAATTATGATTTTGATCTTGATGGTTGCAATATCTCTGAAGTAATTATGTTCCTACAAAATCTTGCTAAAAGTCCTAATGCTAGTGCTATGAATATGGCCTTTACAAAATGAAAGGGTAATTGCCCCTATGTGTGGTTTTGGTGATTAATGACAATCCCTATGGACTAATGTTTTCATTGAGTTTTATATGAAGGAATATTCCATAGGTCATGCTTGTAGTTCATGTGTTGGATTCAAGTATGGATGCCATGAAGATAAAGATATACCTTGAGTTTTGGCATCAAGATCATCAAATTGAAGAGAAGAATATGACATGTTCAAGATCTTGAGAGTGTGATCTCAATAGAATAATTCAAGATATGGCTCTAAGCCGGTGTCATGATAGCCTCATTAGTTGAGCTATGGTTGACTAAGATTTAGAGCATGTAATCAAATGAAGAATTCCTTATGTACCTCAAGATATTGAGATGGAGCATGAGAAGACTCTTGGTTGACCAATGCAAAGAGTGAAGAGTGATTTCAAGTTGGTCAACACATGAAGCATAAATAATGTACCACATGGATCTTGTGGTGTGGTAAGCCTTGTCATTTATGCATCATGAACTAACCCATTATATATGTTCCTTTGTGGTTTATATATGGGATAGGTATCTTTCCATGGGCTTGCTTCAAAAGTGAAGATCTCAATAGCCCATGAGAGGATGGCATCAAGTGGTGATCGCCATCAAGGTTGAGAAGGGCAAGTTCAAGATAAGCATCTCGAGAAGATCATTTGCTTGAAGCTTGCTGTCCATTTTGGTGATAATGGACATGTGAAGACGTGTCTTAATGAAGCTATCTCATAGTGGTTTATGGGGGAGCAAATTATGAGTCTTCACGAAGCAACAATGATCAAGTGATGCATTCCGGCTTAGATGGAGCTTGAAGCGTTGCCATCAAGATCAAGTGGGATGCGCAAGGCAAAGGTATGGCCTTGCTAGGTTTTCCTTTTACCGGTCTCAAGGTGGTTGTTGGGAGACCAGGTTATAGGATAGACAGCCGCACTATCAAGAGGGGCTTTCGGTTGGGTAACTTGATCACATTGTCTTAGGGAGCTCAATCCTTTGCATACTTTGCATATTACTATTTTGTTGCTTCTTGGTATATTCTCTATGTGAGGTTCTTGATCTTGTTTCTAGCTCTTCAACAAGCCCATGTTCATCGAAAACGGAATTTGTATGCATCTTATATGGCGTTTTCGAGTTTGAAGGTTTTATCGGTTCTTCTTATAGGGAGGCTCCATGCCTTTCCTCATTTGGTTCTATCTTCCTTTTTTGGACTATGATGTTTTCATGCACCATATTGTAGATCTTGTTGTCCTCGTCAAAACAAGCCCAAGATCATCGAAATTGGAGTCCGGATGCAAAAGTTATTGCGTTTTTGTGAAGTCAGTTTCATCCAGGTTGTGGATCCGGTTCAACCGAGCCCCACACCGGACGGTCCGGTTCCAGCTCCAGTTGACCGGACCTCAGACCAGGTTTTCCGGTTTCGCGACCGAGTCTATTGCGGGTTGGCATACAGAAGTATTTCGGTTTGTGGTCCGGTCCACCGGCCTGGGGACCGAGTTGTCCGGTTCTAGGGCCGGTCCAACCGGACTTTAAACCGGGTTCACGCTGTTTCCTCCCAACGGCCATATTTGCTTTCCCCTATAAAAGGGGGTTCTTCCCCCAACGTTTTCGGGTGTTCTTGACCACGAAATTAACCTCCATTGTTGAACCTCTTGAGCTTGCTTCCTCTCCCTTCCCTCCTATGATTCTTGCATCTTTTTGAGGGCTTTGGAAGAGGAGATCTAGATCTACAATCCCCACCAATCAATTCCTCCTCTAAGTGAAGGGAACCCATTGGATCTAGATCTTGAAGTCATTAGTTGACTTCCACCATTGTTCTTCCTCTCTAATTTCTCCCTAGCACTTGTTGCTTTGGTGGGATTTGAGAGTGAGGGATTTGAACACCCTTGGTGTTCTTGCTTTGCATTCTTGCATAAGTGTTGAGCTCTCCACTACAATTTGTTCTAGTGAGAGACCGTGAGCTTGTTGCTCTTGGAGGGTGACCTCCTAGTTGGCTTGGCGGTTGGTGCCACGGTGACCTCTTCGTGAAAGATTGTGAAGAGACCCGGGCTTCTCCTTCGTGGAGCTTGTGAAGTGGTTGTGGAGCTTGCCATCTCCGGAGTGGAGGAAAAGCTAGCCATAAGGAAAGGGCCTATTCCTTCGTGGGATAGACTCGGAGAAGAAGGTGAGCCTTCGTGGCGTTGGGAAATCCTTCATGGAATCCCACACCTCTCCAACGTGATGTACCTTAATTGTAAGGGAACACGGGAATACATCTTCGTCTCTGCGTGCCTCGGTTATCTCTATACCCGAGCTTACTTTCCTTGTGATAGCCATCGAGCTTGAAGTACTTATCTTGCCTATCACTTGTGGTATATTTATCTTGTGCTATCTTGCTTATCTTATCTTGTTGTTGGTGCACTTAGTTGAGCCTAGTGTATTTAGGTTTTGTGCTTGTAAAATAAACGTTAGTTTAATTCCGCATTCTATGAAGCCAAAACCGTAATAGTTTTAAAATTGCCTATTCACCCCCCTCTAGGTGACATCTCTATCCTTTCAATTGGTATCAGAGCAAGGTTTCTCCTTGTTTAGGCTTCCCCACCTAGAGTGTAAAGATGTCGGCTAGTAGTATAGTGCACAATGACACAATTATCTTTGATGGCACAAATTATATTTTGTGGAGAAATTGCTTACTTTGTAATCTTCGGACCTTGTGTCCAAATATTGAGCGTTTTCTAGATGTAGGTTTTTCTCCTCCGATGGATCCTCAAAATCTATCTTTATAGGATGAGAAAAATTTACATCTCGAAGCTCAAGTATCTAATGAGCTTATTTTCTCCTTGAGCCCCATAGTTAATTTATTCTTGACAAATGTAAAGCGCAAGTCATCTCATGAGATGTGGACCAAGCTTAAAGAAATATTTGGTGGGTCCATTTCTCATAGGGTCGGTGGTATCTCCGAGGAGCTCTCTTCTCCTTCACATCATGAAGAGCTCCAAGTGGCTTCCACCTCCGGCCGTGATGAGTTTTCAATTCCCTCCACTTCACTTACATGTGACAAGTCACAAGGTAATGGCATGGTGAGTGGGTAAATCATATGTAATAATGATAGTGGTTCTCTTCACACCAATGATTCATGTTCTATAAATGCTAATGGTGTAGAGAGTTTGGACTTAAGAACTTCTTGCAACGATAATTTTATATCCCCTTGTGTTGCTAGTCCTTGCATATTGTCTAGAAATTATTTGAGTACCTAGTGTAGATGATATGCTTGATTTGTCAACAAAATGATTCTATTTCCTCTAGTTGTGTATCTAACAATGTAGAGGAAATCAAACACCCTATGGAGCAAGACACGATCATGAATGAAGATTCAAGAATATCCTCATCTTCATCCTCCCGTGCTCACATGTGCCTTATGGCAAGAGGATCAAAGGTATCTCCTACTTTGGATCCCAACATCTCTTCTCTAGATAATAGCAATGATAATGATGATAGTGATGATGACCTTGATGAGGATACTAGAGCTCTTGTGCTTGAGCTGACCTTTTTGTGTACCTCTCTTTGTGGTAATAGTAAGGCCGTTGCTTGTATCAAACACGTTATGGACACCATAACTAAACAAACGGAAATCATAGAGGAGTTGGATTTCCAACTTGATGATGGGAGTCGGAGATTCAATCTCCTTAAGCAAGAGATTGCCAAGGAGAAGCACACTAGTTGTCTCCTCATACAAAAAATTGAATCTTATGAGCTTGAAAAGGAAAAATCTATTAATGATGCTAGTGCTACTAACTCTACTTCTTGTGAAGCTTCTACCCTAAAGGAGAATGTTGAGCTAAGGGCTCAACTTGAGTTGCTAACTAGCAATTATGGGAAATTGGAAGAAAGTCATGAAAAACTCTTGGCCTCTCATAATGATCTTCTAATCTCCTATGATGGGCTAAAATTAGCTCATGAGGCAAGTATCACTAAGGTAACATCTTGTGAGCCTCTTTTGGACATTATCACAACTTCTACTCAAAATGCTATTTTGCCATGTGCTAGTCCTAGTGATCCTTCTAGTCATACTAGTGATAAACCTTGTGTTGGATTACTTGCTTTGCCTTGTTGCTCTAACAATGAAGCTTCTACTTCCTCTAGTACCTCTATTTCTACTAACCATGTAGAGGAAATCAAAGAGCTCAAGGCCCAAGTCACTTCTTTGAAGAAAGACTTGGAAAAGAGTCATGAAGTCAAATCCACACTCAATAATATTTTGAGTGTGCAAAAATACCCCAATGATAAAATAGGACTTGGATTCAACTCCAATAATAAGAACAAGTCCAAGAGAAACAAGAAGAAGATCCAATACCAAGTCAAGGATTTGGCCAAGATTATTTGCTTCAAGTGCAAGGTTAAGGACATCATGTAAGATCTTGTCCATTGAATAAAAAGCACTTGAGTGAGAAGAAACAAGGGAAGCGGCCACAAGTTCAAGGTCAAGCCCAATCTCAACCTCAAGTTGAAGCTAGGCCACTTCCTAAGAAGAATCAAGATAAGGCTCCCCAAGCCAAGAAATTAATGAAGAAGAGAAAGGGGAGCACTTGTTGCTACATATGTCGTGAGAAGGGGCACTTGGCCTCTTCATGTTCAAATGGTACCTTATCTAACCCTATCATTGTTGATGATTATTATTCTCTTGGGAAGGATAAGGATGGCAATGTGTTTGCCAAGTTTGTTGGAACTCAAAGTGGTGTCAAGAAACGAACCATTTGGGTTGCCAAGCCTATTGTGACTAACCTCTTAGGACCCAACTTGGTTGGGGACCAACAAGCTCAAACTTGATCAATAGTTGTTTTTGGAGGGCATTGGAGGCTTGGCTAACTCATGAAGAATTAAGGGATCTTCATATATTATATTTTATAAAGCCAAGTTATAAGGATTATCATCTCCCTACCATATACCCAATGTGCCTCTTTGCGGTAACTCGAACTCAACTCTTTTATATTGAAAGTTACTTGCCCCTTTACATGTTTTGGTTTTGTACCAAGTATGTGTTTGTATTTGTTGTGCCTCATGCTTGCTTATTTTGTGTATTCAAGTATGTCTATGTGTTTGGCACATCATTTACTTGTGTGTTTTGCTTTGAGCCTCTAATGCATCTTGATGATATCTTTTTTGGCTCTTTTGAGTGGTTAATGGAACATCCCATTTTGGGGAAGTGATATGCCTCGCGCATCTCTCATACTGTAAAATGTGTGTACATGAGTACTACCACTTAGTATTGATATTGCAAGATTATCTAGTCACTATGTGGTGTGTCATACTCATGAGAAATTCAAATTCTAAATGTCCATTAATTATTTCTAGTTGAGGTTGTTTTTCCTCTTATTAAGAAAAATTGGATACCACATTATGGGGGAGTAATATGCTTCTTTTGCATATCACAATCCTAGGAAATGTGAACATGAGGTGGTGCCACTTAGAGTTGATATTGTTGATTATCTTGTATCTAGGTGGCATGTTAGCTCAAACAAGGTCCTATTTTCTTGTTAGAAGCTTTTATTGGTCGTCTTTTCGGTCTTTGCTTGAGTAAGAATTTCTTGGTGTGGCCTTCCTCAAATGCTTATCTCTATTAAGAGAAGAAAGAAATCTAAGTTTGATAACATCTCTGCCAAACTCGATTCTCAGGCCGGTTGAACCGGTTCCCAGACCGGACGGTCCGGTACTAGTCCTGGTCAACCGAACTCAAACCGGGATTCTCGGTTTCATACACTGAGTCTATCCAGGATCACTCACAGTGAGCATCCCGGTTTGGATTCCGGTTGACCGGGTTGTACACCGGGCGGTCCGGTACCAGTTCCGGTCAACCGAACCCAAACCGGGAATCTCGGTTTCATATACCGAGTCTATCCGGGCTCACACACAGTGAGCATCCCGGTTTGGATTCCGGTTGACCGGGATGCACACCGGGCGGTCCGGTGTGTGGTCCGGTCCAACCGAACTTAAAACCGAGTTTCGCAGAAAATGCTACAAACGGCTAGATTTCTCCCTTGAGTATAAATACCTCTTCTTCTAGCTTGTCTTTACAAAAATTGTTGTGGATCCCATTGTCTTCCTTGGCTTTTGAACATCTCTTTGATGGTGTTTTTGATTATCATCAAATGTGATTTTAGTGGAAGACAAACCTTTTCTTCTCGGAACCTTGTGCCATTGTGAAAAGTGTTAAGGGTTTGGTTTATTTGTTGAAACCTTGCTCTCTTGGGAGTTTGTTATCTCATTCTTTCTTCTCTATGTTATTTGCTTGAATGAGATAAATCTTTGAGCATTTATGTTTTTATCTCATCTTTTATGCTCAATAGTTTTTGCTTAGTTCATTTGTTGAACTTCGTTGAACAAATCTTGTGTTGATTTGATTCTTTGATATAGTTTGGACAACAAATGTGTTTTGTCACACCTTGTATGCCTTCTTGAATATTTTGGTGTTTTGTCCAAATTCTATATTCATTGGTTCTTGAAAGTCTCGTGCATGCATGTTTACTAAATGGATATCTTATATCATGTTTTGCTTTCTTTGATCCAATATATAGGGTATACTCCATCAAATCCTTAAACGGCTATGATGTGCATGAAATTCAAATTTTATCTCTAAATATGCACATATTTTTATGGAGTATGTCCTATGTGTTGTGGTTGGTCTAACCACTTTGGACCCAATAAGTTTGGGGACCAAGATGTACTTGAATGTTGTTTTAGGTACATTGGAGATGCAATGGATGCTTGTCTTATCTATAAGGAAGGTGTTGTCACCACATTATAATTGGAGCCAAGCTAGGATTATCGAAGAATTCTTATCTACTACATCATACCATTGCTATCTCGGTAACAAGTATCTTATTCATGCGTACTATTCTTCCATCCAATCTCTATCCTTGGCATGAATTTATTTGTTTGTATATGTTGTGGTTCTTGCAAGGATCTTTGAAAGAATTTTCTATCCTTATTGCTTATGTGAGTAATTTGAGATGATGCATATAATGGGGAGTATATAAAATCATGCTCATGATTCACCAATCCCAAATATGCCTTCTAGCAATTTATTGCATATCAATTCCTCAAGGTACTCTCATGTGCAATATTGTTGAAATTGCATTGAATCCTTCCTTTTTGATACTTGTTACCTTTCTCAAAATATCCCAACTAGCATTGGTTCCCTTAGTGTTAGTTGTGATGTTTTTGAGGTTTTTGTTTTTCTTTGGTGAAGTCCTTTGATATACCATAAGATAAAATAGAGCCATGGGCTATATATGCACTTAAGAAAAATATCCTTTTTGGTATATCTTATGACTTCCTCTTGGATATCATGTATTCTTTTTTCCCTCTTATGTGTGGATGTTTCTTTGTGGATTATTCTCATGTTTTTCCCACTTAGAAACTTATATACACAAGAGTGTTAATATCTCGCCTTGATATCCTCGCCTTTTGCCAACCATCTCACTTATCCACTTAGTTTTTAATGGTTTTGGTAAGGTCTTGATTTGTGAGTGCTCGGTCTACTTTTATTGCATCTTCACACACTCATATCTCATATTTGGTTTATTTTGGACGTAAGCTTGTCTTGACAAGTGTATTGATTTATATCTATACTCCTTGTATCTTGGTTATGTTCTAAATTATATATAGGGAGTGAGGATTCCATGTTTGTGCATATTGTATTCAAATAAAACAACTAATTTATGCACGAACCTTGGGGAGCTTCCTTATTTCATTTAGAGCACTATTTGTCCATTTGATTATTTGGATCTTTTGATTGCTTGCTTCATCCGTTGAAGTTTCTTCACCTTGTTATCCTTTTAGCAATATTTGATCCTCAATATAGTTGATTTCCTCCAAGTATTCGTCATTGGATATGTGCATATGATTTCACTCATATTATGAGAAATGCACACCTTGGGAGGAACTTGAACTATATTGGCCTTCTAACTTTGTCATCCATTTTGGCACTTGTTGTCAATGGGGGAGAAGTTCAGAGGGTTTTAAGGGAAATGGATTTCTACTTAAGATTGGTTTGTTCTTAAGTGTTTGCCTTTCATGCATTTCATCTTTATTGTGTATTGCATGGTTGAATATATATAGTGGAAACTCTCCCAAAGGTTATGCTTGACAATGTATGCAATGAAATTCAAGTTCATCACACGTGCATATGTTGTGGGGGAGTTTTCTCTATATATGTTGGTTCTACTCACATCTCTTGCATTAGTTGTAGCTTGTGTGAGTAGAAGCAGTTTGGATATGGGCTAGTATCTTTGTGTTACTTAACCATATCAAATACAACCTCTTGTATTCAACTTATTCTCGGATAAGTTGCGTACTTGTTTCTAATATTCATTATATAAACCCTCTTGTTGTGATTGTCATCAATTACCAAAATGGGGGAGATTGAAAGGGTAATTGCCCCTATGTGTGGTTTTGGTGATTAATGACAATCTCTATGGACTAATGTTTTCATTGAGTTTTATATGAAGGAATATTCCATAGGTCATGCTTGTAGTTCATGTGTTGGATTCAAGTATGGATGCCATGAATATAAAGATATACCTTGAGTTTTGGCATCAAGATCATCAAATTGAAGAGAAGAATATGACATGTTCAAGATCTTGAGAGTGTGATCTCAATAGAAGAATTCAAGATATGGCATTAAGCCGGTGTCATGATAGCCTCATTAGTTGAGCTATGGTTGACTAAGATTTAGAGCATGTAATCAAATGAAGAATTCCTTATGTACCTCAAGATATTGAGATGGAGCATGCGAAGACTCTTGGTTGACCAATGCAAAGAGTGAAGAGTGATTTCAAGTTGGTCAACACATGAAGCATAAATAATGTACCACATGGATCTTGTGGTGTGGTAAGACTTGTCATTTATGCATCATGAACTAACCCATTATATATGTTCCTTTGTGGTTTATATATGGGATAGGTATCTTTCCATGGGCTTGCTTCAAAAGTGAAGATCTCAATAGCCCATGAGAGGATGGCATCAAGTGGTGATCGCCATCAAGGTTGAGAAGGGCAAGTTCAAGATAAGCATCTCGAGAAGATCATTTGCTTGAAGCTTGCCGTCCATTTTGGTGATAATGGACATGTGAAGACGTGTCTTAATGAAGCTATCTCATAGTGGTTATGGGGGAGCAAATTATGAGTCTTCACGAAGCAACAATGATCAAGTGATGCATTCCGGCTTGGATGGAGCTTGAAGCGTTGTCATCAAGATCAAGCGGGATGCGCAAGGCAAAGGTATGGCCTTGCTAGGTTTTCCTTTTACCGGTCTCAAGGTGGTTGTTGGGAGACCGGGTTATAGGATAGATAGCCGCACTATCAAGAGGGGCTTTCGGTTGGGTAACTTGATCACATTGTCTTAGGGAGCTCAATCCTTTGCATACTTTGCATATTACTATTTTGTTGCTTCTTGGTATTTTCTCTATGTGAGGTTCTTGAGCTTGTTGCTAGCTCTTCAACAAGCCCAAGTTCATCGAAAACGGAATTCATATGCATCTTATCTGGCATTTTCGAGTTTGAAGGTTTTACCGGTTCTTCTTATAGGGAGGCTCCATGCCTTTCCTCATTTGGTTCTATCTTCCTTTGTTGTACTATGATGTTTTCATGCACCATATTGTAGAGCTTGTTGTCCTCGTCAAAACAAGGCCAAGATCATCGAAATCGGAGTCCGGATGCAAAAGTTATTGCGTTTTTCGTGAAGTCAGTTTCATCCCGGTTGTGGATCCGGTTCAACCGAACCCCACGCCGGACGGTCCAGTTCCAGCTCCGGTTGACCAGACCTCAGACCGGGTTTTCCGGTTTTCGCGACCGAGTCTATTCCGGGTTGGCATACAGAAGTATTTCGGTTTGTGGTCCGGTCCACCGGCCTGGGGACCGAGTTGTCCGGTTCTGGGACCGGTCCAACCGGACTTCAAACCGGGTTCGCACTGTTTCCTCCCAACGGCCATATTTGCTTTCCCCTATAAAAGGGGGTTCTTCCCCCAACATTTTCGGGTGTTCTTGACCACGAAATTAACCTTCATTGTTGAACCTCTTGAGCTTGCTTCCTCTCCCTTCCCTCCTATGGTTCTTGCATCTTTTTGAGGGCTTTGGAAGAGGAGATCTAGATCTACAATCCCCACCAATCAATTCCTCCTCTAAGTGAGGGGAACCCATTGGATCTAGATCTTGAAGTCATTAGTTGACTTCCACCATTGTTCTTCCTCTCTAATTTCTCCCTAGCACTTGTTGCTTTGGTGGGATTTGAGAGTGAGGGATATGAACACCCTTGGTGTTCTTGCTTTGCATTCTTGCATAAGTGTTGAGCTCTCCACTACGATTTGTTCTAGTGAGAGACCGTGAGCTTGTTGCTCTTGGAGGGTGACCTCCTAGTTGGCTTGGCGGTTGGTGCCACGGTGACCTCTTCGTGGAAGATTGTGAAGAGACCCGGGCTTCTCCTTCGTGGAGCTTGTGAAGTGGTTGTGGAGCTTGCCATCTCCGGAGTGGAGGAAAAGCTAGCCATAAGGAAAGGGCCTATTCCTTCGTGGGATAGACTCGGAGAAGAAGGTGAGCCTTCGTGGCGTTGGGAAATCCTTCGTGGAATCCCACACCTCTCCAACGTGACGTACCTTACTTGTAAGGGAACACGAGAATACATCTTCGTCTCCGCGTGCCTCGGTTATCTCTATACCCGAGCTTACTTTCCTTGTGATAGCCATCGAGCTTGAAGTACTTATCTTGCCTATCACTTGTGGTATATTTATCTTGTGCTATATTGCTTAGCTTATCTTGTTGTTGGTGCACTTAGTTGAGCCTAGTGTATTTAGGTTTTGTGCTTGTCAAATAAATGTTAGTTTAATTCCGCATTCTATCAAGCCAAAACCGTAATAGTTTTAAAATTGCCTATTCACCCCCCTCTAGGCGACATCTCTATCCTTTCACAAAACATATTACTTATGCTCTCATAAAAATGAAAGAAGAAAGGATGAAACATAAAGCTTCTATTCCTAATAAATTAGAAGATGGTTGGGAACCCATCATTAATATGAAAGTGAATGATTTTGATCTCAAAGCTTTATGTGATCTTGATAGTAGTGTTTCTATTATGCCTAGAAATATTTATGAAATTCTTGATTTGCCACCATTGGAAGATTGTTATTTAAATGCCCAACTTGACGATAATGCTAAAAACAAACTCATGGGGAGTGTTAATGATGCTCTTATTATAGTTAAAAATGCCTGTGCCTCCGTTGATTTCTATGTTTTGGATGTTGAATACAATGCTTCTTATCCTATTATTTTGGGAAGACCTTTTCTTAGTACTGTTGGTGCCATTATTGATATGAAAGAAGGCACCATTAAATATTAACTCCAACTCAAGAAAGGTATAGAACACTTCCCTAAGAAGAGAGCAAAGATTCCTTTTGCCTCTCCTATTAAAACAAAATTTGCTCTTAATGCTTCTTCATTTGAGAATACTTGATTCTTTTCTTGCTTCTTATGCCTATCTCAAAGGCGTTAAAGAAAAGCACTTATTGGGAGATAACCCAAATTTCGTTAGGAGTCTTTTGTTGAGTCTTGGAAGTTATTGCTTCAGTAATAACCTCTCCTTATCCTTTTTCTGTGGTTTTTGTGCCAAGAGTAACCTATAATGAGAGAGAAGTAAGACTTGGGAAAGTTGCTGTCCCAAAACAGATTTTTGTGCTTTGCTATAAAAATTCATGAAAAATCTCTGTATGTCGGTTTTGCGATGTAATGTTTTGTGCTTCTGCCCCAGATTGTTATGTAACTTTCGTTAGTTTAACACTTTAATATTTGAGCAATAGAAGGTCTTCGAAAAAATCAGTTTTTATGTGCTGGTCTGTTTTGACAGATTTCTGCCATTACCTCTTAATCTCTTTCTCTTTGAGTTCTCTTTGATCACTTGAACTTTTTAAAGGAAATGCTACAGTATCTTGTGTTTTAATGGAAGTTTTACTTAAGTTGAAACTGAACCTAAAGACTTATTATCTTGAGTACACTAATGTTGCTAATGAAGATTGTATGAAGTTTTGTATGAAGGAAATTTTAAACTGTAGGGAAGAATAATGTGATTATATGAAGTATGGACAAAAGCTCAAGCTTGGGTGATATGGGGTGGCCTGATCTTCTCAGTAAGCGGATGACGATGATGATGGTGGATGATAGATAACTAGCCTGTAGCTATGAACTCTCCCGCTCGATCCCTGATGCCAATGCAACCGCTCTCGAACCTTGTAGGATATTCACAACACCACGCTCTTGCGCACACAGCCGTGACCACGAACGGTAGTATGCAATCTACTAATTCCCAATGGAACAATAGATCACACTCAATTATAGTTGGTAGATTCGAACACAGGGTAATTCCAGAGGTTCTATGAAAGAAACAACTCCAAAATATTTTAACGTGGTCTAAAACCTAACTAGGGGTCGTCCCATAGCTTATAAGGGTGACTCGGGCGGCCAGAAACCGAAACTAAATGCAAACGACTCCAACTGATACAAACCGACTCGGACCAGATTCGGTCGGCGGGCGGACACTCCGGTCAAAATCGACCAGACAGTCCGGTCAGGCCAGACACTCCGGGTGAAGTGTGTCGGACAGTCCGGTCTGGCCGAAAACTTTAAAGTTTCCGGGTGGAGTCCGTGTAGCGTCCGAACTGGCATACTGAATGTCCACGCCAGTTTGCCTCTCGACCAGGCCGGACACTCCGGTCGTGGCAGATCTTTTTGCCTCCGTCTTGATGATCTTCTCTTGCGCCTTCCTCCCGCTCCTCCCTCGCGCATCCTTGGGCGATCATCATGTTGGGCTTCTCTTGTAGCCCTTCTCCTCCTCGCTCCATGCTTGTTTCTCCAACGAACCTGTTGTTCTAGTAGCTTAGCACGAGCTCTTATAATAGGTCCAATTCTAATCTCATTGGACTGATCCTTTCTTGGAACAGTTGTAGCATCTTCAGTAGTCATTGGGGTAGGTGTAATTGTAGGGATGTCCTCATCATCTCCCCCCCTTTAAAAGGCGTCGTCCTCGACGCTCCAAGGTCTTCTCCAGCATATGGTGACAAATCAGCAACGTTGAAGCTGTTGCTAACTCCACCAAACTCCTCAATAGGTATATCAACCGAGTAGGCGTTATCATTAATCTTGGCTAACACCTTGTAAGGACCAGCACCACGTGGCTTCAATTTGGACTTTCGAAGTAGTGGAAACCTATCCTTGCGTAGATGCACCCAAACCATATCTCCAGGCTCGAACAACACTTCTTTCCTTGCTTGATTCCTTGCAGCAGCAATGTTCTTGCCTTTCTTCTCAATAGCCTCTCGAGTCTTCTCATGTATTTTCTTCACATAATCAACATCTTTTGATGCCTCCATATCAACTCTCTCATGTAATGGCAGAGGCAACATATCAAGTGGCGTCAATGGCTTGCAACCATACACCACCTCAAAAGGACAAAGCTGAGTAGTTGAATGCACATCCCTGTTGTAAGCAAACTCAACATGTGGCAAACACTCTTCCCACTCCCGCAGATTCTTTTTAATCATGGTCCTTAGCAGCTGTGACAATGTTCGGTTCACCACCTCCGTTTGACCATCTGTTTGGGGATGACATGTAGTACTGAACAACAGCTTCGTTCCTAGCTTCCCCCATAAGGTCTTCCAAAAGTAGCTCATGAACTCCACGTCACGGTCAGAAACAATCGTCCTTGGTACCCCATGTAATCTCACGATGTCCTTGAAAAACAGGTTAGCAACATGCGACGCATCGTCGCTTTTGTGGTAGGCAATAAAATGAGCCATCTTAGAGAACCTATCCACTACCACAAATATAGAATCATGAACTCTCTATGTTTTAGGTAGACCTAGCACAAAATCCATACTAATGTCTTCCCATGGAGTAGTCGGTGCAGAGAGAGGTGTATACAAACCGTGACGCTTCAGCTTAGATTTCGACTTGTGGCATGTAATACATCGGCTCACAAATCTGTACACATCACGCCTCATCTTGGGCCAATAAAAATGATCAGCAAGCATGATCAACATCTTCTCACGCCCAAAGTGACCCATCAAACCACCAGCATGTGATTCCTGCACTAAGAACAAACGCAACGACGGTTCTGGAATACATAGTTTGTTAGCTCGAAACAAATATCCATCATGTATATGATACTTATCCCATGTGTTTCTAAGAGCACACAAACGATATGGTTCAGCAAAATCATGGTCAGTTGCATAAAGTGCACAAATAGATTCTAATCTAGGAATTTTAACATCAAGATTGGTTAATAGCATGTTCTTCCTAGATAGAGCATCAGCAACAACGTTCTCTCTTCCTTTCTTATAGTTAATGATGTAAGGAAAAGACTCAATGAACTCAACCCATTTAGCTAATCTTCTATGCAAGTTTGATTGAGCTTTCAAGTATTTCAATGCTTCATGATCAGAATGTATGATGAATTCCTTTGGCCACAAATAATGTTGCCAAACCTCAAGTACTCTAACAAGTGCATACAATTCTTTATCATAGATAGAATAATTCAAACGAGCACCAGTCAATTTCTCAGAAAAATAAGCTATAGGCCGACCCTCTTGCATCAAAACGCCACCTATGCCTATACCACTAGCATCACATTCAACTTCAAATTGCTTTGAAAAATCAGGTAAGGCAAGTAATGGTGCAGAAGTAAGCAAACGTTTTAATGTATCAAAAGCAATGTCTTGGGCCACGCCCCAAACAAAAGGAACACCTTTATTTGTCAAATCATTTAAAGGTGCAGTAATGGTGCTAAAATCTTTCACAAAGCGCCTATAGAAACCAGCGAGACCGTGGAAACTACACACTTGACTAACATTCATTGGAGTAGGCCAATTCTGAATTGATTCAATTTTAGATTGATCTACCTCTACTCCATGCTTAGAAACAACAAATCCTAGGAATATGACCTTATCTTTTGCAAATGTACACTTCTCAAGATTAGCATACAGTTTATTATCACGTAACACTTGCAAAACTTGTCTAATATGAGTGCAATGTTCAGATTCGGTGTGCCTGTATATAAGTATATCATCAAAGTAAACAACCACAAAATGACCAATAAACTCTCTCAAAACATGATTCATCAAACGCATGAAAGTACTAGGTGCATTAGTAAGACCAAACGGCATGACTAACCACTCATACAAACCGAATTTAGTTTTGAAAGCAGTTTTCCATTCATCCCCTTCTTTCATCCTAATTTGATGATAACCACTATGCAAGTCAATTTTAGAGAAAACAGCAGCACCACTCAATTCATCTAGCATATCCTCTAAGCGTGGAATAGGATGACGATATCGAATAGTGATGTTATTAATTGCTCTACAATCAACACAAATACGCCAAGTACCATTTTTCTTATGAACTAAAATAACAGGAACAGCACAAGGGCTAAGAGAGACACGGATATACCCTTTATCCAGCAACACTTGTACTTGCTTCTGAATTTCCTTAGTTTCTTCGGGATTAGTCCTGTAAGGTGCACGGTTGGGAAGTGTGGCGCCAGGAATAAGGTCCACTTGATGTTCTATACCACGCAATGGAGGCAAACCTGCAGGTACGTCTTCTAGAAACACATCCCCAAAGTCCTGCAAAACAGAAGAGACACCAAGAGAAATAGGGGTCATGTCGTTAGAAACCAATACCTCGCCCCTATACATGAGCACAAGTGGCATGGCTGTAGGATCCTCACGAAACTCTCTCATATCTTCCTTAGTGGCTAATATCAATAAACCAGGCACTCTCTCACTTTTCGTTATATCACTCAATTTAGGCTCAATTACATCAGGAACAGCTGTCACGCAATCTCGCCAAGTGGTAGTATCTTCCTTCAAGTTCACCTCCATCTTCTGGCGAGAATCATTCACAATTTCTTGTGGTGTCATTGGCTGCATAGTAATCTTCTTTCCTTTGAATTCCAAGTGATATGTATTGGCTCGGCCATTGTGTTGCACATGGCGATCATAGAGCCAAGGCCGACCCAACAGTAGGTGACACACAGTCATAGGAACCACATCAAAATCAATAGAATCTTTGTATGGCCCCATTTGAAAATTCACACGTACCATATGATTTACCTTCATCTCACCATTGTTGCTCAACCATTGTATGTAGTATGGCTTGGGATGAGGTAAGTATGTCAAATTCAGTTTGGCACATAGTTCCTTACTTGCAAGATTTCTGCAGCTACCTCCATCAATAATTACCTTGCAAGCTTTGTTTGGTCCAACTAGAGCTTTTGTTTGGAACAAGTTGCAACGCTGGGATTCCTCAACCGGTTGCACACTAAGTACACGTGAAGATACGACAATAGTGGGTGCACGCTCAGCATATGCATCAACACCAACCTCGTCGTCATCAATATCATCATCAGAAGCTTCATCTCCACTTTCTACTTCACCTTGTTCATTAACAAACATAACCTTGCTGTTTGGACAGTCTTTCTTGTAGTGACCTCTTCCTCCACAAGTATGGCACACCACATCACTAGTACGTGCAGTAGACATGTTGGAACCCGAGCTAGCAGCAGGAGCAGCGGGTTTCCGAGCATTAGAACCAAACGAAGGTGTACTTGCTGGTTTGACCGATGATGTAAACGGAACAGCAGCTGGTGACGCAGCTGTAGGAGGAGTAGGTCTGGCCGAAAATCTGCTAGAGGATGGAAAACGAGCACGTGACTTTGCCTCTTCTGCCAACTAGGATTCGGCCTCTCTAGCATGATGCAACAACTCATTTATGGTCTCATACTTGTGATGACGAACAATGCTCTTGATTGGTAACTTCAAATTATTTAGGAATCACTGCATGGTCATCTCAATGGACTCACGAATTCTAGCACGCTGCATAAGCATCTCCATCTCCATGTAGTACTCATCAACTGTCATGGTGCCTTGCTTCAGTTGCGTCAATTTATCGAAAACTGATCGCAAGTAGTTGGTTGGTATGAAATGAGCTTTCATGATTTGCTTCGTCTCGCACCAATCCATCACAGGAAGTTCATTGTCCTCCCTTCTATGTTGCACAAGTGCATCCCACCAACGTAAAGCATAACCATCAAATTCCGATGCTGCAAGTTTGACCTTCTTATCTTCTGGATAGTCAAATAAGCGCCAGAGTTTCTCAATCTTCAACTCCTATGTGAGGTAGTCTTCAGGATCAATGGAACCATCAAACTTAGGAATTGAAAATTTTGGCTTGCCCAAACCGTCATCAGCAGCTTGGTTGGGCACACGTGGACCACGCCCAAGATGGGCAAACCCACGACCATGAGCAGGTGCATGGACAGGAGGAATAGCACGTCCCCTGCCAACATGTGGAGCAGCATCAACAACGCTACCCTCATCGAAATCATCAAAGGCATCATCATGTTGAGGATCTTCCCTTCTATGTAAGGCGGCTGTCAAACCCTCAATGGACTGCTGCAAAGTGGTGACATTGACATTGAGCGTAGCCACTTGCGTTTGGATAGTATCAACCGTCCCAACATGCTGATCCAATATCATATTCATATCTTGGAGATTCTTGTCAATGGCATCTATCGTGTTAGTAAACACACGTGTCAAGTGGGATTTCAAAGCCTCATATTCACGCCAATTGACGAGCTCCTCGTCCTTCTTTTTCTGCAACACAACATCATCATCACTAGTAGACATGATTAGTAGGTTAGTGCAAAAATCAGAATTTGTATGGTGGAAACTCTCACAACTCACTCACAACTAATAAGAAAGGAGATCTTACCGTTCCAAAGTGAATAGAGATGCTCTACCAAACGAAATCAAAGACTGATGCACTTGATGTGATGAAGTGAATATCAAAGGTATAGAGAACGATCGCAGGGCACATAGGTTATTTAAGGTGGAGCTATAGGTATGGTATCCTATCTACACCGCAAACAAGTCCTAGTGCTGATCGTACAAATACCCAAGAAACACACACCGTGGAGATAAACGTGGCAAAGCAACTTATGAAAAGGAATATTGCAATGCACAAGAGAGACGCTAGTAATAGCTCAAATAGAATAGGCACACGATTGCTCAATCTACTAGTGCTATACACAACAAGGCCTCCAATATTGCACACTTCGATATCTCTTTTTGTCAGGCTTGTAGCTCTCTTCTCTTTTTTTATTTTTTTATACTGATTCTCTTTCTTTTCTCTTTTTTTTTCAACTATATTACTCAATGCAAACGAGTACATCAACGTATAACAGAACTGGGCCGGATAGTCCGGTTGATATGCGTCGGAGACTCCGGTTGAGCCGGATAGTCCGGTGTGATTCGGCCGGATAGTCCGGTTTCGCCTGTCGAAAATTTCTGCACTTCAAAAACCTAATGAGCAGCCTGTCGGAGCAAAGCAACTAGTCTCGTGGGTGCGTTCCTAGGCACAGATGCTGTAGATAGGCTGTGTCTATGGTAAGCAAACAAAAGTACACTATGTGGACTCGGAAAACGATAAAGACTTGCGGAAACGGTAACGGTGGGAACAGCGGAAAACAAGATCAAACCCTAAACCTAGACACAAACAAAAACTAGACTCCTACGAGGAAAACCTGCAGATCGGATCTACGAGAAGATACAATCAACAACTAAAACTCGAAAACGATACAATCTAGTCTATGGCAAATCTTTTTGTAAGGCTTTTTCTGTATAGGACGAAAAACACTCTCTAATCTATGGATGGATTTATGGATGCTTACCGAGGCAACACTGGAAATCTTATACCAAGATGATATGGGGTGGCCCGATCTTCTCAGTAAGCGGATGGCGGTGATGATGGTGGATGATAGATAACTAGCCTGTAGCTATGAACTCTCCCGCTCGATCCCTGATGCCAATGCAACAGCTCTCGAACCTTGTAGGATATTCACAACACCACGCTCTTGCGCACGCAGCCGTGACCACGAACGGTAGTATGCAATCTACTAATTCCCAATGGAACAATAGATCACACTCAATTATAGTTGGTAGATTCGAACATAGGGTAATTCCAGAGGTTCTATGAAAGAAACAACTCCAAAATATTTTAACGTGGTCTAAAACCTAACTAGGGGTCGTCCCATAGCTTATAAGGGCGGCTGGGGCGGCCAGAAACCGAAACTAAACACAAACGACTCCAACTGATACAAACCGACTCGGACAAGATTCGGTCGGCGGGCGGACACTCCGGTCGAAATCGGCCGGACAGTCCGGTCAGGCCGGACACTCCGGGTGAAGTGTGCCGGACAGTCCGGTCTGGCCGGAAACTTTGAAGTTTCCGGGTGGAGTCCGTGTTGTGTCCGAACTGACATACTGAATGTCCACGCCAGTTTGCCTCTCGACCAGGCCGAACAGTCCGGGTGGATCTGGCCGGACACTCCGGTCGTGGCAGATCTTTTTGCCTCCGTCTTGATGATCTTCTCTTGCGCCTTCCTCCTGCTCCTCCCTCGCGCATCCTTGGGCGATCATCATTGAGCTTCTCTTGTAGCCCTCCTCCTCCTCGCGCCATGCTTGTTTCTCCAACGAACCTGTTGTTCTACTAGCTTAGCACGAGCTCTTGTAATAGGTCCAATTCTAATCTCATTGGACTGATCCTTTCTTGCAATAGTTGTAGCATCTTTAGTAGTCATTGGGGTAGGTGTAATTGTAGGGATGTCCTCATCATTGGGGATGCCACCTGTGTCACCCCAAGAAATATCAAGAAGTACAAGCGTCAAAGCTTGGGTATGCCCAAGGCATCCCCTTCTTCATCCATAAAAATCTCAGGTTCTCTTCTAAACACTTCATTTTTATTGTTTCATGCACAGTTCTGTTGTTATTGGAGCGTCTTTGTTTTTGTTCTTAGTTTTTGTTTGCTTAGTTTGCTTGAATAAATTGGTTGGACCCCGTATTCATACATTAGTTTTCAAATAAGTTGGTTTGGATTGGAAAAAAATAGGAAATGTTCATGCTTATAAGTGGTATAAAAGGAGTCTTGTTTTTGATTGTGGCTTTGACTTTGTTATGTCATGCTTGATATTGTTTTGGATTTATGCTTAGTGATTATTGCTGTAGCATGACTTGTTACAAACAATTGAGATTGCTTAATGTTCCTTAAAAGAATCATGCGTTGTTTTAGCATATAAAAGCATATTATCGTGGTATTCTCCTTTAGTGCTTTATTTGGGTTGACTTGGCGCATGCTCACACCATGTTAGGACTATACCAAGTCACCATAGCCTCTATGATCATTTAGTTTTTGACTTGTAATATCACTTTATGCTTTAAACAATGATGTTTTGTCGCTTTGCATGATTATGGCCATTATTACTCTCTTAGTTGGTCGCTCCTAGTCTTTTGCTAGCCTCCATGCCAAGTATGAGTTCCACTCATGAATCCAACTCCAAATAAAACCAAGTTATTCCAAAGAGTCCACCATACCTACCTATTAGCATTTGCTATTCCAAGTATATTCTTGTTTTTATCTACCTTCCGAATTAAACTTGTTATGTGAAAATTATTGATTAAAGCTCTCACAAACTTGATGGCACACTTTAATTTTCTCTCACTTAATAAACTTGAACCATTGTGCCCATCTATATTGTGTATATGCTTGCGCTTTATAAGTTGTGAATTAGCAGAACCATCTTACCATGGGGAACGCTTTCAACATTGCACTTTATTTGGTTGATCTCATGTTCTTTTGCTTTTGGATCCCGGCGGTGTGAAATAAAATGGGAGATTGTAAGCTCATGGAGTTTGTATATGTGTTAGAGAAACGTCTGGGCCACTAGCCTAAGCCATGCCTAATCATGGTGGAAACTTGCAACATAACCATAGTGAGCAATCTATGAAGCATCCCCAATAAAAACGTATGCAAATAGCAAATAAAAAGATCACTGAGATGCTCATTGTCTGCTTGCCTTGTCATTTTGATATGGGAATGCTTCCATATCATTGGGCAAGGGGTACCCCGTTGGCGGTTCTCTATGATACACATGTACTTACAATGACAAGAACTTACTCGTGACTAAAGTTGAGTAGCATGAGGTTCGATCTTCGTAAGTAAGGGGCATGAGATTTCAACTTATAACTTGTCAAGTATATCATCATATTTGTTCACTTTAACCTTAATCACCTAAAGATGCTTATGATAGGGGCAATGAGAGCTGAAAGCTAATAAGTACCATAATGTTTGGAATCTTTTTATGAGACTTGAATCCCTACTTCCTTCTTTGAAGGGCCTTTCTTTTACTTTTATGTTGAGTCTCCATCTTCTATCTTTATGCACCTATTGAGAGAGCATAGTGGTCATTCTTAGTTTAATGTGCATTGTCCCAAAACTTGTTGATTGATTCATAACTTTGATATTGCTTGTTCTTAAACTATTTGTATCTAGTCACCCTTATGAACTTTGAAGGTGTCCTATGCATTTATGTTTTGCTACACTATGAGGGACAAGCTGAATACCATTCTTATTATGATTTCTATATGTGAAACAAACAAACATATTTCGAAGCATTGTTATTCATGGATCTTTTGTTTGTACCTTTTCATGTTACAACATAGTTGCTATGTCTTATTGTTAGAACTATATCTTTCATGCTATGTTAAAGTACTATGATCCCATCTATCAATGTTTTACAAATACCTTGATCAAGATTGTGATGGTGCATGTCACCTCAAAAATTATTCTTTTCTTTATCACATACATACTCGAGGACGACTAGGAGTTAAGCTTGGGGATGTTTATACGTTGCAAACGTATCTATAATTTTTGATGTTCCATGCTTGTTTCATATCTACATTTTTATGTTTTGTCCACACTTTGGAGTATTTTTACATATTTTCTAGAACTAACCTATTAACAAGATGCCATAGTGCCAGTTGCCTGTTTTCTACTGTTTTTGGTTTCAGAAAAGCTAGTTAGGAAATATTCTCGAAATTGGACTGGACAAAATCCAAAGTCAATATTTTACCCGAAGCAACACGGAGTCCAGAGGGGAGACGAAGTGGGGAACCAGGGCAGCCACACCCTAGGGTAGCGCGGGCAGCCCTAGCCGCGCCACCACCAGGTGTGGGCCTCCTGGTGGTCCACCGACCTAGCCCTTCCGCCTATAAAAGCCTCCCGGGATGAAAACCCTAAGTACCCGATCAAAATTCCATGAAAGAGTCTGTATCTGCCGTCAT
This sequence comes from Avena eriantha, assembly GCA_910589775.1. Lineage (NCBI taxonomy): Eukaryota > Viridiplantae > Streptophyta > Magnoliopsida > Poales > Poaceae > Avena > Avena eriantha. Next base: position 380,041,283 of record OU342742.1, on the reverse strand, counting down.
CCCCATCCCTAGACCGGGAGGGATTTGAAGCTCTTCCCGGCGCCCTACTGGAGGGGAGAGATCACCCTGGAGCCTTCTTCATCACCATGCCTGCCTCTGGTGTGATGCGTGAGTAGTTCATCCCTGGACTACGGGTCCATGTAGTAGCTAGATGGTTGGTTCTCCTCCTTTGTGCTCCCATGTTTAGATCTTGTGAGCTCTGTTCATGATCAAGATCATATATTTGTAATCCCACATGTTGTGTTTGCAGGGATCCGATGGATATTGAGATGCTATTTCAGATTTATTATTGATTCTATCATGTCTTTGTTATTTGTGATCTTTCATGCTTTCCGTTGTTAGTAGCTATCTTGGCCAAGTAGATGCTAGCAACTCCAAGAGGGAGTATTTATGCTCAATCGTGGGTTCATGCCTCTAGGAATCTGGGGAAGTGATAGAAATCTCTAAGGTACTAGATGTGTTGTTGCTACTAGGGAGAACACAACAATCCTTTGTTCATAGAACAATCGTATTGTTTACTTTACACACTTTCCTTAATGCAATTATCTGTTGCTTGCAACTTAATACTGGAGGGGGTTCGGATGATAACCTGAAGGTGGATTATTAGTCATAGATGTAGTTGGATTATGGTCTATGTATAATGTTGTAATGCCCAATCAAATCTCATAGGAGTCAAGATGATTAGTATATGCATGTATGCTTTCTCGATGTTTGTCAATTTCCCTGCTGTAATTTGTTCACCCAACATGTCATCTATCTGAAGGAGAATCACCACTAGTGAACTATGGACTCCGGTCCATTCTTTTACCATCAATCTACATGTTATTTACTGTTTTCTATTTACTTTCTTCAAGCAATTACTATCTTCCACACAATACGTTTAATCCTTTGTTTTCAGCAAAACTGGTGAGATTGACAACCTCACTATAAGTTGGGGGCAAAGTTCTGTGGTTGTGTTGTGCAGGATTCCAAGTTGGAAACAACACCTTGGAGGTGTTTCCTTGCTCCTACTGGTTCGATAACCTTGGTTTCATAACTGAGGGAAAACTTGCTACGGTGCTCATCATACCTTCCTCTTGGGGTTCCCCAACAAGCTCAATACATTTTGATCCATCATCGTGCTCGTGCTAGTAGGCTAAGCTGCGCGTGCTGGCGTGGCCCAGATCACCGGTGACGGCCACCATCTGCCGCGCCCCGCCGGCGAGTCCGACATGGCTCCCGTGTGGCCATCGAGTGGACCCACAATGGATTGGGCCCTTCTGTCAGTTGGTGTCGGTAGGACTAGGTGCGGTAACAAAAGTACCTGGCTGTGTTGATGACATCAGCGTGATGCAGTAAAGGTTATAATTTGTTTTAATAATTTCAGAAAAGGTTTTAATCTTATAAAATTGATATATAATTATATATAAGTCATAAAAATATGCATAATATATCAAAATGTTCAGAAAAATGAGATCTACACTTTAGCATGACAATCATGCATTGTTCAGCAACTTTAATCACATGTTTAATTAGGAGAACACTTGAACCCTCTCATATGCATATGGGGCTTTTCAAATACCTAGGGACCCCATTTAAAAGTGATGATCTTGTCTAGGGCTTCAATTTCAATAACCTTTATCTTGCCATATCTCATCCTTGCTTGAGCATTGCATCGATGCCATGTGTTGATTGTTGCTTTCCTTTCTGGTGTTTCTGCTTCTTCTCGGTAGACCTCGGAGTTGATGTGAGCAACGAGATCGAGTCCAAGATTGAAGACCGAAATTAACACCATCAAAGAGAAGTACTTGATCAACGGTGAACAATGTCAATCAGATGAACCCTGGAGATCTATAGTTGGGTATCAACAGGAAAAGGGAAGCATAGCCCCACACATGATATAATCCTATGCTTTCAAAGTATTTCATTCTTGCCATGTGCATATGATTCTACTGTGGTCTTTTATCGATAGATAGAGTATCCTATCGGTTGCACTATTCCCTTTGAGCTTATATTACCTGATCCATTGCTCCTAGCATAACTAGGTTTGGCTTGTGTGCATTGCTAGAGTTACTATCTGTGTCTTGCTTAGGCACGCTTAGCTATCAGTTCTGGTTCATCCAGATGATGTACCAATGCAGAGAATCTAGTATGACAAGAGAACGAGATGAGATGAGATCAGTGGTAAAGGTTAAACATGCTAAGGCTTGTATGGGAGGCCATGGTGGGATGTGGGCTTTGTAGTCCCATGCTCGCCACCACTAGGACCTAAGTTCTAGCCTCTTGAACCAAGACGAGCGTATAGCCACACGGGGCTTGGGGACCCCTCCACTGATTAACTTGCATAGGTGATTCCATGAGTCACCTAGTTGGGGCATTCCACTCGACATATGCATTCTGGTTGTTCTCTAAGGCGGTGAAGGAGGTGCATTCATACAGGTAGGTATGAGTTACCGGGGTTTCTTGAGGCGGTTCCTCTGGTAAACCAACCTCGCCCACATCTCTAGGGACCGGCTTCGGGATTTGACCCGTTACGGTGTAATGGTCCTTAGGGAGTGACTCATGGTCTTGGCGAAAGCAAGGTAAGGTCATGGCCAACCACCCTCTACCAGCCTTCCAAGGAAGAGGGCTAAGGTACTGGCATTAAGAGTCGATCGTACGTGTGGGTAAAATTGTACACCCTTGCAGGGTATTAATCTTGGGAATGGACGTGATGATCATAGAGAACTATAACCTAATCGTAAAACTTGGCAAGTAAGTAAAGTGTGCTTAATGATGCTTTCTCATGGGTACGGGGGGTGATCCTAGTTGTGAGATGAGGATTGCTTTGGTGGATATCAAGATGATGATCAATTCTTCAAAGATGTCGCTCTCTTATCCCCTTTAAAATATTCTGATTAGACAAGCTTCTTCTCTTCCCCTTGTTTTATAAACAAAGATGGCTTATGCAAAATAACCCCACCAGCCATAAGTCTCGGGGAGTACACCCTGTATTCACCCTTGCTTTGTTGATACTTTTTAGCAGAGTAAGTTTTCCTCAAAAGACAAGTTTGGTACGACATTGACACCGACGAGTAGCTTGGGGTTCCCGGTCGGCAGCCTAGAATCTATGGATTGGGACATCATCATTATACTTCAGGCCTCTTAGGCCATTTGTTAAGTTTTCTATACTTAATAGCATAATTTTCCTTCCGTTGTTTGGCATTTGTGGTTAGTGACCTCTGCTTGTAATAATTTGGTTCTTTGCTTAGAGCTTGCTGTAATAAATTTTGAGTCGTAGGGCACTATAATGTTACCAATTCTTTCTCTATATGCTTCTGAGATTTAGGTTAGGCTTATGTCAGATAGAGGTATGGGATTTGTCTAGACCTAATCCTGGGGGTGTCACAACGACCTTGAGTTCGGCTTCGGTTCGTCTACATCAACCATGCTCTCCCAAGCATTGACAATGCTTTTCAGTCTTCAAGGGTAAGTTTGCGAAAAGCCCCTCCCGTTACTGCATTAGTATTAGAGAGGTCCTGTCAACTAGGGTTCTGGGCGTAGGGAAAAATTTATTGTTTTCATGCGCGAACCCCTACAGGGGGTTCTTGTAGGCGGCGGTGGTGGTTCCTACGGCGGCGGCTCTTGCGGTGGTAGCAGGGATGCGGCGGCAGGAGGAACTAGGCCGGTGGCGGCTGTTTACACTAGTAGGAAAATGCTTATCCACAGGGTCTTTATCAGTGGCGCACAACAAATCTTTGCCCCATGGATACTTACCCCTGGCGCACGTGCCAGGACGTGCGCCACTAACCTGCCCATACCCGTGGCGCACGACCCAAACGATGCGCCACCATAAGGTAGACCTCGGAGTTGATGTGAGCAACGAGATCGAGTCCAAGATTGAAGACCGAGATTAACACCATCGAAGAAAAGTACTTGATCAATGGTGAACAATGTCAATCAGATGAACCCTGAAGATCTATAGTTGGGTATCAACAGGCAAAGCCAAGCATAGCCCCACACATGATATAATCCTATGCTTTCAAAGTTTTTCATTCTTGCCATGTGTATATGATTCTACCTTGGTCTTTTATCGATAGATAGAGTATCCTATCAGTTGCACTATTCCCTTTGAGCTTATATTACCTGATCCACTGCTTCTAGCATAACTAGGTTTGGCTTGGGTGCACTACTAGAGCTGCTACCTATGTCTTGCTTAGCCATGCTTAGCTGTCAGTTCTAGTTCATCCAAATAATGTACCAATGTAGAGAATCTAGTACGACAGGAGAATGATATGAGATGAGATCAGTGGTAAAGGTTAAACATGCTAAGGCTTGTATGGGAGGCCACAGTGGGATGTGGTTTTTGTAGTCCCATGCTCACCACCACTAGGACCCAAGTTCTAGCCTCTTGAACCAAGACAAGCATACAGCCACACGGGGCTTGGGAACCCCTCCGCTGATTAACTTGCCTAGTAGATTCATGAGTCACCTAGTTCAGGCGTTCCATTCGACATATGCATTATGGTTGTTCTCTAAGGCAGTGAAGGAGGTGCATTCATATAGGTAGGTAAGCGTGGCTGGGGTTTCTTGAGGAGGTTCCTCTAGTAAACCAACCTCGCCCACATCTCTAGGGACCAGCTTTGGGATTTGACCCATTATGGCGGAACCCTCCTTAGGGCATGACTCATGGTCTCGGAGAAAGCAAGGTAAAGGTCATGGCTATCCACCCTCCGTCAGCCTTCCAAGGAAGAGGGCTTATGTAATGGCATTAAGAGTCGGTTGGTACGTGTGGGTAAAGTTTTACACCCCTACAGGGTATTAATCTTTTCAAAAAGCCGTGTCCACGGTTATGGACGACTTGGGAACGGACGTGATGATCATAGAGAATTATAACCTAATCGTAAAACTTGGAAAGTAAGTAAAGTGTGCTTAAGGATGCTTTCTCATGGGTACGAGGGGGTGATCCTAGTTGTGAGATGAGGATTACTTTGGTGGATATCAAGATGATGATCAATTCTTCAGAGATGTTGTTGTCTTATCCCATTTTAAAACATTCTGATTAGACGAGCTTCTTCTATTCCCTTTGTTTTATAAAAAAGATGGCTTTATGCAAAAAAAAACCCACCAGCCATAAGTCTTGCAGAGTAAACCTTGTACTCACCCTTGCTTTGTTGATACTTTTGTAGCAGAGTAAGTGTTCCTCAGAAGACAAGTTTGGTACGACATTGACACCGACGAGTAGCTTGGGGTTCCCGGTCGGCAGCCTGGAATCTATGGATTGGGACGTCATCGTTATGCTTCAGGCGTCTTAGGCCATTTGTTAAGTTTACTATACTTAATAGCACAATTTGCCTTCATTTGTTTGGCGTTTGTGGTCAGTGACCTCTCCTTGTAATAATTTGGTTCTTTGCTCAGTTATGAGCTTGCTGTAATAAATTTTGAGTCGTAGGGTCACTGTAATGTTACAAATTCTTTCTCTGTATGCTTTCGAGATTTAGGTTAGGCTTATGTCAGACAGAGGTCTGGGATTTGTCTAGCCCTAATCCTGGGGGTGTCACAGTTCTTGGTATTAGAGCAGTACCGACTGTAGAAAAACCTTTCTACTGGTCGATGTTGAGTCTAGTGTTTGTGAAAACTATTTGAAAGTTGAAAAGTATGTGCGAAAACTCTAGTATGCTTCTTTTTCTCCTTATCCAGTTTCGCTCTAACTCTAGGTCATCTTATCTTGTGTTGACTTTGAATTTTTTTACTATCTCGTCTTGTCTTTCAAAGCTTAGGTGCCTTTCAAGCATGTCATTTCTTAACCAGTTGACCTAGTGTTGAGTTCTCTAGAGTCAGTTGTGTGTGTGTTCCATGTTTCCCTTTACTCTTCTTTAGTTGAGAGATTCCTTTCTATTATGATCTCTCTATCTTATGGGCATACAATATTATATTGTAGGATCCATAATGTTCTGTTCTAGGCTTCCAGGTTTCCTTTCGCCTCCTGTGCCTCCTTTTTGTTTGTTTGGGTACTTCAGAAGTTCTTTCTTATTTTGGAAGCTACCTCGTGATTACTACCTTGTAGTCTATGTTGTGTCACTCAAGTAGTAGTTACTTATTTCTTGGGTTTTAACCCTTGGACTTGAACCGAAGATCCTTAATTATGCTGGATTCTAGTGTTGTGAATCTTGTACATGAAGCTGACCTTTATGTTGGAAATATGCCCTAGAGACAAATAGTAATAAGGACTATTGTCATATTTCATAAAGTTTATGATTAAGTTTTATATCATGCTATAACTGTATTGAGTGGAAACATCAATACACGTGTGATATATAAACAACCGGGGGTTCCCAGTGGAACTCTAGTGACTGGTTCATTGGTCAACATATGATCAAGTTTCCTGATCATGTGGCATTTATGCCAGTTGGAAATGGAGTAAACTTATTCTGAGAATGAGATGATGAACCAATACCCAACCTAAACATCGTGACCCAATCATGTCACGAAGTTCAAGTTACGATGATTAGAAATGGATCCTCGTAGACTATTCCTTAGACCGTGAGGCTATATCAATCACTGTCTCCCAAGAGTGCTTAGATAACATCAAGCACCACTTGGTAATACAGTGGTTATAAAGGTGTGTTCAGGTACTCAGAGGAAACCGTAGAGGCAATATATGTCAAGAGCGGGATTTGTCCGTCCACGTGACGGAAAGATACTCAAGGGCCCACTCGGAGAAGTTATATCCAATAGCCATGCAACATGTGATTTGATCACAGGGAAATCACTTGTTGGAACGAGTCAAGTAACATTGTTCAGTAACGAGATTGAACACGACATGGGGATGTCATTGATCAGATCTCGGGAAATGCAAGTATCGAGAGACAAAGGGAATATGACACGACCGTCCTGGTTCAAACGACGAAAGATCTTCGTGGAACGCACAAGGGTCACATGGCCATCCAGGTCCCTATGTTGATCATTGGTCCGGGAGTGTCCCGACCATGTCTGGAGTGTTCCCGAACCGCAGGGTATCACGCTTAAGGGTTTGATGATGCTTAGAGAGTGTTTATAGGATCAGAAGAATCACCGAAGAATAGTAGAGAGAAAACCGGAAGGGTTTCGGTAAGTCCGGAGGATGTCCGGAGTGGAGGTGGAAGGTGTTCCATAGCCACGGAGATTGAATAATATATGAATGATTGTTAAATATTGATTTAATCTTTTATTCATAATTATTTAATAAAAGAGAAAATCAATTTAAAGGCCAAAAGGATTAATGGGCCAATTCTGGAGGGAAGATGGCCCATTAGGGATAGGTAAGAGGGAGAAGGGCCAGAGGGGGTGGCTGTCGCCCTAGTGGGCCAGCCCCCCCTATGCGGGGCCCATGGGGGTGGCCGGCGGTGCCACCCCACCCCCTATCCTCTCCTTTAGTCCCACTCCGGGACTTTGAGGGAGGTAGTACCTCCCCTCCCCTATATATAGTGGGGGTATTTGGCCAGATAAATACACACAATATTCAATAAAGGTTTCCTCACTTTTGGGGAGACCTCCAATTGATATTTTCTCTCTCACTCTCGTGACCGTGGTCCCATGTTCGGACTACACGAACAGGAGACATCTTCACCGCGGAGCGCTGTCGCGCTGCAGGATTCGGATCTAGGAGCTCTACTTCCGCAACTACTGCTGGATCGGGGAAGTGGGAGTCATCGTTAGGCACCAGACGTGTGTAACTCCCCGCGAGGTGTCACACTTGAGGCACTCAAGTCGTTGGAGCTGCAGGAGCGCAAGGACTTCATCACGACCTTGAGGCCGGCTTTGGCTCATCTACATCAACCACGCTATCCTGAGCGTTGACAACGCTTTTCGGTCTTCAATGGTAAGTTAGCGAAAAACCCCTCCCGTTACTGTATTACTAATAGATAGGTCCTGGCAACATTAGGGGTTCAGGGCCGTAGGGTAATTTTGTTTTCATGCACGGAATCCCTTCAGTGGTATCAGAGCTAGATCTATGCGTAGTAATGCTAGTACGGGTAGAACACACGAGATATAGCATGTGGGTGTTGATCTTTTAGTCGTTACCCTCCCACGTGTACTTGTGTATACCACAGTAATGCTTGATGAAGCGGCCCCCAACTGACTTTACGTGTTCATTTGCGAGACTGGTCCACGCTTGACATACAGCTTGTATCGTATAGACAACTACTTAATCAACACTGTGCTGAAAGTTCGTAGGTAAGAACGGTTCTTGTGCGAAAGCCCATTCAGCCACGTAAAACATGCAAAGATAAAGTAGAGGCGTCTAACTTTGTTTTGCAGGGGGCGTTGCTTTGTGATATGGTTGTGGCAAAGGTAAAGTGATTACCTTATGTTACGTAGTAGTAGATAGTCACGAAGGTGACGGACTACCAGACCGGAAAGACACTGGTACCCTGGTGTCTACGGTGCCGGAACCCTGGCGTCGGAATCCGGTGACGACGGATGGAGATCACGACGTGAAGGACCATATCACATTGCATTTACATTCAATGTTATTGTTTGTATATCTTATTGTGTCCTAGTATTTGATACTCGACGGTAGCCTAATAAGATGATCCATGCTAAAATTACCAATGATTGTGTTCACCCTTAGTGTGCACCACCAAGAAAGTTCTTCGGTATGAGGCGACCTGTGGTGAGCGGGTGTCAGACATATCTACGTTCGCATACAGTGGGTGTAAGCCATGTTGCACATGGAATACACTAAGGTTGAGTTGGCGAGCCTAGCACGTTAGAGAGACGTGGCCTCGGAACACGGATGGTCGAAATATCGAGCACGAGTCGCATGAATGATGTGACCGATGTTTAGCGTCCACCCTTGAACCCACATTGATGGCCATGGCGACCAGGGGAGATGTGGGGAAAAGGGGTCATGTTATCACTAGGAACCCTTCAGGGGATAGGTGTTTCTGAGTGGAGTTATTATTAACTCATTTAATTATAAACTTAGTCTAAATTCCTCTTTGCAATTATAAATGTAGAAAATGGTTCTCCCCGATGCTACCTTTCCTGTTGACGATTGGTTAGAAGGAGAGAAGCTTAGGCTAGACGGATCAAACTTCTCTATATGGGTTGCGTGTCTCCACATTCTCCTTAGCGAGAATAATGTGGTCGACTATATACTCGACGAGATGGATTTGGAGCAGCCCATTGACCAAGAGACCCTAGAGTAGCAGGAAGACCGCTATCACCGTCGGGAGATGGCCTCCTTCATTTCAGTTACAATGTGTTTCGGAATGGTGGACGAGCTGTGGCCTGTCGTGGGTAATGTCAACCCTCGTACGGTAATGCTACAAATTAGGACACATTTCGTGGAACAAGCATGCATATGGGAGCATGAGCTAATGGGAGACTTCCTCTCCATTAAGATGGAGGAGAACTCATCACTTGACGACCACGTGGAGCGCATGCATGATGCGTACATGAGGCCTGCATACTTCCTGGATAGCTGGATGACGGGCTCTTTTGCAAATGGCATTGTGTTGCGGTCGCTGCCACCAAGCTACCAAGCACAAGTCGGGACTTGCATTATGAGAGGCGATGCGGAATCAATGGAATTCCACAGGTTCGTATCACATCTCAGGAATGTGATGGTTGAACCCGTTGTCGCTGAGGTCATCAATGACAAAGGTATATATTTGATATACAATTTTATAAATGTTATAATCTTGCAAACACATTTGCAGTGTTAAGTATATTTGATACTTGTTCTGTTTTACTGAAAACAGGTCCTTCTGCATGAGAGGTGCTTGCTGGAGAGGAGGTGACGTTGCGTGTTGATGGCGAGCATGATGATGATGGCCGATGACACTCTCCCTCAACATTTATCATTTAGTTTATGTTTAGGATGATTATTGTAATAAAAAAGGTTGTGAACTTCTTTAGTGTGTCTCACACTTTGTGAGACGGTTATTCATATCAATTTGTAACAAATAGTTGTTCTACTTTTATGAATGATTTCTATTTATGTTTATATCTTGTTTAATTATATGTGAATTATCCTTGTTGTTTGAAACTAATTGATAATACATGAATATTTGTAAAATATTGAAATGTCTTAAAATACCCAACTTAATGATATGTTCATTAATGAATGAAACCATTGTTTAAATTCAAAGTTATGTTGATAATATGTGAAAGACATTCGATTTCTTGTCACATATAAATTATGCCTAAGTTCGGCAAAATAACTTGAACACCGTGTATTACTTGAATACAAAGTGTTTTAATGAATTGTTAAAGAAAATACATATTCGATGTATTGTAGTTTAACAAAATCGTAAATGTGTAAAGAAGTTTACCAAAGGAAACATAAGTATGAAACTATTTGATATGATCAAATTGTTTCATCAAACAAAGGGTATTAAAGATAAATAAAAATCAAATTACTATGATTTGATCAATAGTAATGGAATTCGACTTTATAAGAATGGCACGAAAGAAATTGTGGAATGCAAAGTGTTTTCAAACGTCAAAATGCAAAGCATCACAATATGATATTAGATATCAAAGTGGGTGAATAGATGGCGCCAAACAAATCGTTGTAGTGTAGATGTAGAGACCATTAGTTAGAAATAGTTAGCACTAAATTAGAATATATAGTGAACCATGTGAATTCGTGAAAGCGGCTCCATATCTAGTATGGATCATCGTGGAAGTTTTGGGGTTATTCGATATAACCAAAACAACAACGAATAAGTGCTTGTAAAGTATTCATTGGAAACTTTGAATACGAAATCCATAGATAAAACCAAAAGAGAAGCAAAACTTGTATTGCTTAGATTTTGGTACATTTTTGAGAAAGTTCGCATTAAGTGATATTTCTCGATTATGGAGCAAATGGAAGATAGTGAAAAACACGATGAGGATTCAAAACCCTGCATCAGAGTATTGAGAAGTGCAACGGAAAATGTTCCTAGACGACTCTCTTCACAAAGGAAAGAATCAATGATATTGATCATTGCGGTTTCCCCACTGGTGTTTTTCACTACATGAAGTAGGATTCAAAATGTAACCCATATATTGTATGGAGACATTTGTGAATCATTTGTCATGATTACCGAAATATGACATACCTACGAACTACTAAGGAAATAATGGTAAACTAGAATTATGAGAAATCCTAGAAGCAAAATTTCCTTGAGATTGGAAAGCATTTCGTTGCTAAATCTCACAAGTAAAAGGAGTTACTTGGAATTTTCCCAAATGACTGCAAAGCTATAGTGGAAAAGGGGGTGAAAGACAAAAGCACAATTTGTCAAGTATTGGACGAATTCAAATGAATTTGATTCAAGTGTGCTGAATGTCTAGTGGATTTAAAACTAGTAAAAGTACTAGTATCTCATAGTGAATCTCCAAGTTTGATATTTGATCAAAGGATTTTGAAGTTGTTGAAAATAGTGAGTAGATATGCAATTTGCATGAAATTAAGGGGGAGCTATGAAAGTCTTCCTAAAACAATATGTGAATGACATATTTTTGAGTGGGAGCAATATAAGTCTCAAATTCAAATATGTAGGAACATAGTTTGAGTAAGAGTAGTGACTCATACCCAAATATGTTAGGAACATATTTTGAGTGGGAGCTTATAGAGTAATTCTTAAGTGTGTTAAGAATAAAAGCACAAAAACCGATAAATAATGATTTATAGGTTGTAGAAATTGATAATAAGTGTATTATGATATTATGTAGTATTCCTTAAAATATTCTGAAAAGGGTTTCAGAATAGAAGTTAATTAAGGAACATGTACTTGATAACTCAAACTAGGAATAGTATTAAGTTTAACATCAATGGTTGAAAGAAAGAAAGGATGATCATCATCCACTATGTTGAGACATAGGTTCTATCTTAGAAAACCATGATGATAACTTAACATAATATATGATCCAATAAGGATCGTTTAAAAGTGATTAAGTTTGAATCACAAAACATTGAGCTAAGTTTGTCTGTAGTGTCTAATAGAGAAATGTAGACACATATTCCAAATCCATAAAGGATGACATATATTAAGCATAAAGGGTTATGTTATAAGGGAATATTTTGGAAACTCCTATAAATACCGATTAAATTCAAGTAGGAAGCAAGGAGAACAAAAACATCGAAAGTTGCACAGGGTGCACTCGTGTTTTGATGAATACATTTATAATAATAGATAAGGGTACCATCTAAAGTGTTGTATATTGTTATGGCATGGCTAGTTCACTTTTAACATAGAATGATGTGTCCCAGGGCACAATGCCCATGAGAAAGCCCTCGAGGTTGATCTAAAGTCATTGTAGACTCCTGGAATCAGACCTAGTTCTGCTGCCATAGCGACGATGCATACACACAGATGTTATCATGTGATGATAAAGTATTAATGTCAATCAAGGTGACATTAGTAACTTGCAAAGGATTTGGGACTGTAAAGTACAGACCCAAGACTTAACTTCTTCCACGAGCAAGCATGTTCAGGGTACTGGATATATGGTGCCAACGATTAAGTACAAATGCAGCTAGTTTATTTGTACTCTAGTGCAAGTGGGAGACTATTGGAAATATGCCCTAGAGACAAATAGTAATAAGGACTATTATCATATTTCATAAAGTTTATGATTAAGTTTTATATCATGCTATAACTGTATTGAGTGGAAACATCAATACACATGTGATATATAAACAACCAGGGGTTCCCAGTGAAACTCTAGTCACTGGTTCATTGGTCAACAGATGATCAAGTTTCCTGATCATGTGGCATTTATGCCAGTTGGAAATGGAGTAAACTTATTCTGACAATGAGATGATGAACCAATACCCAACCTAAACATCGTGACCCGATCATGCCACGAAGTTCAAGTTACGATGATTAGAAATGGATCCTCGTAGACTATTCCTTAGACCGTGAGGCTATATCAATCACTGTCTCCCGAGAGTGCTTAGATAGCATCAAGCGCCACTTGGTAATACAGTGGTTATAAAGGTGTGTTTAGGTACTCAGAGGAAACCTTAGAGGCAATATATGTCAAGAGCGGTATTTTTCCGTCCACGTGACGGAAAGATACTCAAGGGCCCACTTAGAGAAGTTATATCCAATAGCTGCGCAGTATGTGATTTGATCACATGGATATCACTTGTCGGAACGAGTCAAGAAGCATTGTTCAGTAACGAGATTGAACATGACATGGTGATGTCATTGATCAGATCTCGGACAATGCAAGTATCGAGAGACAAATGGAATAAGACACGACCGTCCCGGTTCAAACGGCGAAAGATCTTTGTGGAACGCACAGGGGTCACATGGCCATCCAGGTCTCTCTGTTGATCATTGGTTCAGGAGTGTCCCGACCATGTCTGGAGTGTTCTCGAACCGTAGGGTATCACGCTTAAGGGTTTAATGATGCTTAGAGAGTGTTTATAGGATCGGAAGAATCGCCGAAGAATAGTAGAGAGAAAACCGGAAGTGTTTCGGTAAGTCCGAAGGATGTCCGGAGTGGAGGTGGAAGGTGTTCCATAGCCACGGAGATTGAATAATATATGAATGAATGTTAAATATTGATTTAATCATTTATTTATAATTATTTAATAAAAGAGAAAATCAATTTAAAGGTCAAAAGGCTTAATGGGCCAATTTCAGAGGGAAGAGGGACCATTAGGGAAAGGTAAGAGGGAGAAGGTCCAGAGGGGGTAGTCGGTGCCCTTGTGGGCCATCCCCACGCGCGGGGCCCTTGGGGGTGGCCGGCGGTGCCACCCCTCCCCCTCTCCTCTCCTTTAGTCCCACCCCGGGACTTTGAGGGAGGTAGTACCTCCCCTCCCCCTATATATAGTAGGGGTATTTGGCCAGATAAATACACACAATATTCAATAAAGGTTTCCTCACTTTTGGGGAGACCTCCGATTGATATTCTCTCTATCTCTCTCGTGACCGTATTACTAATAGATAGGTCCTGGCAACATCAGGGGTTCAGGGGCATAGGGTAAAATTTTATTGTTTTAATGCGTGGAACCCCTGCACTTTAACCAAAGATCCATTTTGTTGATCTCCGTTGTTAATGTTTACACATTACCTCATGATGGCTAGTAACTTCTATTCTAGCCTTCAAACTTGTGGTATTTGTCGCGGTTGAACTGTGACAATTAAGGACTTCCCCTACCACATGCTATGGCAGCTGTTCTTTAAATGGAACCAAATAGATCACGACAAGAGTACTCCTCGTGAGTCTCACTTCTATATTTGTGACTCTGCCACACCACCCTCCCCTACATCGGTCTTCGGAAGATTGATAATCTATGCATCCACATCTTGGGATTCTATTCTGAGCATATTCATTTCCCCTTGTTGTTTTTTGGCCTTTGTCTATCAGTTGGTAGAGAAGTAGTAATGAGCATTAGTGTCTTTCAATGCAAGATACTCTTATGGTCCGTCAAGACAAACCATTTCGGGGTGTCAGGAGAAACAAACTCTAGTACCTCGTCATATCAAGGACTAGGTCAAAGTTTTGTAATCCGCAGATCAAGAGGCATTGATTAGTTTCTATATGTTCTATCTTAGAGTATCACACTCTTCTATACTAAGAGGTCGTGCTGAGTCTCATGACCCTCTTAATGAAGTGATGCTTTTACACATATTTACCCACCCTTCCTCTAAGCTTTTGTGTTCGAGAAAGATGCGTGTGCGTAATAATGTGGCCATCCAAGATTTTTAGCAATCATTATTGCTTTGGAATATTAACAAGGACATTTGTGTCATCTTAACATAATAGGTTAATCCTATCACTAAGTAAATGATGAATGTGCTACCAAGTCCATTACTCAGGTACACTTTTCTCGGTCAAAGAGTTAGGCTCGTGCCGAAGCTCTGAGACTATGTCTTCTTGCCTTACCAAGCAAGTGTCATCTCGAACTCTATGACATATCGGTGGTCCTTGATATTCTAGATGTCTTTCTAGAAGTATCGCCATGTTGCCACATGACCGTGTTTGTCAAGTTCTTGAGTAAGCAAGTTTTCTGAACTACTCTTTTCTCCAAGGATCTATGTTGGATACCCCTGAACTGGATGGTTGAGCTTAAATAGCAACTTGGAGAGTTGTAAGACGAAAGCTCTATCCAATCCAGTTCATCTTAAAGGGATGTCTAGTTTTGTTCGCGCTGAAGAAAGATAGTGTTTCCTTCGTGGATATGTTATCTCCCCTACCTTTGATTTGATTTGGGCTATCGTCAAATCAAACTCGGTTTCAAGGACTATCGTGATGATGTTGCTACTTGTGATGTTTCACCTGAGTACATCCACATGTCCTTTGGTCTGACCAATACTTTGCTTCATTCATACAACATATGAGTTCATCCTACCAGAGAATCTTGATAAGTTTGTTGTTGAGCCCATCGACAATATCCTTATCTTCTCCATGCTAGAATAGATTCATATGGAACCTTTGGCATTAACGTTGGAAACTTTTGAGAATCGTCTTCGTGTGATCTCGAAGCATGTGTTCTGGATGTTAGAAGTAACCTTCTCCGATTCACATGCAATTGTTGAAAGATGTCATTGTGGATTCTAGAAGAGTTATCTT